>CM068317.1:50134924-50339924 GCA_034766995.1 Acanthacorydalis orientalis
TTTTATTTTTTTATATTTAATGATTCACAGTTAAAGTCAGTAGTTCACCTGTCGTTTTATATATATATATATATATATATATATATATATATATATATATATATATATATAATATTGTACACAGGCTTCATTCGCTTACCCTCGGAGGAAGACCTCCCATTCGCTATAGCTATCTCCCCTCTTTGAGACAAGTTACTTGATAAATGTTAATAAATGTGTATTGGTAAATAAACATATTTTTTAGTGGTGTATTTTTTTTAAAAAAAAATACAAAGAATTTCACAATGAAAAATATATGATTATTCCAGCGTTTCACTGAAAACGATGTTTGTGATTGAAGTGTTTTCTCAATTCAAATTCAAAAACATTTTATTGATCATGAGTAAAATACACGGCCTGATATTTTCATTGTCTGTTTTTTTTATCAGAACCATTTGGAATAGCGCGATCAGTGGCTTTCGATATAACGGCATCGCCCGGCATTCGCGATGATATTTTTAAGTCGATCGATTTCACTTCGTCACTAGTCAAGATCGCCTGTCTCCTAAACCGTTCACACTTCCAAAAAGGTTTTGTTGTCCGTCAATGCTTTTATGGTCTAATCTCCGGTTATGTTTCAGGTCTGAATGCGTGCGAGAGAAAATCGTTCATATTCCTGCGGAAAGAGTTGCCCGTTCGGCTCGCGAACATCATGAAAGAGATCGCCCTCCTGCCAGACAATCTTCTGCGGATGCCGAGCGTCGGTCTCGTCAACGACTGGTACGTCCAGTCGTTCCAGGAGATCATCGAGTTCGAGAAGAAGGAGCCGACGTCGTCGACATTACAACAGTAAGGGTTTATTGCATTCACATGCATATCGGTTAGGAATTCTTTTCGAATCTCGGAAATGAATCTATCCTTTGGATAATGTCTACTCGAAGAAAACTAATTTCTATGATTCGATTCACTTCAATGTTTGCACAGTGCAGAAATGTCAGAGAAGAATGAAAACGACAGAAAAGTGAATCCGCGGATTTCCCCGTTTATGATTCGATGGCGTTATGGAGTTGGCTGCGACAAAAACTGACATTTACAAATGTGACAGTTTCACGGCGACGTTGATTTTCGTCTTTCATTTTCTTTAAGATTGTTTTTTTCTGTCTATTATGAAATAATTACGTTTTTATTTCTTGTAATCAAAAAATGTATTAGGTTGTCTTACTAAAAGTAACATTCTTTCTCCCACCCCTGCTTCGCTACATCAATTGTTTTCCGATCAAAAAGTTTTGAACTGTTCCAGTTACACCCGTGAGACACTGTAAACAACAATCCAAAAAAATCAATAGTGTTTTATAGAAAACGTGTGACAAGTGAAATGTTTTCACGAGATTAAAAAAGAATGAATTTTCAATGGTAAAAATCAAATGTCCATTCGATAAATGTGCCAAATCACTGATAACAGGTCTTACTACATGCATATCTGGTTTTGTCTGGTACGCAGTTGAATAAAATCGTATTATATCAATAATCTATATATATATATATATATATATTTCAAAAATAACATCGACAGATACAGCTCTGTACATTTCTGAGAAATCTATATCAGCGACAGCTCAAAGTACACGACATGTTTACTTACAACGAACTGTATGTCGCTCGTGCGCTGCCAGAAAATTAATAGCGAATCCCGGTACAAAGATCATTCCGATTTACAATCCGTAGCTATATTTTCTCCTGAGCGATGGCCGATTATAAAACAGCCGACGTGATTTTCATCGCGTTTTATTCTCCCGTACATATTTTTTTAATGAGGAACCGTACATTTGTTTAAACCTGTTTAGACTAGTTTAGTCATTTAACTACGATCGATCGTTTTAAGCAGGCACAAAGGTCAGCTTTAATAGAAAAGCATATCGATTAAAGTATTGGGTGTACAATTTTATTCGGCGCCTCTCTTATAGAAAACGATCGTTCACTTGCTGAAAAATGGAATACGTTTCAATTCACAAAGTGCACCTCACTATTTCGTGTAACTTTGCTTCATCTGTCGGGTTGACTGGCGAATCCCTCGTCGAGAAAAACACGGCGGCTTTGAGTCGATCGAGTCGTCGACGCATTTTCGGGCCTCCGCCACTGGTCTAGCGTTCAAGCAACATGTTCCCGCAAAGTTGAACAAATCATTCTCATGGATTCGTCAGTATTATTCTCCCGACTGTAATGCCTGATATGCTGCTTTTCGAACGCCGTCGTGTTCACTGGCTAAAATATATAACGGTTTTTAAATATGAAGGTCGGCATTTGAAAATCCTGAAACGGCAAGAAAATGTTTTAATTTTAAACAGAGTTATGGTCGATTCAATGTAAGGGCGCAGAATTATTTTTTACATCTAATATATACATCCACTGTAACATATTAAGAAAGTCTGACGGTCGATAATCGAAACAAAACAAAAAAACGTAGAATCAGACTTGTAAAAATCAAAACAAATATCGGTAATGTGGGCTTTAATTCATTCGGAGCAGTAATTACATCGCGATGACACGTGTAACACGTGAAATCGGAAAGAAAACAAATCTAAACCCCTCGTTCGTTTCGCGCGCACGCCCGCGTTCGTATCGATAGTCGTTCGAATCGTTTGCTCGTGTTTGAAAGTCGGGCGTTCTTCGACAGATTCTGCGAAGATTTGATAAAGATACGCAACCGGCACTCGGACGTCGTGCAGACGATGGCGCAGGGCGTGCTCGAGCTGAAGGAGTCACACGACGTCGACTATCAGACCGAGCACAGCATACAGTATTTCCTGGATCGGTTCTACATGTCGCGGATCTCGATCCGTATGCTCATCAACCAGCACAGTGAGTGTTGTCGAAGTTGTGAACACGCGTTCACGCGCAGACGACGCATACTCGACCGTGTGTCTGTTTCAGCTTTACTATTCGGCGGCCAGTTGAACAACAACCCCAACAGACATGTCGGATGTATAGATCCGTACTGCGATCTGGTCGGCGTCGTTCGCGACGCGTACGAGAACGCGCGGTTCCTCTGTGATCAGTACTACCTCTCCTCGCCAGAACTCATCGTACAAGAACACAACGGTGAGTACCACGAACGGTCTTCGTACACACGGTTGCCGTAGTTTTTTTTTTTATTATTTTTTCAACGACCCGTCGAATTAATATTGAGTCAGTTTTGTGAGTTCGTGAGTGAAAAGGTCTCTCCGGTTCGATGTAAACGGTCAGACACTCTTTTTTCACATTGTCTTTAGTGGAGGGTTTTCCGTAGCGCGGCGCTCTGAAGACGATGGCAACGCCGTCGAAATGCGCGCTAGCAGTAATTGTATTGAACATATTTGACCAGAAAAAATGTCTTAGTGATCTGTGGGATGAAAAAGGAATTCGTCTGTGAAAGTAAATTTATCCAGAACTGTACTGTGACTGATTTTTTGTTACTACATTTTTTAAGCCTTTTAAATGAATAATAGTCACTCGAGGAAGTCCAGGGAGGCAAAAAAAAATGTATGTTTTCTGTTTAATACAGTTATTAATACACTGACGATATTTCAGTCGTTAATTCTATTTAAATCTCTCGCCGCGGAAGTTTCGATTTCACCGCTCAAAAACAATGCAGCGTGTAATGATTATTTATTTTTATTCTCGTGGCTACCATAATCGTATCTAATCGTGACAACATTTGAAGTAAATGGCAAACTGATCTGTATATTTTTTTTACAAAAGAAAAACTTGTATTTGTTAACGCTCATTGTTACTTTTTTTTTTGATAGAAAACGAGAGAATGACAACACCGCCTGCATAGTAATTGTAATACGGACTTACGAATTGACTTAATGTTAAACTCGGAAGCGGACGAGTTTTAGTACATTGTTTCGGTGTATTTTCCGGTACTTTTTTTGATATGCGGCGCTTTGCATGTCGTTTTTGTACCGAACGAGTCGACGGACGATACGTTCTATTTATTTTTATGAAATAGTAGGTTCGATAAATCTCTTACGTTGCGTTTATAAAGCAACAGGTCGTATACATCTGCTAGACGTTTGCGCGTGTTGTGCAAGGTACAGAAGCACACGTGCAATGCCTATGATCGAATCGAATCTTGAGGAAATGAAGAAATGCGATATTTCATGAGAAGCCGGCTCGTAAGAGTCGCCGATTTCGATGGGACCGTAATCGGTATTTCGTTGATAGTAGTACAGTAGCGCCTCTCGATTTTTTAAATGATCGAAAGCTTCAGTGAAACGAGTTCATCGAATGTCTGTTAGTATGTCGTCCGTTTGTGAAGCACGAGTCGTCGTGGGCCCCCGTGCCCGACACTCGATTAAATAAAGCACTGTTGCCGCAAGGTAGCAGTACGGAGGTCGTCGATCAGGTGCAGACTTTGAGTGCCCCGTCTCACGACCTCGCCCTAACCCTTCGTTGCCGAGCCGACCGCTCATATTAAATCGGTTATTTTTTTTTCTTTTCATATTTCGAAGATCGCGCAAACGAGCGACCCGCTCACTCAAGTATGTACTGTGTATGCTTTTATTCTGTAGCTTAGAAAAATGCATGTGCGTGGTGCTGCTCGTGTTGTCCCGAATAGCGTTCGAAATATTTTCTGTCCGCTTGCGTCCGTCACAAGTTCGGTTTTTGTTCGTCAGCTTTAGAGCAGGGCCACGACATTCGTATCGTGTACGTGCCGTCGCACTTGTACCACATGCTGTTCGAGCTGTTCAAGAACAGTATGCGGGCGGTGATGGAGCACCACGGGTCCAACGGAACCGATTTGTATCCGCCGATCCAGGTGACCGTCGTGCGCGGCAAGGAGGACATCTGCGTCAAAGTACGTACACGTCGGCGGTCTCGACGGACGGCCGGACTCGGCGTCGCGGCACCCGCTTCGATTTAACGATTTTTGCCCGTCTAGATGTCCGACAGGGGCGGCGGCATACCGCGTTCGCAGATCGACCAACTGTTCAAGTACATGTATTCGACTGCACCGCAGCCTAGCAAGAGCGATGCGCACACCGTCCCGCTCGCCGGCTACGGCTACGGATTGCCGATTTCGAGACTGTACGCCAGGTACTTCCACGGCGACCTCATACTGTTGCCGTGCGAGGGATACGGCACCGATGCGATCATATACATGAAAGTAAATATTTTCAGTCCGACGGCTATGTTTGGGGATAGCGGCGCGTGTCGTTGTCATTGTGCATTGTGTTGTTTTAAGGCGCTCTCGAACGAAGCGAACGAGCTGCTTCCTATCTTTAACAAGACTTCGTCCAAGTTCTACAGGACGACCATACCGACCGGCGATTGGTCGAACCAGTCGATGGGCTGTAACCGCCATATCGCGACGAACCACAAGAAACACACGTTACCGAACTCGACGAACGAGAACCTGACGACGCTCGTCGGAAATTAATGCGGTGGGATCGTCGGCATCGCGTGCACATCGACGCCGGGACGGCCATTAAAATAGACGGGCGTTGTGTCGGTATACGATCGTTATGTTTCGGCAAACGACGAATCCTCCGTTTCGTACGCGACGGCCGTAGAGCTCGGCCGGAATCGTTCTATGTATTCTGAAATTCGCGCGTTTTTCTTCCTCTTTTTTCAACGAGGACGGACGGCGTTTCGTCTTCAATTATTTTTGGTCTATCGACGTAACAGCTTTAATTATTGACATAAAAAAAATAGATTTCGTATTGTATATATCAGATTATTTTTTCGTATCCGACTTGCATTGTCTCGCCGGTGTTCAAGCAGAAGACACAAAATCCAGAGAATAGTTTTACAGAAAACGCGACTTCTGCCTGCTTATGTTATGTAGAAAGGGCGCGGGGGAAGAGGATTGATAGTCTCTTATAGAACATATTAATAATGGATTGTATTTGTGCGTTATGTCTGATTATGGAACATGGTTCACTTTGTATCGTGGTCTCTAAGTGACTTTAAATACATGTAGGCTGATATTGCTATATATATATATATATATATATATATATATATATATATATATATATATATATATATATATTTTGTTTTCCTGACAAAAAAATCCAGTAAGATTGAAATCAAGTTTACATTTTGTTTATCTCATTTAAGTTTATAAAATTAACCATTTTATAAACTCAATATAAGTATGTAATATAATTGTACAATACATTTCTTCAATTTCTTTTTAATACTAAATATATTTTTGGCTTTTCTTCAGTATAATGTTAATTGTGCCTGTGGGCAAAAACAAGAAATAAAAATAAATGAATCGTTGCATATGCACTTTTTATTCGAGCGAAATATAACTTTTAAAGATATACTGAATCTCTATCTCGCTCATCAGTGCAGATTATGTAGTGTTGCGGTGTCGCTATAATTTGTAACTAAACACATTAAATGGTATTCACTTGTTCTTATCTGTCTTACATGACCCGTTGAAAGTTTCAGCAGACTGCTAATTATTAAAAATGGTTTTAATTTCGAGTTACCTATTTTGAATTAGTTGTAAACACTTTAAATGAGATAACTGTAAAAAATACTTTAAGATTAATACTTCTTTCTCCACACAAACCACAAAAAAACATTTTTCTGATCAAGAATGTTCAATAAACCACTATCAATAATTTTTGATTGTTGTTTGTATGATGCTATCATCTTCAGAGCGTTAAGACACGGAAGAACCAGATTGTTTTGTGATTCAGCACCGAGTTTCTCTGCAGCGATCAAAAATAAGTTATTGAATATCTTTGACCATGTACATTTTTGTGGTCTATGGGGTAAAAGAAGGTTTCATTTGTGAAGGTGAATTTGGCCAGTGTCAGAATTGTATTTTGTCTTGCATTTATTCTCTCCTGTTTGGAAATTTTGTAGTGAAACTGTTTACTATTTGTGATGATGTCTAGAGATATGCGTAAGTCCAAAATAAAAGTTTTGGAATTCGTGTCTTCGGCCTGAATTCTGATGATATCGAAATCATGAATTTCATGAAATTGTGTACATATATGCATAACATATACATTATATATATATATATATATATAATTCATTTGTAATTAATTTTAGAATATAAGGAATACAAATGTATATAGAAGTACGTAAAATAAAAATTTGTTTATTAGGTTGTATCTTTTGGACTGTCCTATAATTTCACATTTTCATATAGAATGCATTTATATGTTCATAATTTCTGTATTGATTCGGTGTTGGGTTTTTTTACAAATTTATCTTTTTAATTTTTACTATCATTGGGTCTTCTGTTTTTGTCATTTTGTTTACAAAATACAACTCATTTAACATTGTTACAAGATTGCATTGCGTAGCATCGAGTATTCTTTTTTTTATTTACGTATTTGTGTATATCGTATATAATTTTTTTTTTATTCTCGAATAGGAAATGTTAAGGTCCTTGAAATTATTCGCAAAAGATATTTTATTGTTAAAAAATATATTTTATAATACAATAGGAGTTAATTATAAACTACATTAATTTTCTGGAATGGAAGTGTAAAAAATATCTCGAGAATTGAAACGTATCGACTGATGTTTTATCTGCGCGAGAAGGGCGTTTTCAGTTTCATGCTTTTTCGAAAACATCATAACGAAATCGAATACCGTTCTCTTCTTGTATTTCTTCTAGGACTCCCGGATCTCTGAAAATCGAGTCTATCGTAAATAAAAAGCGTTCGCCGATCGAAACGGAGTACGTACCGTATTTTTACGAAACTTTCGGGTATTTTCGGAAAAAAGGTATCGCAGTCGAATTCTTTTAAAATATTCGTCAGGTATAAACGACACCGGTAGTCGGACTCCATCGCTGTCTAAAAAAACTCGTGTGTGAATTTGAAATATATCCTGTACGTTCAAGGCTCGGTACCTTATAAACGTGACTGCCGCCGATCACCCAGACGTTTTCGATTCTATCGGCGTACTCCGATGATCCGAGAGTTTCTACGGCAGACCGAAGACTAGGAAATGTCAAAACACCTTCGTCGACTTCGAAACTTGTTCGGTGGGTTAAGATTACGTTCAGCCTGTCTTTCAGTGGTCGGAACTTAAGTGGAATACAGTCCCACGTGACTCGGCCCATGATGACTGCGTTCTTCTTCGACGGATCTAACGTTTTAGTTGTCATTTTCGTAAAGTAAGCCATTTCGGATCTGAATCGAACATACGAAAATAGATTGAGAGACACGATGATCACGAAGTGTTTTTTCGATTTAATACCATTTGCGGTTTTATAATCTTTAAAATTTGTTTTTTATACATTTTGCAATAGCTTGATTTGATTAATGCGGTGCTTTAGAGCTCTAAGGTTAACTGGTTCGAAATCTGTTTCCCAGTCAAGGAAGAACGTGAGTTACTGACCGTAAATAAATACAAAAACAAAGTGACATTTATTTATTTAAATTATATTTACTTCAGCCTCCACGGAAGATCGCCGTTTTTGCCGATACCCATATTTTCACATGCGGCTGCGATCAAATTTAATTTCAAATTCATTTTTCAATTCAGAACAATCTGCTAGAACATAATATACATTAAACAGTTTTGCTTTCAATGTTACGTTATGACTAGAAGAGCGCAAGTGATTTTACTAATTAGGTAAATAGTGAGAATTAAAATTTTGAAAAATGGGGTTAACAGATACAAGAAAAGTTAAGAATTATAGAGAGACAGCGATTTGTGCATTGTATGATGGTGATAAAGATAGAATAATCTGATTTGTGATTTGCACGCATGAAACAAATTTCCGATCTGACCAATCCAACTATTTCCCGCCAAACTGTTCCCTCGCTTGTACACATTTACTTCCTTGCATACACATTTATTATTGTGCCAAGAACCAGTGTAGTAGTCGCTGTTAAAATTGAGTTATATTTGTGCTCTGTGTATTTTTCTGTATGTATGACTATATTAAATGTATAAATATGACACATTCACATACGGTTTTATGTAATTGAAACGAATACTTTCTTTACGTAGGAATTTTGTAACAATGCCTAGTGAAGCTCTCCCAATGCTCCGTTTTGCAAAATTATCAGAACATGCTGCAGCCCCGACGCGCGGATCATCAAAAGCTGCCGGTTATGATTTAAGATCAGCGTACTGTTACACTGTACAGCCACGTAGCAAGGAAATCGTATCGACCGATATCCAAATACAATTACCGGAAGGTTGTTATGGAAGAATTGCACCGCGGTCAGGACTAGCAGCTAAAAATGGAATCGATGTCGGAGGTATGAATCAATCTTATCATTAAAGTAGTCGGATATATATATATATATATATGAAAAAGCTTAGAGAGTTAATAGTCACAAAACAATGATTATCGAACGTTCATATGTCGCTTCGGCCGAGTCGTTTTCTGTTAGTTATATACGTATGAATGATTCTCAGCCGGTGTCGTCGACGAGGATTACCGAGGTAACATCAAGGTGATCTTATTTAATCATTCCGACGTGCCGTTCATAGTAAATAAGGGAGATCGTATCGCACAACTGATCTGCGAAAAAATCTGTTATCCGCAACTAGAAGAAGCAAAGGTAAACGATACGGCGAGAAAGTCTTATCGACGTAGTGTTTTGTAGTTATGATTCGTAAGGTTGAACTGAAATCTAATCTGTTTATAGTCGTTGACAGACACTGAACGCGGAGAAGCAGGCTTTGGCTCTACTGGTTCAAACTGAAAGCGGCCAAACATACCAAAAAAAATCATTCTTTACCACATTGTTCATCAAAACTTACAATTTAATGCTTTGATCTGATATTTATTATTTTTACTATAGTATTACTTGATGTGTTTCTTTTTTTTTAATAAAATATATATTACATAGGTGAATGATTCTGGTTGTAAATGTTTGCATGCTCATCGAATGACATGAAAGTAACCCAATAGCATAATGATGAACAAGTATACTGAAAACACCGATATGTCGATTGATGCCTGTGATGTATTTGGCATTTTGAAAAAAATCAGTATGGATCAATAGCTCTTTTTTAGGTATTCCAATTAGTTTGTCTTATGCTAGGCTAGAAAGCTCTGAAATATGTGCAGTGCTAGGGGATAGGTTACATGGGAACATTGTCAAAAAGTTAGACATTTTTCAAAATTGATTATAGGTCAATATATAACTTAGAATTTTTTTTGCATTTCATTTCATTGTAAATTTTGTGCTCTTCTACATGTTCAGTAAATTTAACTGTTTTTGTGACTATGACGTACATCGACTCAGCAGTTACATGTTACCAAGTAAGGTTAGGAATAAAAAATAAATACTTCAGTTTACTAAGAATTGAATCCCATCTGAGGCAAAAAAAATAACACTACTGAAATGAAACTAATTTTATCACTCGCAATTATTTGAAAATTATGTTAAATTCGATTAAAAGTTACCGAATGTCTTACTATTTTAATGACATTTCAGATTTCTTTGTTCATATTTAATCAACATTTATATACAGTATAATCTTTTACTGTGTGTGTGATTTGAAAATTAAAATTATTAACATTCCATGTACAAATATAAAAAGTACTTTGAAAAGAGAAATCTGTAAAGCTCAATCTCAGTAGTTTTCAATTTTTTGCTTTAACTCCGGGCGTTTATTCTCAAAACAATCACTTTTCTTTTACAAACTATTCTTATAACAGGTTTACGATATAAATAACGTATACAGATGTAAATCTAAACGATAAGTCTTATTACATAGAAACGATTCTATTTACTATAAACGAGTATACATTTCGTTACGGTCTACGATGAATTCACATTTCTGTACACTTAATACTTGCCGAATACGATCGTAGCATTACACACGCACTACACGTTCTATTCGATTAAATTAAATGTTTTCTTAAGTAAAAATTATACGTGTCTTTAAAAAGCTACAAATGATCATCAGTTCTATAATTCATTATTATAACATTGTTATTTGATATTTATACAGTTTTCAACACATTTACACACATCGAGACATTCTTTTCTCGGTTTACTCGTCCTTAAGCACTTGTCTATAAAACCGCTGAATCTTATCTCTAAACAAATTCTTGTTAATATATATATATACACACACATATAAAACCACAGCCTCGGTATTTTCGAGACTGTGGACTGTTATGATTTCCTATTAATTAATACTTATAATTGTAAGAGATACTAAAACGAATTATAATAGAAACAGCTTCGTGTTTGAAAATAGATACGAACTATCGTTAACGTAGCTCGTAACACTGACTTTTGTGTTTTCGTATCGTACATCGAAATAATCATCTTAAACTGTTTCGATTCTGCAATAGAATAAACGTAATTACCATAAACGATATACACGTACGTTTACGTACGTGTGTACTTATGCGACCACGCATAGCCACACTTTTTGCAAACAGTCCTTTGTTCTTGTTAAGGAGGACTTTACCGATTCGACGATTTACCCACTCGAAAAGAAAATGCATCAAGGGAGTAAAAGAAAAACGCGCGAGGTTCTCTCATTCCCTACTTTCATTTTTAGCACTTTCTTTCCATCTCGGTCGAACTTCGTTATCGCCTCCTTCTCTCTTTTGCCGGCGAGTTCTTGTGTTTTTCTTCTGCAAACATTCATTTCACGAAGTTGAACCATTGAACGACACCGTATCGTACCAAATTCTACACATGTATATAAATGTCGACAGAATTTTGGATACGACCGTTCGGTATTAATCGATATTGAATAAAAATAATTTCTAACAATGACAATTCTGTTTTCATCGGTCGAGGTTTTAGTATTCGTTAACGGCCGACCAGCGCTACGTTCTCCGTCGCGTGTGTCACGAACGTTATAAAATAAACGTCCGGCGTGCGGAAACGGACGTCGTCCGTGCACGCACGTACACGTAGTCTATATACGTCGAAGAACCGAGAATATACACGAGCGCGACGGGGCGGACGTCGGTCGGCGCATCGTCACGAACACCTGTCTCGTCGCGGTACGGGCGCTCGTATTCGATTCACGTGAATCGCCCGAACTACCGTTCGCTACTTATATTCGATATACGGGTTATCCGTTCGATCGGAATGATTTTTTAAATTAAAATGAAAAAAAAATATTTAAAAATCGACACAAGAAAACATGTACATCGACGGATCTTACTAAAATTAATATCTACTTCACAAATTGTAAATATTTAATGTTTTTGAAATTAATTACAATAATTCTCTTAAATATATTTTTAAAAAACGCATAGAACAAGAAAATAAAATTTATTTACGAAACGATACCGGTCACGTTCGCTTTTCTCTCGATTGATCTTTACGTCGGAAATTTAATCGTAGTACTGAAAAAAATCACAGAAAACGATTTTTTTAAACGATTATTCGCGACGAGTGCGAGACGGCGACGGAACGCGAGCGTTCGCGGAAGGCGCGTGAAAGTACGACGACGCGTGCTCGACGCCTCTGCGCGTAACGGTTCGCGTCTCTTTTCGGCCTAGCGTTCGTTTCTCGTCGCTCACGATCACGAGGTGTTTCTCCGATATTCTCGGTTCTTTGTCGTACACACACGCCGATACACATCCACGTGTTCGATCGAAAACGAAAACATTGTCAACATATAGTCTAACTTAAATCTAATCAAAAGTAAGAAGATAATTAAACGGGCGCGTTAATTCTCTCCTTACTTTTTCTTTTGAATCACCAACCCGGAGTCGTGTTCGCCAGTCTCCTCATGCGGCGGGTGTTGCGGTCTTGATCGCGGATCTTCTTTTCCATCTCGGCGTCGGTCAGCGTCTCGAGGAACGGCGCCCACTGGTCGGCCTCGCTCGGCGGCCTGAACGGCACTTCTACGGTCGGCAGCGGCGCCTCAGAAAACGCGTACGTGCGCTGGTGCCACGAGAGCTGCCCGCGGATCGAGTACGCTATCGCAGTGACGAACTCGCCGCCGAGCCCCATTTCCGCGCAGAACTGCATCGCGAATTGCTCCGGGCTGTTGTTCTTGTCGGACATGTCCCACTCGACCTTCAAAACCGCAATCGATTCGATCTAGAGACGACCGGGCCCACCTCCCAAATATACGATACCTGATCGACTAGGGACGTGTTCCCGACGTGGATGTTCAGTTTAATTATGACTCTCTGGTCGCTCTGCTCCTCTAAAATCGCCGGCGGATCGCTCGGGAACGCTTCGAGCTGTTGACGAATCGCCGCCGCTATCGCAGGCACGAACGTCAACGGGTTCAGATCTAAATCGTCACAGAGAACCTGGAAGGGGAGGAACACGGTCGTAAATTTTCAGAACGTCTCGAAATACATTTGCACGAATATCGACCTCTGCGAACTGCTCCGGCGATATCAGACTCTCGTTTTTATTCCAAGTGAACGTGTCGCGTAGTTTCTGCCCTTCGATTTCCATATCTAATCGTATGGGAACTAGCACTTCGTTCTGGGAGGCGTTCTCGACATTAGCGGACGGGTCGGTGTCGTCGAAACATAAAGGGAACGTGCGGACCTGTAAAACGCGACGATTACTAAAATCAATTACTGTACCCTCGATCCCGTTAATCCGGACTGTCCTGTCGGTCTTTGTCCTATTCCGCCTGTGTTTGTTCTTCGCTGCCGGTTTCGGCCCGAGTGCCATTCTCAGGTAGATGACTGAGACTAGTTTTAAATCGGATTTATATGCTTTTAGGCTGGCTGTGACTTATACTTTCACGGTATATAAAATAAAACGTCCGCGACCGTGTGTTTATTTGCTAGTTTAATATTTTGTTTTATATGTTCCTAGATCTGTTCAAGAATGTTTAATTTTATTCCTTCGCCTTCGATTTTATTAATTTCCATCGAAACACTCGTCTTCGATGCCGTGTCCCGTTTCTAAGATTTGTTCAGAAAATATCGAATCGGCTTTCATATATTTAATGCAATCACTGTGCCCTTTAGACCAGTCTTTAAATTGTCTACCCGTTTGACTGACATATTCTTTATTATATTACATTTTAATAGTACACACTTCGATTCGATCGTATATATTGGTGTTTTTTTCTATTTGATTTTCTTTCGAGTACTGTATTGACTTTTAAATCCGATGAACCAAAAAAAATGATATTGAACAATCATTGATTCATCATACATTTTAAATATACATTTGATTGTTTACGTAGAGAATTTTTCACAAATGAATTCTTTTTTCATTCAACAAATCACATTTTTTTCCAATCAAAAAATCCAGCAAATAATTGATTATGGCTAATACGCATTTCGGTGGCAACGGATCGCACTCACAGCGCCAATGTACAGAAAAATCTGAGAGAACTAGATTATTTACATACTATATAACTATTAACTACAGTTAATAGTTTTATGATATAGCAATGCTGAACAGTCATACTACAAACAACACCTGAATAGTTCTGCAACTGGCACATTTTGCGTCTGATATTTCAAATAAATGGAAGATTTTTTTATTAAAACTAACGTAGTGTGCGTGTGAAAAAAAAAAATATATATATATATATATACATACGCACACACATATACACATTCTATGTTAGTATGTCTGTATAATCACTCTCGCAATTATATTGCAACGCAATTGTTTTATAAAGTCACACATTTCATGGTGGTTGTTATGATAGCAATATCGTAATTTTTCGTGAAAATTTCGTGTAACTTCCGACGTTATCGTTAATAATAATTTAATACAAAATCTTCACACGTTTTTAAAAAAAATTTTTGTCCACTTTTTGAAATTTTACGGAATATTTTTTTTATACACAGAGACAGATAATAAAACTTGAACTACGCCAATGTTCATATGGGGGCCAGATATGAAACTTGCATTCAACTGTTTCTACTGCCATTACGCGTCGTATATAATGTCACATGGTCTGAGGTTTAAATACTTGATGTAATATTTTTTAGAGGTCAAAATTTCTGAAAATTTGCCACTATTTGTAATTATTCGGTTATGTTTTATAAACCTGTTTAATTGTCTATTTCGTTTCGTACGTTTTTTTTTTTACCATTTTGTGCGCGTTTTCATTGGATTTATTGTGTACATACCACATCAGATATTGCTTATTTTTAACAGTTGATTCGTTACGTTTGATTTTTTAAATTACAGTTTTTTTAATTCATGTTAATTCGTTTATAAGACAGTAATCTGACACAGATTTTGATTCAAAAAGTTCAAATAGAAGAACAAGATACAATTTAAAAAACTGATACTTAAAAGATATGAATAAAACGAAAACTACAGAAGACATTAGTTAAAAATCAGTGTTCGAAAGCTACCTGAAGATCGTACTCACGCTAGAACTAGTAGCGAACGACAGACGCTCGGCCAATCGAAAGTACAAAGACCGACAGGTTAGTAATTAAGAATACGATTTTACTACGACGATCGATCGAGAAAACAGACCTTCTTGGTGACGACACGGTTTCTATTTATCGGTGTCGCTTGCGGTACCGCGTCCAGGTGACTCGAGTTCGGCAGAGACGGAACCCACGGCTGGGCCTTCCTCGATTTACTCTCCCTGGGTACGGGAGGTTCGCTCGTATGCACCGAAATCGCTTTGTACTTTTCGTCGTTTCCGTCGATTATATCTTCGACTTCTGAGGCGCGTAACAGCGACACACTGCTCGCTAGTACGTGACCGGACAGGCCTAGATCGATCAGTTTTTTCCTCTCTTCGTTGCTTATCGTCCGTCTGTACATGCCAGGGTACTTTTTATAGAGGGAGCCCCTGAACAGACGTAAGTAATTCCCGACCTGCGATTAAAGTAGTAGTTGGTAAATACATTTCATCAATAAGATGTAGGTTAGGAATGAACAAACACCACGTACCTCGGATCCGACACAGAAATATTCCCCATTTTCTTCCACTTGGAAGCTAATGGGTTTATCTCCGTACGTGCGTATTGCCATTTTGTACATTTATGACGATTTACTGTTACGAATTCAATAATAACAAAATTGAAGCCGCTATTGCAAGCTATCGAGTCCACAAACACAATTGTACTCGTTGATAAAGTAGGAATCAAGCCGGTTCAAGTAACAGGAAAATTAACAGTATGTAGTATTTTTACTCTGATTTGGAATAGAGATCGCTAGTTGTTTCATTTATAAATTGTATTGTGCATTTTTTTTGCAATTGACGGGTGACATAAACGTATAAAATTGTCTCCTATTGTTTAAAGAAATTTTTAAAGTTTATAAAACGCGTTCTGTACATTTAAATTGTATTATATATTACACTTGTTTGGCAACAGTTGAAAATTGCACCGATCTTCCGGTGCATTTCATTCAAATCAAACATGTTTAAATGTGTGCCAGCGCCAATATTCAAATTTCAAGTATTTTTAAATCCCACACAAAAGAATTCTCGCGGACAGTGACATCTACTATTGTTCCGCGCAACTAGCACCCCACCCACCCCCATTCGGACTCGCAATCGTCTTCCTACATATTCATTTTTCACATGTTTTTTGTCATCTCATCATAACAATCAACATTACAGAACAATAACACCACCGATGAATTGAATATGCATTACATGTCCTGTTTGTTTTTATATTAAATAATTTTGTAAAGAAAACAAATTTTTAAAATTAAACTCAAAAACGTTATAAACTATTTAATAATAATAATTGAAAATCAAATCGGTGAAGTTGGCTAAACTAGAAACTATAGAAATCACTGAAAAAAAATATATCTTGGTTTTGTTTATTTGTTTATAATTGAATGTCGATTAAACGGAATATAAAATGGTAAAATTATGCTGCTATGGAGGGAAAATTAATGATATATATATATATATATATATATATATATATATATATATATATATATATATATATAAGTGTAAATAAAATTTACTAATATGTAAAATTATTATTATGATTTTGAAATGAGGTTCAGGGAAACAAATGTTCGCTCAAGCTTCAAATTGCAGGTATATTCATAGAATGAGCATGAAAATGTTATAAAAAGGTCTCTGACTTAGTTTATGTACAGCTAATAAGGATATATCTATTTTTTCATATGTTTAATCATATATTGTCATAGTTTATGCGAAAATCGGTGGACGCCGTTCGGAAATTAGTTTGTCAATCTGTTGTCATCTATGTTATGTATCCTTTGCGAATTTCATTGGAGTTTAATTTATTTAGAGGTGGCTTTTTAATCGTGAATATAGGATTATAAATCTGCAAATGTAACTGAAATCACATCGCACTGTTACTTTTCATATGTATATATTTATATTTTTTATATGTATATATCAATTCATTAAAACGATAAGAACATGTACAATCTTTGAAAATTCAACAAGTGTCATGCAGAAGTAGTAGTGATGGGTGTCGATTTCGTAGTATAATCGTTTCGTTCTCGAGTTTTTCTCTTTTATTTTATTTTGATATGCAGATATTTTCGAAAAGAACACATCGTAGAAACGAGCGCGATTGTTGTCGAACCGGCGTCCGTTTGAGCGGCGCTCGTTTTTTTTTTTTATTATTTTTACTGAAATCAAAACGAGTGAAGCGGCCGATACACATCCGAAAAACGATTGTATTCCGCCCCTCCTCGTATGCGTGTACACATATAATAAATACAATAATTTTGCAAATTCAATTTATAACATATGTTCAAAAACATTGATATTAATCTATATAATGGAATCTCGTCATGCATAACATTTTTTTTTTTTTTGTGTCACAATTTTATACTTATTTATTTATTTTTGGTGAATTTGTTTGATACACATTGATATGTTTTGTAACAAGCACATTGATTAAGTAGTTTTGATTGAGAGTAATGAAAAAGATGTTAGAAGTGGTTAGGCGCGTGTCGTTCCCGTTCGGTTTCTGTCCGATCCGTTTTATAGCGGCGTATCGAAACAGAAATCGTCTTCCTCGTCCTCCAGCTCGCAACTGTCGTCGTCTCCCGGTTCTCCTAAGGCGTGAACGAATTCTGAAAAGTGACATGCACGTCCGTCAGAACAATCGCGCGACACTTTCTCGTCGATAGTTACCGCGTGCGATTCCAAGATCGAAATGTATTTTGTTCTAATAAATAAATGAATACACGTGTCTGAGACACAACACCCGAGGTGTCTGCGATAACGACGAACGACATTGTCGACGAATCGCATCGGGAACTCACTTGCGTCGTATTACTCACCGTAAAAGTCGATTCTTCCGTCTCCGTCCACGTCAACTTCTTTTATCATGTCCTCAACTTAAAAGAAATAGAACGTATCGTTTAATTAAACGTGTCTCATTCTGTGAAAAGAAAACGCCAAAGACAACGATCGTTTTCTCTTTTGTGATAAGCGAAAATTGTACTTTTTGTCATTTTCGGTTGGACGTTTCGTTTGCCGAATCGATTCAAGTGTAAAAATGGACCAACGTACTTTTCATTATCGAAAAATATTAACAATTGCAAGCACGAAAATATAAAATACGATTAATTTTTTTTTAAAAAAAAAGTTCTATTTCAATTGAAAAACGAGTCGTCCTCTCGAATCTACAATCTACGACAAACTGTTCAAAACTCACTCTCTTCTTCCGATAAGTCTTCACCTAAGCACTGGAGCACCGCACGTAAGTCGGACGCGCTGATGTATCCGCGGTTATGTTTGTCGAACACTCTGAATGCATCTCTCAGCTCCTGTTCTTCCTGATCGGCGTCGGCGAACCCGGGATTGTTGTTGCCCATGTTGGCGACGATGTCGACGAATTCTTCGAAACTGACGTTTCCGTCGCCTGAACGCGATATTTTTTTTATACAGTGCCGTAAGGTTTATTCATGTTTCGGTTAGATTTAATTTGATTTGAAGTTAGATTCTTTAAAAATCTAATTAATGTATGTTTTATGTCAGGAAATTCCGCACGCGCCAATGATAATATTTTTTTTGACAATTACTCAGTGTCATCTTTAAAAGTAATCTGGTTTGTTGCACAGCTGAAGTTATAATAACTGAATCCTCTAACTTGCGTCGCCATTTTCATGAGTTTGTCTCAGCAACACGTTGAAGAGTGGCTTGTTGTCCGTTCATTCGGATACCAATTCTCAGGATGATATCACCTGGGAGTCGGTGTTTGAATGACCCGACAACAAGTCACTTCTTAAACGTGCGACTGAGACATCTATGCAAATCGTGTACATGTTTTCTATTTCCGAAATATTTACC
Organism: Acanthacorydalis orientalis; assembly: GCA_034766995.1. NCBI lineage: Eukaryota > Metazoa > Arthropoda > Insecta > Megaloptera > Corydalidae > Acanthacorydalis > Acanthacorydalis orientalis. Next base: position 50,154,059 of record CM068317.1, read on the forward strand.
GTCAACGTCGACTTCTTGTAACATCAACTGCAGTTCTTCTGTTCTGGCGAACTGGCCCAAACTTCTCATCACACGTCCGAGCTCCTCCTTGGTGATGCTTCCGTCGCCATCTTTGTCGAAGAGGCGAAAAGCCTCGCGAAATTCTAAATATCATTTATATATATATATATAGAGAGAGAGATAGCCCTACGAAACGTGTGAGTAATTTATAGTAGTTGTTTTTTTTCTCATTCTTCACGTTCTTTTAATCTACACTCGGCAGTGGCTATAAAACGTGTATTGAATCCAAATTAGAAAAGTTAAATGAAAGAAAATTAGAACTCGAATTTCAGAAACTCTATCTCTGTTACACTCGAGATTAAAGGTCTCGGGTAAAAACGTTTGCACGACCACGAACGAAAGAACCTCGTTCAAAACACGTTTCGTTAGCGACCTCTGTATGACAGAGAGATAGATAGAGAGAGAGAGAGAGAACGGAAGTCGTATAGCACCTCTCATCTGACTTTTCGTGATGCCGGGATGTCGGACGCTGATCGAGTCGCTGCGGCCCGTCCCTCCCGGTTCGATGCACGCGCTCACGCTCAGCAGTGCCGGATTAATTTGCTGAGTCCCGGAGTCCACCGAGACCACCGGATACGACGCCGCTTGTGTTGTATTCATCGACTGCTGATGTTGGTGGCCAGCGGACGGTTCCGTTGTCGACGACGGTTGACCCGTTTGGCGCGTCTGTAACGAATTTTGACGCTCTAGAAATGACGAGATCACTATCGAAATCCGCAACAATTCATTTATGTCGTCAGCAGCAGCAGCAGGCTCTGTCAATTCACTGTTGGATAATGATCTTTTTTTTAATTAGTTTATTTGGTTTTCCGCGCTTCTAATTTTCTTGGTAGACTTCTTCATGGATTTGGTCGTTCCTGGCGAATGAGCTTTCCAGATTACCAACTATTGACTTGAGTTCATTAATTTTCTTGATTTGTTATATTGACTTGTATTATGTGGCTGGGAAAAGTTTCAAAAAACTCAGTGTTCTTGGTTAAAGGAAAATACGGGGTCAGGATAATGGCCTCTTCTATCTATATTACATATATATATATGTATATATATATATATATATATATATATATATATATATATATATATATGTATATATATATGTATATATATATATATGTAGACTGTGAGCAGGTAGAATGGTTGTTATAGACGAGGGATAGTTGGCCGTTGCTTTACATTTGCTGATAATAAAACATCTTATTTGTAAACCTCCACAGTGATATGGCGGAGGGGATTTGCTCAGAGGACAGAGCAGCAAACAGACGTGCTTGTGTGATGCATTTGTTAAGATTTAAAAATAATAGTAATTGACTGTTGAAATTAAGAAAATATTGTTAGTTATAAACGTGTTTTAATCATCCTGACAAACAAAACACATCCCTACACACATAACACACACACACACATATATATATATATATATATATATATATATATATATATATGTATGTATATATATATATATATATATATATATATATATATATATATATATATATGTATATTGTCATCGTGCTTAGAAAAGCGGTGCGTTACTAATAACAAAATTGCTAACAATGTATTCAGAAACAAATGATTACAAATTACAACGGTGATGGACAATATATTCGCATGAAACAGAGTTTTATAACAATCTGCCGCCGGAGACACCCCTTCACTTACACGGTTTTTATTTTATTCTTCAAACTTTAATGTTTATAAAAACAGCAGCGCGTGTGCCCGGCCACCTTGATTAACGCGTCAAGACGATCGGCTTCCGGTATCGTCTTACTATATATATATATATATATATATATATATATATATATATATATATATATATATAATTAAATTTATTTTTTGGATTGATAACAATATGAAGCGTTTTTTTTCAAACGAAGCAAAGAGTCCACAGCTGTTATAAAATTTCATAATTTGCATACGGAATCGAGACGAAGCTCTTTACCGAGCGACAGTATTTCCTGTATAAGTTTTCAAATAGTATTTGTTTATTTTACATGTTTATTGTGCATTTGCAAACGCGTGTACTTATTGAACGGTCTGCGGAAGAAGTACATGGCGATTTTCTATCGGATTTTGCCTATATTAACGTGCGATGCTCCTCCACGCCTCGACTCGATACCTTTCGTCCCGTTTTCGGAACTCCGTACACCGTGTATCGATACGTGTTCTGTACCCTCGTCCGCTAAACAATTTCGTAATTTATATGCGCATATAGAGAGTGTAACATCAATCATAAAATAACGGAATTCTCATCCGTGTGCCGTTTTGGAAAGGTAGCGCGCGCATCGACGATGCGCGCGCTTTAAATTAATTTAATCCGGTGTCTTTTTTTAATAGAAAATTAATGTTTATTTTATTGCATGAAAATCGCCTGTTTATATTTTACCTTTTCGTTTTCCAACACATTGTTAATAATCCGCGCAACTCTTTAATCGTTACATTGAACGGAGAATCCTGAAAGATTTTATTTTCGATGCGAATTGAACTAAACGAACGTTCGCTCAGGTTTCACGAACGAAATCGAGCTTGCTGAGATTTGTTTGTCAGAATATTCGACAGTCGATTGTTTATTCAGGTTTTGACTTGTGTGTATTTCAGTGGCGGTGCCGCTGTGTTAATATTTCTGATCGAGAATGTCCAGTGAATCGAAATTGATCTTTTTCGATTCTTGCTCTATGCCCGTCATCCTCGTTTCCGTTCGACAAGCGATTTTCTCGAGCATCCTAGTTTTCATGTGTATGTCGAACAGTGAAATTTATATCTGAAGAAGTCGCATGTGTAATGTGACGGACTGGAAATTCGTCTGCGAAATTTAACGCAGAGTCTTCTTCGATCGCACGCCGGCGACCCCGTACCAATTTTCGAAATTGACAAATTTCTGTCGCTCGCGTTCGTCGCCATCTGTTGATTTATTCAATCCCGTACGAAATATCTGCATGCGGTTCGTCGTGACGTCCGTAATAACGCTTAATAGAATCACTCGTCCGCATGAATATTCAGAGTTCGGCGCGACGGAGGGCCGCGCGTACGGCGACGCCCGCCGCCGCCGCCACCGCAGCGACGCGCACACGAAGGAACATGATATCTTGTAATTTGCGAGACGCATTATTTGATGACTGTTTCGCATTCGCGCGACCGAGCGGTACGGCCGGAGGTTCCGTGCCGCGGCACGAGAAAATAATAAAGAGAGTACACACGTAATCGGATTACAGAGACGCTGTTACACGAGGGCGTGTGCTTGTGCATGAAATGGAAAACGCTTCGTGTTACACTCGCGTAATCGTGTCAGGTGATCGAATGGAATTCGTCATATTGGATTTCTCGATTTCGAATTCTACGTACGGAGCGCGGAGTCGCCCTGAGCGAGAGATTGTGTTTCGGTGTCTCGTTTAGAATTTATAAATTACGTTCTGAATGCTCCACGTCCGACACAGAGGAAGTCGCGTCGCAAAGGAATCGGAATCGCCTTTTTATTCCACGACTTAATCTCTATTTTGTCCTGAGAACTTTCATCGATTCGGATCGTTCGTGTGCCTGTCCTACCCATTGGTGAACAAACGTTCAGATGATTCGAAACGACGAGTACCGCCGGGACAAGGTGTTAACGGAATCGCATACGAACATCATTTTAGTATCTATTCGCTTAGATCGGTTTGCCGTATCTTCTAATAAGAGATTATACACAACTGTACGACTAGTCATCAGTTCTCCTTTCGAAATTATCAGAAAAACAATCGCCGTACTCCTTTGTCCGTGCTGAATCTGTCCGCGAGACCAGTTTTCAATCAGAGAGCAACCGTTGCCGTGAAAAAACAATCGCCTGGGAATGAATCTGGACTGTGAGGCGGATGGCGGTAGATGGCGATGAAGAGAACAACATATGGCTATTGACCGAAGTGTGTTGGTTTTAGTGTCCGGGAAACGGAAAGGACGCCTCTCGGCCACACGCGTAATTGTTAAACCGGAAAATATTTCCGAACTCGAAATCGATTATCAAATCGCACTGGATTTTACCTGCGTTGCGGTTCCTACGCGAACCCACGATTAATCTGCAAATCAACAGTTTCGGCTGTCGATCCGATAACGGACAAATCCAGTCGGCCGTGATCGATTGTCGATAAGTGCGTTTCCGACAGCCGAAATTGCGCGCGGCCGTCGCAGTCGTTCATCGGATTTGCGATTTGCGTGGCGATCGCCGACCCGCAAGTTTGCGTTAATGGATGTGTGGAAGTATCGAATTATAAGTAATGTAAATGTCTTTCGTTTTTGATAAATAATTGAGGTGTGGCCTTTTCTCTCGCAAGTGTCATAATTCTAAAAATGTTGTTGATACACAGATCGAAGATCACTTGTTCTGTTCTATTTCGAGAAACATATGAATGTACGCTGTTTCAAATCAGCGACACAGCTGTGCATTTTATGAGTTTTTCATCGCATTGCAGTAATTGTTATAAACTGTATATATATTATATACATATATATATATATATATATATATATATATATATATATATATGTATGTATGTATAAAGTGGTATACGTTGATAAAGCGTACGAATGAATTCGAAAAGACGGAGAGCCATTTCGAACAATACACGAATTGATAACATTATCTAAAAGCTTTTACGCTGAAACGCAGAAACACAGAAAAATAATGTTCCACTACTGGTTGCGCTCGTTAGTTCCCGGCGAGCGAGAGAGCACTTCTGATAACGGCCGTTCGAATTGTTTTCTTACACGTTGTACTCTTTTCGTTATCTCGTATTCATTGTGCGCCTTTTTCCATTTACTCGCACACAGAGACGACCGAGTGTATGTACTTTACACACACACACACACACGTACACTCCTTAAAGTTCAATTCCCGTCAGGAGATTTCAATAAATGACAGTTGCTGCCTATATTGTGAAATAACGAAAAGTCAACAGTTCGATTTGAACTCGTGCGCGACCTTTCGATTGACGAACGTGCACGGGTGAACTTCTGACCCTCATTCGGAACGTGTTAGTGGTTTGTTTAGATGCGGGATAGTTTGCACACATATACATACATACATACATATATATATATATATATATATATATATATATATATATATATATATATATATATATATATGTATAGGTGGAAAAGTTGTCCTACTGTTTAAAAACTTATATTCGCCCTGGTCTACCGATCCGTGCGATCTGACTCCTTAAACGTTTAGGTTCAGTCGCGTTCGCGACACTGTTTTCTCTTTATCTCGTCATATATTCACAAAGTTACAACGGATAATCACGACGGTCAGACACTTTCACAAATGAATTGTTTTTTCGTACCACAAACTACGGAAAAGGTCCTTAATAAAAGACGGTCGATCTTTTAATCTCTTTTAAAAAAAAATCACACAGTTATTTATCAGGCAACACGGTTCTATAATTAGATTCCTTCATAAATCGTGCAGGGGGAGCGAATTCAAGGTATAACAAGTACTATTTTTTTCCGATTCCGAGACAGGAGAGAAATTCGAGGGTCAAATATAGAAAAATCTTATTTTTTACAATTTTAAGAAAGTAGAGTAGCTCATAGCTCGAATAGATTTTTTTTGTCTTTTTCTTCTTTTATTTAAGTCCGAAACAATGATAGTTCTCGGCGGGTTCTGGAAAAAAATGTGGTTTTCTATTCTAAGAGACCAGCAATTCAGAGTTCAATAAAATCTGATTTTTTTTTCTAATTCTCGAAGGTGTTTCCGTACATTGGCGTTCTATAGAAAAAGGCGAACGAGCAACGATCGACAAGTCGATAATAATAATTGTACAAATAACTGATTAGGACGACAAGTCCGATTAGAAAAGAACCAAAGATTTATTGTTTATTGATTTATTTTTATAATCCGTTCGCGACAGCTTTTAAACGATAATGAAAATGGATTCAGCATACCGCATAAGCAACAATCAACAATTATTAACAATCGTTTATTCAACGTCTTTGATCAGGAACATTTTTTATGGTTTGTGGAGTGAGAAAAGAATTCATTTCTGAAGGTGGTTGACTATCGTGATTATCCACTGTAAATCTTTATTTATTTTAAATTTAACTATCATGCGCAGTTTCTTACATGGTTGCGAATTCGTTTACATCTCTCTCTCTCTCACACACACACACACACATATATATATATATATATATATATATATATATATATATATATATATATATATATGTATATATATATATATATATATATATATATATATATATATATATATATATATATATATATATATATATGCCATTAAAATGTACAACGTATATTGATTTGATGAAGAGTCGAAGGTGAAATTCACTACCTGTGCAGGAATAAAAACTGTACATCCGTTTCTTCCTGTCCGATTTAACGAACAGTACGTGAGCTTAGGACAAAGAATTGATACAAAAATCTTCCCTCTGACGTTCATTATTACTGTCAATCTCTCATAATCCTTCGATATTAGTTATCAAGGATCCTGAACCAAAAATATTATCTGCGAACGCGAAGGTTGTCGACGGACTGTTCGAATGCGTTCTTTTGAATACCTAATTTTTACAGATTCTGCTATTTAGAGAATAACATAAAGGTTTCGAAACGTATAAATAAGATTCAAGGTCAGTACGCTTGATTGCATTGTTTAATTAAATTTGTCGTTCACCTTGAAACGGTTTGTTTATTGCGAGAGAAATCACGATAAAAATTGTAGGCATACGTACGAATAGTTATTAAACGTGGGCTGGAAAACCATATTTTTCTATATCTAGTAACGAAATTCAATTGTGCTGCTGTTCGGAAGTGAAAAGTATTTGCAGATAACGATAAATAAGATTTGTTTTTTATATCCTGTTTCAGTTATATATATATATATATATATATATATATATATATACATAAATATATATATATATTCGTAGTGTGCTCGTTTTCTAAAAATAAATGAAAATCTCATGCACTGTAACAAAAGAAGTGAAGTTTGACATTTAAATCTTTTTCATATTTCTGCAAATAATAATAATATTAGTAATATATATATATATATATATATATATATATATATATATATATATATAGCAGCATTTAGTTAAATATTTAACAAAATAATAAGATACTCTTTAGTTATAAATCAAATGTTAAATATTTGTCTTATTTGAAACAAAAATCGTAGGTGGCAACGGAAATGAAAACAAATTTACTGTTGTATTATTTTACGATGGTGGCTTGTAAAATCGCATAAGAAAATGATACATTGTTTACTCGCAAATATTTACATTCAGACCTACTTAGATTACACTTTTTGAAATATAGACTTGTAGTTTCGTTCTTTTCATGATTTTAGTATTTTCAGTTTAGTTTTTTTTTTTTGGTATCATTTCTGAAGAGAAACCAATTCACAATACAGTTCTGGTACTATGGTAAAATTTACTTTCACAAATGAATTCTTCGATCGTCCCACAAATGTTCAATAAAGCGTTATCATCGATATTTTTGATTATTGCAATGCAAATTTCGGATTTTTGGATTTTGCTGCATCTTGGCATTCTGAGGATGATTGAATCGCCATTAAAATACGTATACGCATCAATTAAAAATGATTAATAATTATTAATTGAACATTTTTGATCAGATTTTTTTTTATGTTTTCTGTGGTGTGTGAAGAATCAATTTGTAAAACTAATGTTTCTCATTTATCATTTTTTTTAGTTTTTCCTACAGCTAAAATAGATTGATAACAAATAACATGATCTAACAGATACGATTATAATGCATGTTAATAATACGTTTACAATTCGTTTATATTTCACGATATCATCGAGTTAAATATTTATACAGATCAGCTAGATTTGTACAGTTCGAATGATAATTCTACATTTTTTCTTGTAAAAAATGAACTGCGTTCTGTTTTAATATTTATTGTACTTTTAACTCAAGTATCTTGGACGTCGCTGCAAACAAATACTTAATTATTTAAACAGAGCATATATTTTTTTGAAATTTAAATTATAAAATCGTATAAGGAAATGGTTCGTATCTGTCGGTGTTTTTTTTTTAAAAATTATAATTTTAAAGACGGTGCATTTTCTTAAAGAAAATATCTTAGAACAGTACGTCTTTAAAAACGGCGAGCACAAGAAAAGAAAGAAAAAAAAAACGGTTGTCATTTAAAAGCTACATTGTCAGTTCGAACACAAATACCAAGTTTATGTATTGTAATAAAAAGTTACGGCATTAACCTGAATTAACTTCGAGTATGATGTAGGTTATTGGCGCAAGCTTGCGACAACGAGCGAATTAAATGGGACAGTCTCTTTACGTTATATATACATACATACATACATATATATATATATATGTGTATATATATATATATATATATATATATATATATATATATATATATATATATATGTATATAAGTGTACACATGAATATAAAATAAAAAAAAAACGAATAAAAACTTTCCGTTATTAATAATCAACAATTGTTCCAAAAGTTTATTGTTAGTGAAACAACTTATCGTGTAAATAATAGAAGAAGCGATTATTAAAATCGAAACAACGATCACGGCGAGCAGTGGTTTATTTTCGCGTGCAACAAATAAACAGCGTGCCCGTTTCAAAGCAGAATAACAATCGAGAACAGTCACTCACCATCAGATCTTTGATTTGGCTCACAAACGGTGAGCTCGAAAAGAAATTGTTGACTGCCGAGAATATTTTCCCTTCCAACTTGTCAATCTTGAAGTTCCAGTTTCGGAGCGAATCGAGTCGAACGCGTCGACACCGGCCGCTGCTCGGCCTGCCTCCGATCCGTAAACAAAAACAAATAATAAACGACGGATGCGTGCGTGCTGCGTGGCGTGGCGTGGGTGGGTATGTGTGCGTGCGTTCGAACTACACGTCCGTCCGTCGATCGGTCGGCTCGAGACTGTCGTGACTGGCACCGTACCGTCGTCTCACCGGTGTTCGGATCCCGTCGAACCCGCGACCGTTTCGTGCGCAATGAGAGGTGCAAGTGACGGCGAGTGCCGATGTTACGCGTGTGTTACGTGACGAGGTGTGCTGCCGGCTAAACGATTCTACATACTGCGGGGTTACATAATGTGGTCGGCGTTATTGGTCCACGCCAACATCCCACGCACGTCTCGGCACCGGCACGGACGGAGACTGCGCGACGTGCTAGTCGGACGCACGCGCTCGTACGTCGAGCGCCGTCGACGGATCGACAATCGGTCCTCGTTAGATGAACGTACACTGCGGGGATGACGGCGACGGCGGAACGGCCGCGCGGACTCCTCGTACGGACGTCTCGCAGAAAAGAAGTGACCGGGTCATCACAGTGGAGGAAAATATCCGACCATCACAGGGCGGTCGAATGTTCACAGGACGGCGACGAAGTCGCATATTGTAAATCAAATTCTTTTATAAATCGCCTCCGCACTCCACAACCTATATCATTTTTTTCCAAATCGAAACGATCGTGATAGCACTGACACTGATTAATTCACTTTCACAAACGAATTATTTTTTATACATTGGCGCTTTGAATATAATAACATCACCGACGAAGTACGCATAAGGAATGATCAAAAGGAGGCAATGATGATTTATTGAACATTTTTGAATAAAAAAAAGTTTAGGGTTTCTGGAATGAAAAAAAATTCATTTGTTCGGTCACATTGTCAGAACTGTATTCTGCGAACGTTGCTCCGTTTGAAAATCCACTTGCAAATATAATTGTATTTTTCTCTATGTGTAAATTTAAAATTGTTTATAAGAAATATATATACATATTTAATGTAAGATCGATTACAAATTCATGTGCAGTCATATTTATAACAACATAGCAAATAATGAAATAAGGAAGTTTTAAATATTTATCGGTGATATTCCACTGATACTGTCGAACGTTTCTCCGATATCTAAGATCGCTGTGTCGGGTTGCTAGGCAACCGATTATTAATGAAAATCGCAGCGACGAAAAAAAATATGAATCGGAATTAAAAGTGTCACGAAACATTCAAGAACGGATTAAATGATTGTAATCGAGTTAAGTGAACATTTAAATACTATCTTCACTCGTCGAACATTTCTCACTGGATGTGTTGAACGAATCATTGAAATCAAGAAAAAAATACAACGAAACGAAACGACAAGACTATTCATTATAATAACAGAAGAGGGAGTCGCGGCTCTGTTGATATTTTTATGCAGTGTGTTCCTACAGCGAACGAATGAATACAGGCCAGTAAGATGCTAAATTTTTACTAGAATTATAAATCTTCTTAGTAAATATTGAACATCAAATAAATACGATTCGTGTGTTTTGTATATTTTTGTATATAACTGAATAAGATATGTATTAATTCATGAATTTGCCGCTGACATTTGTCGAGTTATTCGCACTTCAGTTTTTAATGGAAGGAAGGAAGGAATTGTGTCTGTAATTGAATTATACCAGTTGATTTCTAAAACATTTTAATGTCGATTTAATATAATTGTATTTGTGTGTGTATATATATATATATATATATATACAAGCACATGCAGTGGCGCATTCAGGATTTAATCTCGGAGGAGGAGAGTTGAACGGATAACATTTTTTTTAATGGGAATTCAATAAAATTCGTTAGGCGCTAATAAAAATTTATTTAAAGAATAAAGTCCAGTTTTCTTTTATTTTTACAAAGCTCTTGAATTACTTCAGCCGCGGTTACATTAATCTCTCTGTGCATACGTAGGGAATACTGATAGAGGATTACGTTAATCTCACTGTGTATATAGGAGCTTTGGGGCGTGCCAGGGCCTCTTCGTCTCCCCGCCACCTGCGCGCGTTACTGAGTGCACGTACAAACCGTCAGTTTTCGGATTGTGATGGGGACACAGTGCGGTTCGTAAAGCACTGTTCGGGCATTCAGGAATCATTTTTTTGGTCGTCAGTGTACGATTACAGTCGTGCACCGTTAGTCAATTTCACAAGTGGATGCGTAATTGCGATGTCCTCGTGAGATTTACGACGTCGAAGCTGTGTGCGGTTGCGACGACGGCGCGCAAGCGACCCCATTCTCCTCGAATCAGGGAGTGAGGGAGAGTGAGTGAGTGAGTGAGGGAGTAACACTGTGTCGAAATTCGCATCGTTCGGAGTGTATAAGGCATATCTCGAACACCGTACGAAATATATTATGTTTCTCTCTCTCTTTCTCTCTCTGTATATATATATATATATATATATATATATATATATATATATACGTATCCATATATACATATGTAATTATAAATATATATTTCTATATGTAATGAAAGACATTCGCGTTAATAAAGATGATAATATATATTCTCGGTATGTACAATAATTACACTAGATTTAATTATCTTCTGCTTCATACGCGACACACATTATTATTTATGAGGCTTAATGAGCTCTGGCGAAAGCTTTGTCCAGTCATATTGAAACTTGTTGCTAGCAACACACACACACACACACACACACCACGTACACGTTCGGGTGTACCGTGCAGATGGGAAGACGGAGTTATATGAAAAAAGGATTCCGTCGCCGTGTGCGCCTCGATGTTTTTGCACAACGGGTCGAACACTTGCGGGTGTTTCGCACACGGCCGCATTATAAATCGTTCAAACATTGAGATTAATCGGATGTTTTGTACGCGCACCGGCGTACGTGTCTATGGAATATATTTACTTTTATGCAGGGCTGACGCTTTATCAGAGAACATTTATTTAACGGCTCCGTATTTAGAAAACAGAGAGTGGCGGACACGCTCGGATATATCTTTCAGATTTGTTTTAAAGCCGACGAAAAGAGTATAATTGTATCTTTTGTGCCTGCGGTCGTTTCGCAAACGGATTAACACTTTCGATACGGCCGTGTCTTTCGCCACTATGCTTCCGCTGTACGCGTACTCGAATCGCGAATACGGCGTTACTGTACGGACCTGTTACGATGCGAACGTAAAGCGAAAAAACAATAATGAGAGGAAATGAACAATGAAATATATAGAAATAAAAGCACACGCCGTCAGACACTGTGCAGAAATAAAATCTTATCTCTAATGCACCGACGAAACGTTACTTTATTACTGATCCTCGTATCGTTATGATCAGAGTGGCCGCGACAAGAAAAAAAAAACAAAACAATTACAAAACAAAAGAGATCGGTCGACACGGAGGTAACAAGCTATGCCGTTTTCGACTGAAGTTGTGAATCAGTGCAAAGTTTTAACGGATGGCTATAGTCGCCGGTAGTATCGAAAGGGTTAATCATCAATCACAGTGGGCGAAACTACTGGGCGAATCTGTTCGAAAATGCTTAACAAATGATTATCGTTCGTTTTCGATTGTCGCTTGTTTGCGTTCATACTCGGAGCGTTCATTTCTGATCGTTTTTTTACAATTGAATTTCTCATTCGCTTAAAAACCGTTTTAAAAAGAATAACCAGAAATGTTCAGTCATTGTTTTTTGATAGTTTTTTTTTTTGTTTCGATTGTTACTTATGCGCATTTCGATGCGGCTTCAGTCATTCTCTGATCGTATTAATAACAGAAATTAATCTCTCATTCCTTCAAAAACAGTTTGAAAACGGGCCAGAGATGTTCAGTCATTCTCCGCTGATCATTCTTGGTTGTTGTTTATGCTGATTTCGATGGCGATTCAATGTTCCCATCGAGCTAATAACAGAAACTCTTCACTCGTTCGTTTTTTTTTTAAAAAAAAAAACATTTACAAAAATAAACCAGGAATGTCCAGTCATTGTTTATCGATCACTCGTGATTGTCGCTTATGCGCATTTCGATGGCGATTCCGTCATCCTCGCGGCGTTAATCCCGATCAAAGGCATCAGCTGTTCGATATTTTCGAGCGTCGGGCGCGTGTAAAGAGAGATATCGAGTACATTCAGTTTTGTTCGGCATCCTCGTCGTTTTTTATCCATTTACATCTTTCATAATCCTCGAGTCAAATTTAAAATACTGATTTATGATCGTCGATGATTTGCTTGTAAGGATGAACGCGCGCATCGGGTGTCACTTTTCATACGCAGACATTGTACTGTTCTAGCTAGGAGCGTTTGTGAAACGTTTTAAATTTATACGTTCGTAACGTCGTACTCTTTTCAATCTCGTTACAGGATGTATGAGAAAAAAAATTAATTTAAAACTGTATCGTATCACATGTATATATATATATAAATAAATAATCGTTATCGCGTCGCCGATCCTCGAATCGAACACCGACCCACTTGTACGAATCGCATCAACAGATTTTACGCATGCGAGCGCGCGCGCATGCGCCCATCACCTCGGAACGGGACGTATCGATTCCCGAACGCAGACCCGTGCGCGCGTCCTGTATTTTGAAATAATAACGCCCCTGTGTGTGTACGTGCCGAGAGATACGGAGGAAAAAACACACACACACACGCACGCACTCGAGATCGTGTTTACATTGTCACTCCGACGTGCATTTTAATCATCCACAATGATAAACATGAAACGAACGTACTCGAAGTATCGCGGGGGTGGGCCGGCGCCGAAAGAGGGTGTGATTGGAATTTCTTGCGTTTCGGCCGAAGCGGCCTGCGAGTCTTCAGTCGGGCTGTGTGTGTTTATTCATATATATATATATATATATATATATATATATATATATATATATATATATATATATATATATATATAACCATTAGCCTCTTTCCATCAAGTGCCGGATGACCTCTTGCAAAATCTTCCAGTTCAGACAATTCAACGCGTGTCCGCTCCACAAATTTCCAGTAAATTTTCTTATTTCCCGTTTCAACTGTTCATTGGCCTTCTTCAGTGTCTCTAAAAAATTTCTCGACACTCAATCAATAATTCCTCTTGTTCATCGATTATCTTCTCTTCTTACAATACGTCCCGCTCATTTACATTTCACAAACTCTTCATTTATCGACAGATTATTAAAAACATCACGATATGTGCGAACGGAGGAAACCGCATGTCACTTCGATCACGCAATGATCGTGAAAGCACGCTTCTCACTCGCCTGTCCGTTAATCATAATGTAGACATATTGTTATTACTGTTATTAGTATGAAAAAAAATATCCGGTCTTTCACTTACAAACCGTTTATTTATCTAACGTCTTAAATACATATTCAATTGATATTTTTGTACGAAATAATATTTTTTTTTATAAACGAGATACGATTAATTGTAATTCACTAATATCCCATTAGCCTAGAGTTGTAAGATAATTAAGCAATTATGTATGTATATATATATAGATATATGTATATATGTATATGTATATATATAGAGAGAGAGAGAACGTATAATTTTTATATCATTATGTCAACGTTATTTGATTTGGAATGAGTTTCGTGCTAGAAAGAACAAAAAACGAACACGTTTGTTTGCATGTTTTATTATTCTGTTATTATTCTACATATATACAGGATGTTTGAGTGAATTTCGTCCGATTTTGTTTTGCTATCATTTTTGTTCATTGTATAGCTGTCAGTTGTAATTTGACTGCGGTGCAGTTTGGACGCAGGCAATTCATTATGGAGTGTAACGCCTCCGAGAATGGAGCAATAAAGTGTTACGGATTCAATATTGATGACCTCAAATTTTTTTTTTTTGAAAATTCAGTCATGGGCGACGAAGCTCATTCGACATGCGTGGATATGTAAACTAAAAAAAGACAACAGCCGTTACTGTGAATCGGAAAATCCAAGACTGAGCCGGTGGCATCATTGGTCCATTTTTTTTTTTTTTTTGAAGATGCTAATGGAAATGTCATCGGTGAACGATATCGTGCAACGCTGCAAAATGTCTTTGTGTCTGAAATTAATGAACAACGTCTACAGCACATGTAATTTTAATAGGGCGGTGCCAAATCGTACACAGCTCGCGCTACGATGCATTTCCTAGTCGAGTAATTTCAAAATTTACTCATCTCGATTCGTCTCTGTTCGCCAGATTTGACTGCTCCGACTTTTTTCTTTGGAGGTACTTAAAGAAAAAAGTCTACGCCAACAATCCAGTAACAATTCAATAGCTTAAGGCGAACATCCGACAAGAAATCGGTCAAACAGCGACAGAAATATGCGGAAAAGACGTGAAAAATATCTTTGTCAGTGCGTGTATGCGTAACGTGACTAGAAGTGGCCATTTGGCGGACATGATTTTCCATACTTAATGCCTCGAGATAAATAAACGATCCGTCAAAAAAATTAAGTGTTATTTAAACATTATTAAAAAACAAAATTGCCGGAGATTATTCAAACATCCTGTATATATGTATGTGTGTATATATATATATATATATATATATATATATATATATATATATGTGTGTGTGTATATGCGTTATTATACATTTCTTTTTTACACGAAGCATAGTATTAGAGTTTTAATTCACAGAAAAAGAGACAGAGTGGAATGGGTAAAAAAAAATCGTTAAACAGCGAACATTAAAGGATCATCAGCTAGATTTTTTTGTCGTTTCAAATTATTATTCATGTATTCATTTATTCGTAATCGATATTCTACTGTTTATTGTGAGACGAAAACGTGCACATCTCACATGTACCCACTCTTTATGCCGTAGTTTTTTTTTCCGCCTAGCAAGATGAGAGTTGTATTCTTTATTGTGGCTTTGTCTAACGATTTAAGTGACGAATTAGACGACCATTTAACAGAATGCTGTTTCGTGTCGACGCTGCGACATTCCCTAATCGAGACACAATCAAACATTTCCGGTCTGAGAAATGCATTATGAACGGATCTGGACCGAGGTCACAATTAGCTCTGAAATGTGCGGTTCGATGCAGCTGACTCGCATATATAAATTACACACATATATATGTATATATATATATATATATATATATTATACATATATATATATATATATATATATATACATATATATATATATATATGTATATATATATATATATACATATATATATATATATATGTATATGTATATATATATATATATACATATACATATATATATATATATATGTATATATATATATATATATATATATATATATGTAAAACATTTATTAAAATATCTCAGATGGCTATTTTTTCATTTGTTCGAAATAAACAATAAGTTCGTTGCTGTGGAAACGACATATGTTATATATATATATATATATATATATATATATATATATATATATATATATATATATATATACAATGTTGAGTATAGACACTGGGTGTCCATCTAGAGGGTCATATCTTGACATCGTGACCCTCGTATGGACGTATGATTTTTTTCTGTAATGTATAGACACTGGGTGTTAATCTAGAGGCCCGTATCTTGACATCCTAACCCTCGTATGGACTTATGATTCTTTTCTGTAGAGGATAGACACTGGGTGTCCATCTAGAGGGTCATATCTTGACATCCCGACCCTCGTATGGACGTATGATTTTTTTCTGTAGTGTATACTCACTGGGTGTCAATCTAGAGGGTCATATCTTGACATCGTGACCCTCGTATTGACGTATGATTTTTTCAAACACTCTGCCTTATAATACAACCCCATATCGAGATCCACGGTCCTCCGAGAGATCGTGGGAATTTTTTTAACATACTTTCAACACTCTGTCTTAAGATGCAGCCCGATATCCAGTCCAGTATGGTTGTCCGAGCGGACTCACGAATTTTTTCTGTAAAGGTCATTCACTCTACACTAAATACAGGGCAATTATTTTGCAGCACCTAGAGATTGCAATTCTTATGACAAGTCGTGTTTTTTCAAAAACTATTTATTCCAATTTAATTGAGATTTTATCATATATAATGCCATTTTATTTTCGAAATGTGTATTTTACAATATTGGAACGTGCTGTGTGTTGACAGATTTCTATTCGTTTTGAATTGTCGAGATTTCTGATATAAAATCGGTCAATGTTCAGTAAAATAGTTTTCCGATCTCAAACTCGATACCGTACTGTTTTCAAATTATTATATGTACATAAATTAGGTGTTTTCAGCCACGATAAAATATTTTTGGTAACACTGACGGATATTATAATAGACAAAACTCTCTGAAAGAGATTCTCTTCTGTAAAAGCAAATTCTTCAAAAATGAATCTCGTTCGCGCAATCTACATTTTCGAACCAGGAATACGATTTTTGACTTGAATCAATCACATTCGTTCTGAGTAATCAATTGAGCATCATTTTCTTTTTTAAACTAGTTTAATTTATTTAAGGCTTGGCTTAATAAACATTATTCGGACTCTGCACCAGGAAAATCAACCGTAGAGAAGTGGTGTGCTAAATTTAAACGAGGCGAAATGAGCACCGAGGACGATGCACGCAGTGGACGCCCCAAAGAGACTGTTACCGACGAAAACATCAAAAAAGTCCACAAAATAATTTTTGATAACCGTAAAGTGAAGTTGATTGAGATAGCTGAGACCCTAAAGATATCAAAGGAACGTGTCGGTCATATCGTGCATGAATATTTGGATATGTGAAAGCTCTGTTCAAAGTGGGTGCCGCGCGAGCTCACAATCGACCAAAAACAACAACGAATCGATGATTCTAAGGAGTGTTTGGAGCTGTTCAATCGTAATAAATCCGAATTTTTGCGTCGATATGTGACGATGGATGAAACATGGCTCCATCATTTCACACCGGAGTCCAATCGACAGTCAGCCGAGTGGACTGCACGTGATGAACCGACTCCAAAGCGTGGAAAGACGCAAAAGTCGTCCGGCAAGGTTCTGGCATCAGTATTCTGGGATACTCATGGCATAATATTCATTGGCTATCTTAAAAAGGGAAAAACCATAAACGGCGACTATCGCGTAGCGTTGTTGGAGCGTTTAAAAGACGAAATCGCGAAAAAGCGGCCTCATTTGAAGAAGAAGAAGAAAGTGCTGTTTCATCAAGACAATGCACCGTGTCACAAATCAATGAAATCGATGGCGAAATTGCAGGAATTGGGCTTCGAATTGCTTCCGCATCCACCGTACTCTCCAGATCTGGCCCCCAGCGACTTTTTTCTGTTCTCAGACGTCAAGAGGATGCTCGCTGGACGGAAATTTTGCTCCGATGAAGAGGTAATCGCCGAAACTGAAGCCTAACTAAAGTTCTTTTACTAAAAATGCTATAACTCAGATACTAATAGTGCAACAGCTGTCAAATTTATACACGCGTCTTTTGAAGGTTAGGGCTAACTAAAAATCATATGGATTTGATACTAGTAGCGCCATCTATGTGTCAGCCTACGAACTTTTCAGCCCACCTGTTAGGTAACTTGACAATTGATTGAACGACAGCAACATGTCTATGTTTATACGATTGTAACTAAATAGAATGACGAAGCGTGAGCATACATTAATGCAGTTCTTTCGATAAAAAAAAACATACGGTTATTTCTGTTCAGGCGTGGAAGTGTCTCTCTCGTTTGAATGAAAAAATCCGACTGTTTTATTACACGATCAGTGAACATTGCCCTAACGCATAAATCATAGAATAATTAAACGTAGTCATGGAAATGTCATGTGTGACTAGATCGTTTGAAAAAAAAACCACATTTACATGCGCGTGAATAATAGTTGCATGCATTCAGTTGTGCAATGAGTAATTAATGATCTATTATAATTTTATTATGTACGTGTCAAGTATCGTTTTTTTTATTATTTTTATCCGTTGCTTGCTGAAAAAAAATGTCTGAATTTGAATTGTTCAGTACGTTTATATATATATGTATATATGTATATATGTATATATGTATATATATATATATATATATATGTGTGTGTGTGTGTGTGTATTTAAAATGTATTTTCAAATCACTTCTGTATCTTTTTGTTCAGAAAATAAACATCATAACTAAGGATATTTTCACTGTCGAGCCGAATAATAATAATATAATTAGTTTAAAACACTTAAAGATCCTAATCACCAGTTTGACAGATCTTCATTCTTTTTCCATAAGTGTTTGTTTCTATCTCCGGGCAAAGTGCCCTAAAACCCCAATAGTCAACAATCTATTTCCGGCGCATCGTCCGTTGAATCTGGTTCGCCTTTCATCTTCCTCAATTTTCTTCCAGATTGATTAACTACTAATCTGCAATCTGATTATCTCATTCACCTATATATATATATATATATATATATATATATATATATATATATATATATATATATATATATATATATATATATGTATCATAAATATTAAATTAATTTTTGTCGTCGTTTGTATATTCCAGAGAAGTTGAACATCGGTCAGTTCTGCCATTCTGTGAATCGGATTCGGTTATAGGTTCCACGAATGGACACGATGGTGGGTCGTGTATATATCCGGCTCGTCCTGAATACTTCTGGCGGCATTTTTTCGCCTAATCTTAGACGTTAGTGTCCATTACGATCACTGAAACATAGACATGGGATCCATAGGAACTCGGTTGATGATGCGAACCGTCGATTGGGAGTTTTGACGTGCTTAACGTCAGGAATTCGAAGATTCAGCCCACATCATCGAGAACCAGGTACGTGTCCGTCATAATGGTATTCTTGTTCACAAGTTTCTGGCATTTAAATGTGTCGTGTAGTGTGAGACGAGCGCGGTTTTCGAATACATTTCGAAAACCGTTTGACATGTTTTTAGAACGGACCGCGCTTGAGTATATTTTGGAAATGTTGTGTTAAGTCGAATTGTCGCCCGACGAACACAGCCCGGCTTGTATTCGACGACCGGACACCGACGTATTGAATCGGTTCGTGTTTTGTGCCGTGCAAAGATTGCCAGAATGTTCATTGGCGATTCGATAATTAATTCGGTCGTATTAATTAGCGGTCCGCGTACCTTTTTGTCAACCAATTCCGGCCGTGCACGAGCTGTTCGACGGCCACCGCACTAATCTCACCGTACCACACTCGCCACCATTGTAATATTATCTTGTTGCCGCGTCACGTTCCCAGTCCGATCACGGTCCGTGATATCTTTGTTACACACACACACACAATAAATTCAACCCGAATACAGTACAATACGTAATGGAATAATGACCGCGTGTTTAGTCATTCTCAATGAAATGTTCTCGTCACGAATCCACCGATGTGTGTATGTGTGTGTGCGTGTGTATGTTCGATGGTGGCGTGATTTTAATATTCTACGTTGAATGCATTTCCGGTTCCTCTTTTTGTTTGTATATCTAGTTGAATGTTCAATCATTCAAGTAATTTTATAGATAGACGCATACATACACACACATTATATAAGTGTATATATATATATATATATATATATATATATATATATATATATATATATAAAAAACTGAGCCATTTAAGAAAATCTAATTTAAACGTGACGTATCAAAGAAATCGCATGGATAATGAAATTATGTAAAAGCACCTAAGAAAAAAGTAAGCGTTTCGAAAATCAATCTTGAATTTTTGAGAAAAATCGAGAGAAATCGACTTTCAAATCCTTGTTCATAGCCGATCTATTGACCATTTTCAAGTATACAGTCCTTGAAATCAAAATCCACCCGAAGATAATTGATGTTGAGACCGGTCGTAGGAGATGCGAGCCCAAACGTATCATCCCAGATTCGAACGGAACAATTTGAATGCGAGACATGTGATGGCTATATTTGTTTTACTTGACATCTCTATTCTTTATTTTCGTTTCACTATATTATCTGTTTTGTCTATCGGCATCTTCATACGAGTATCGGCATCGTCATCCGAAGATGTCGAACGCTCATACAGTTTATTTTCCCATCTAGTCGGAACCGAGTTTCCAGTTTATCTTGCAGAAATCTAATTAATTCTTGTATCAGAAACGATAAGATTAAATGCGCCTGATAGAGACAGCGAATACGTAAATGTCGTTCAGTAAACAGTGATGTACGTATATCAGTTTTCATTTGGTTTGTGTTGTTTACACACGTTTCCATAGATACCGTCCTATTACCTACATCGTTCGATAATTAAATACGATGCGGCATCTTTGTCGAATACACAATTTCACCGTGTGTCTGTTTCTTTTTTCTCATTAGCGAACCGATCAAATATCAATCATTACATGCATGTGTGCCAAAAACATATATTATACAAAGTTTAAATAGACTTTTACTCCGTATAGACACATATTATAGATTATTATAAAATATGAGACATCTGTTCTCGTGAAACAGAGTTTTTTCCGTGCCCGGAGCTCGAAAAGTCACGAAATGTATCATAGAAATATATATATATATATATATATATATATATATATATATATATATTATAATAAAAAGTAGTGTTGTCAATAAAAGAAAACGGACATACGGCGAAATTGTGTATGTAACAAGGGTGCTGTTTTGCAATTTAATTATCGAGTATTATAGGAAATAGAACGGTTTCTATGGAAACATATAAACAACAGAAACCAAATGAAAAATGATATATTTATACCACTGTTTACTAAATAAGATTTACGTATTCGCTGTCTCTATCGGGTCCATTCACGCTTATTCTTTCTTATTCAGAAATTAATGAGAGACTTCTGCGAGCTAATCCGCAAAAACAATTCCGACCAAATGTGAAAATGAGTTATACCAACGTTCGATATCTTCAGATAGGCACTCATATGAAGATATAGAAAGACGATACGCGGGTGATGGAGAAACAACAACAAAGAATAGTGATACCGTGGAAAAGAAAAATAGCTATCGCATGACTTGCGTTCAAAATTGTTCTGCGCAAATGTATGCGTGCATGCACGTCTGTGCCTGTCTCTCTGTGTGCGAGTGTAGTTTAATGTGTAAATATAACGCGTCTATTTTTGTATCGTTTAGCGAATCAGTGCGATATTTTCTAATGTGATTAATATTAATTCAGAGCTTAAATGGAGTGTTTCGACCCTAGACATGACATTTCTCGCCAGGTCATTGTACTAACTGAATAAGACATTCTACGACAGTAAATTTAATCAGGCTAATTGGGTTCAATTTTATTGGAATATCGTTCACGAGCGCACGTACTAACACCGAAACGAATCAATTCGCTCAGGCCGAATGAAAGGAAAACCGTGCGCGCTATATCCGTACATGTCTGTGGGTGGGTGTGTGTGTGATTTTGCTTTTTGTTTTTTTTTTCTTTTTTTTTAAAAAAAATGTCGATCGCGTGCCAGGAGTTCGTGTCCCGTCGAATCTGCTGATGCAATGAAAACGTTCGTTTTCAGTCATTTCTGTTCACCAGTGTTCTCGCACGTGACCGAAAAAGTACCACCGATCGATCGGATCGAAAAAAAAACCTATGAATCATTGAAGGGGTCGTTCGAATGTCACTGGACGTTTATTTTATCGTTCTTTCGTTATCGATGGCGTAATGAATATTCGTCTATTCCGAACATTAGGACCGTGACAAAACGTCACCCGGTCACTCGGTCCGCACAGCGAATCTGCAACGATTAGTCCAACACACTTTTTCTGTCGAATGTGCGCAAAATTCGACAAAAAACATTAAATATGTATTTTATTTAAAAAAAAGAGACGATTCAATTTAGACAGATGTATAATTATAAATTACACATCATCTGTACATTTTTTGCGCGCATGACAGAAGATTGCTGCCGTGGAAATAAACGGCCTTCTACAGCAATCATTTTTTGTTGTTTCTGTGTTAATGTTTGTGTACTTCAGCTATTAGCGATGATCGAAGATCGATCGCGTCACCTGCGTCGCAGTTTTGATCCGTTTGAAATGAAGACAGGCGACACAGTAATTAAACATTCGTACTTGCATATATAGATATAATTCACATAGAACATTTATAGAAAAAAATAAATAGGAACATAATTTTAAATTAATTATGTTATTGATTTATGTTTACTTTTCATAATTCCCTTTCGTAATGATATAAACGTTGACATGTTCATGTCATTCGAACAGTTGTTAATATTATTTCCATACTAACGAGCTTATCGTTTATTTCAAGTAATATGGCGTTGAAAAAATGGCCAGCGCGAATACAGTTGGAATCATTGTTTACCGAATTAGTTACAATGTAAAAATGGAACTGCGTTATTTCTTGTATAAAAAAATACATTCCGATACATAACAAACAAAGTAGATTTTATTTTCAAAGGATAGTTTGATCTATACCAGTCATTTTCCTTGGACCGTAGAAATTCCGCGAGGCGAATGATAAATCGTTGATTATTCAGTATTAGTTTTTGTTCACGGGACTTGAAAATCCCGATAGTGCATAAATGATTAAATAGTTTTTTTTTTTTTTTTTGGAGTTCGTATTATCAGATTCCGTGACATTAATTCTTTTAACGTCGTTGCTCTTACTCACGGTTTATCTATTTATCTGTCTATCAAGTCGACTCACGTAGTTAATTGTCTAATTGTACGCAGAGGGCCGGACCAACAGTCCATTATGTCGTCGAGACGGATAAACCGATTAGGACGGTTGGCCCTTTTAAACGTTATTGTCGGTGCTTTTAGCTCGTTTTAAGTTTCGAATCGCACTTTAATCGTTGCAATATAAATCTACGGATCATTACAATGATTCCAATCTGAAAATATCGCCACATTTTCGACCAAACATCGTAAATGGTGCTCTAACTGTTTTGTGGGTCCGATTTTTGTTCGATCGGGTGAATCAGAGCCTTTCTCTTTCTTCGAACACTTAACATCGGATTCGTTCTTCTGAACACTGTCGAGTATACTTAATCGGTACTAATCTCATCTCCTTACCGTATTTCCGGTCCGACTGTCTCTTTTTGAAAAGCACTCTAGAGTAATTACCCTCGCACATAATCTCCATTGTGTTCGTCGGCGGGCATATAGAACGGCGTGCTAATCGCGCCAGTGTCGAAAAAATTAAAAAACACCGACCGTCGTGTCATCCCAGTTTTATTCGCCGACGATTTTTGTCCATGCTACGATTATATACTCCTCGCACGTCTTCGCCACCAGACACACAGACAGGACACGCATAGTGCACGATCGCGCGATCCGATCGTACGTTCCGTCCCTCTTCAGCGTGCGCGCCGTCGATCGCGTCGACATGGTCACGCGTTCGACGTACGACAGCGCGCAATGTTTCTCTCCGCCGGCCGACGTTACGGGATTCTGTCGGTCTCCTGTAGCGCTCAGTCGTACTTCTTACACCGCGCGAGGCACAGGTGCTCTTTGATCGCTTCGTACCGGTAAAGCGCGCGCGCACACACACAGGCACACACACACGTCCATCCGTCGCGCATTTAAAAACAAAAAAAAACGACACGGTACCCGCTCGACCCGCATACTGTTTGGATTCCTCACGTTGTCGTTTGCTTCGATCCGATTTCGGTTGAACACAGTCGACGAAATGACTCTCGACGATTTTCTCAACAAGAAATACAAACTCGACTCGAGTGAAAACTTTGACGAGTTCATGAAAACGCTAGGTGAGTCGTATTGATTTTATTCGTTACCGGCGTGAGATGAACGTGTGCTCTCGCGCTCATGCACACGCATTCATCCGTATATATTTGTATATATATACATATATATGCATGTTGATGTGTGTGCATGTGCTCCTATATACTGATCTTAAAAACGTGTCAGTTAACGTTAAATATTTATGAAAATTTGTACAGGAAGTCATTGACTCTTCGAGTACCTGAATGTAGATATGTTTCATCGATTTTAAATCATGTTTTCAAACATGGGCTTGACTTACAATCTTAAATACTAATATTTGAAAAAACACTGTCCTCCATTTGACCATTTTTTTTTAAAAAAATGATAAACAAACAGTATCAACATAGTAAACGTTTCCATAGAAACGAACATTTGATTAAAACGGAAACTGGTATGTGTATTTCTTCGTTCGTTACGCAGAGACGGGTATTTATCTATCTCATTCTATCGAGTCAGACGTTCAAACAGGCTTCTGGCTTTGTGTGTGTATATATATATATATATATATATATATATATATATATATATATATATATATATATATATATATATACATTTACATATATAAATGGAAAATTTTTAAATTCATGTTAATTTAATTTGGTTGCAAGTACGGTCGGATTGGCTGGATTGCAAAGGTGTTCGGATGTAAACATCTGTACTATTCGATTTTATTTAAAATCGTTTCGTCAAGTCTTCGTCGTTGATTTGTATTGGCATCACACCTGTCTGTGATTTAATTTGAAAGTACTATGAATAAATAATAGGGCAGAATAGAAACAGGTCATGGAAAGGCATGTGTATATATATATATATATATACATGGTATTTATAAAAAAATGAAAACTATTAAAAATCGAACAGGCTGATGTTAAGAAACAATTAAATTTATCCGTTTTGTTTTGTTTTCATCGTACATTGATTGTTATTAAATTTTAGTTTTATTATTATATAGAGTAAGTAGGCGTTGATTCGAAACACATTTTGTTTGCAGTACAGTTTTGACGCTGTGGCTAAATTCACTTGTACGAATGAATTGTGTTTGTCATTCCATAAACCACAACACACTTTATGTTTAAAAATGGTGCGACGTAAGCAATAAATCATCATTATCAATTTTTAATTCTCGCTTATGGACACTTCGATGCCGGCACCATCATGTTCGGAGCGCCAGGGCACAGACAAATCCGTTTCTTCGTTGGTTTTCTCATTAAAATAAGTTTTTTTTTTGTACCGTGGCGCTCTGAAATGATGATGTCGGTATCTGAATGTGCACCAAGACACATTTAAAAATGATAAATTATGTTTTATCGATTTTTTTTGTGATTTGTGCGATGAAAAAGTAATCGATGTGCGAAAGTGAATTTGGACACAGTACTCGTGAGTACTATTTTGCATGCGATGAAAGTACAAAAATCAGATTATAATTTGTGTCCGGGCGTTAATAATTTTAGTCATCGATCAGCGCACCTCAAAGTCTCGAATATCCATTCATTCATTCATTCATAGATTACATTCGCTTATGTGCCGGCCACATTAATACTTGTTTGCAGACATTCCAGCGTTTTCCACAGCAGTGGGTGATTTTTCAATCGAGAAAATTGAACATTCACAATGTATGTCTGATACACAACGGACGCGTTTCACAAATTTCACACAATTCGTTTGGTAATTAATTATTTATTTATTTAGGCTGTCATTTTCGACGATCGCTTTAATTGTTAATAAATCAATAGTCGCTGATTGTTTTACAAATAAGGCGCTAGTAAGATACCTTTTTAGTAATTTTCAAAATTAAATCCGGATAAAACCACACACGAGGTTTCATTAATGTGCTTCTCTCTCTCTCTCTCTGTATATGTATATATATAGAGAGAGAGAGAGAGAGATGCGTGTGTACATAATGCAACGGCAATGCACTCTCAGCTGTACTTATTTGATATTCGACAGAGCTGTTTGTCCGCCATATGGCCATAGAAACGAGTTTCGATGCTAGAAAAAAAAAACGCAGTCAGATACAAGCGCGCGAGTATTCGGTTACGGCCTGTCTATCTCGTCGTCGAACATGTGGTGAAATATTAGCCCGGCGAATCGTATAAGATATCCTCCGCAGAGATATCGACTGCACACCACCGACCTTGCGGTCGTCGTCGTTCGTTGTTTGCTACACATCGGACACCGCAACGGTCCGGCCCGATCGAATCCGGCTGTCCTGTTGTTGTTGTTGTTTTTCGAACGTTATCCGATGCTCGCGCACGTTGTTCACGTGTCCGGAAAACTAAAAACAACGGGTCCATTCACGACACGGGCCCGACACTCTGACAGAGATAAATTCGTTTGTGACAATTGTCGACTGCTCGATGATAATCGAAGCGGATAAATGATATCCATTGACGAGACTCGATTCCACGAGACGCGAGAGCACACATCATCCTTGTCCAGTGTATGTGTTTTCTTTTCAAATGGATTCGTAATCTCGATCTTACCTGCAGACTGTTTATAGAATCCGTTTGTCAACATGCACATGAGATAATTGCACCGTGGAATACTAATTTGACAGCGCGTACGTTAACACGTTTTTACCTTGACAGTCGCTGTATGTACGAGAAGTGGAAGTCCAAACAATTGAACCTTGTGTAAAATTTAACTTGAAATTGTACAGACGGGTCGTTTTAACACTCTTGTTAAAATGCGCAGACACATGCTATGTACATATATATATATATATATATATATATATATATATATATATATATATATATATATATATATATATATATATGTACATACATGGTGTTTAAATTAAATTCGGCCGATTTTGTTTCTTTTTTTAAAAAAAAATAAATTTTTAATCAAACTTTTAATGATTTTTATGGATCGTTAATCGTGTCATACTTTATTGGAAATTTCATTGATGAGCAGTTTAACACTGTGACATATATATATATATACACACACATATATATATATATATATATATATATATATATATATATATATATATATATATATATATGTATATATATATATATATGTACGTATGTGTGTGTGCACATCCATGAATGATGCTTATCGTCGTCGTGCGGTTTGGCGAGCTCGGTACGTTTACCCCACGAGATGAAGTTCGCGCGCGTTCTTGCCATTGGCCGCGGCCGAGTCGTACGACTGATATTTCGCCAACGTGCGCTTGTACGTGTGGGGATCCTTCACGAATTCATTGATTTACTCGACACGGTCGACGAAGCTCTGGTATAGTAGCATCAAGGACATTTTAGTGCCGAAGACGGTTCTGAATACTGTGTACGTTTCGTGTATCGATTCGAAGTCGCGATGCCCGAGCACAGGTTCGATTATCGAGTGTCGATTGCGGTGTCGTGCACGTCATCGTTCGATGAAATCTCTCTAGATGTGAATAATCCATGCCGTGAACGGTTTAATCGATGATCCGACTGGCCGTGCATCGGATTAACTCCGATGCTCAAGTTTCGTAGGGGATAACAGCAGCCATTATTTATAGTTCAATGGTCGAGTAATGGAACACAAAAAAAAAAAAAACATCAAGACGCTTATTTCGGTAAATATTTTCATTTTCATAATTGATTTACAGCGATGACACTGTCCGCTCTGCGGACAGTGTCATCGCTGTAAATCTTCGCGTGCAGTAAATAGAATTGGCAAATAATCAGCTATTGAACATTATTCTGTGTAACTCGCCGAGACTAGAAATTCATTCGCGGAAGTCCGTTTCGCTAATTATCATACATTTATTAATCTGTCAATAAAATGCCGATGACGTTTTTACTTGCATTGAGACAACAAATGATTGATTGTCGCTAACTAGATCCACACATATTCAATTAAATGCCAGTAGTCGGGCCGTATCCATAGGCAACTAGACGCATGTTGCGCAATTAATTTGATGTTTGTTCACGTATAGCGGCGCAGCCGACTGGACATTTTCATTTTATGACATTTATTTATATTCATCCGATCGAAACGACAATCTAATACCGGATTTCTATCAGACGATTGCGTTCGAATTCCGTTTGATGAAAAACAAACAGACTGACCGAAATGACACGAGCACGGCTGTGTTCATTTTCCGAACGAGTGTGAAGTTTTCGAGTTTAAATAATGACGAAGTTTCTTCGGAATGCGATCGTTGATTGACGGGCCGTCGGACGACAATCGAGCAACGGACCGTCAGGAAGAGAGCGGATTAAAATGTCGAATCGTTTCGTTTTCTGTCTGTTACGTAACGCGCCGTAGCACTATTATTATTTTATTTGTCTGCCGGTTCCATTGTACAATTACGTTTAATCGCATATTAATGACCGTGCGCACGGAGTACACTCATTTGCAACGCTCGGCTGATGTGCAAAAAAAAAACAATCTAATGAACTTTTCGAGCACTTAACATCGCACCTAAGAGTAAAGTCTAATCAGTATTTGTATAATGCAGATGACTTATCGGATTGTCGACATTTGTTTCGTTTGTGTAGAAGAAAAAAAATGAATAAATTAATTATCGAACAGATTGTTTCGATTGTAGTGTTGTTTTAAACAGCAGTGCTGTTTACAAAATGGAGGATTGTTTCAGTTACTAGGTACCAGTTCGTATCCCGTTTCCACGTGCTCTCTCTCTAGTTTAGCGACACGCCGTTCGGCACGACATGATTTATTTTATGACTGTGTATCGGAATGTACCTTTTTTGTGAAAGTATGTGCTGATGAGACAGTGTCACAGCGTAGGGTTCCTGACACTGCCCCAAATCCGCACGAACGAATTGTTTTTCGATTGCGAGTTTGTTTCTCCGCTTACCGTTTCCATCCATCTTCATATTTCAATTCTGTGTCGCGTCACGTATGCGTTTCTTTCGACGGATCCGTCCGACGAGAAACGCGCCGGTGTCAAATCGTCTGTTGGCGTGCGTTCGTTCTGTTCATCCGGTTCGGCTAATCATCTCCATCGTCGTCTCGTCCCATTAGAATTACAGCCGGGCTCGGATACTCTCTAATCTGTCGTGACTCATTCACTCACTCACTCACTCAGAATATTGTTCGACGTTATTAGCGAACCAGACGTACATCCTGTGTGTGTATGTGTGTGTGTGTATTTGTCTGTTGATATCGGTTCGCATTGAAGACGACGCGGAGAAAAATTACTACTTCTTCTGTCAATTCTAACAATAAGTTTCTGTCAATTGATGCTAATTGGGTTTGTGTGGTTGGGACGTGTATGCGAAGTATATTTTTACATTTATATATATATATATATATATATATATATATATATATATATATAAGGGTATTTAGGAGAATACACAGTTTATTCATATTATAAGAGAATCGACTAGAGACCGATTAAATATGTATGTGTATATGTAAAATACACGGTTGGAAACTGTTGGTACTGATCGTTCAATTGAAATACAGAAAACCGTGTATAAAAGGCTCGTTAGAGTCGATTCAATCAACGCGATCATCCGATTGTGTTGCGCTTTTGTGCGGAATGAAGTCAATGTTGATACAACGGCGATTCATGTCTACAGACACTTACGGCCAGTAAACACTGGTAATTTTTCTTCATTTGTCGATCACGCGATGTGACAGATGTCTGCTAAGAACCAGGTCTTTTTAACCCTTCACATACTGACGAAAATTTTAAGTTTCACTTGGAAGAAGTGTAAGTAATCAATGATTCACCGTTCATCTCGTGGCGCTTCTATGTTACATATAAAAACAACTTACGGAATTTACGTTTTTTTTTAAAAAAAAATACTTATTTTTTCTTGTGTTATCAGACGTTATTCTTGTCCAAAAATTGAATCCTTCCGCCTTAATTAAATTCAATAAGCAAAGAGTTAAAAGCCCGATCGACACGTTTTAAGGCAGTCTTGTAAAAATATCTGTTCCGCAGATAGAGAGATAAAAGTGCGAATGTATGAAGTCTGGGAAACATGAAACGAGACTGTTAATCAAACTTCCGCCACGAGATTCAAACATTGTTCCGTTGTAAGTAGTACCCTCGCTGTTTTCTCGAACGATCAGTTTCAGTGATCTCTGTGTGTGTGTGTCGATCAAGTAGCCGTCGTAAATGAATCGATTCGGCTTTTCTCGTCGAACAAAACAGAAAACATTTCCGGGCCATGTCGATCAGTCGGTCCGGTCTCTGTTTCGATTTCGTGTTCGGTTCGACGACGGGCGCAGACGGACCGGCAAAAAAACTATGTTTCGAACAGACCGTGCGCACGAACCCGCGGCGTCGGGTCCGAACGGCGACCGGCCGCGCGCT
The DNA here is from genome assembly GCA_034766995.1 of Acanthacorydalis orientalis. Classification (NCBI taxonomy): domain Eukaryota; kingdom Metazoa; phylum Arthropoda; class Insecta; order Megaloptera; family Corydalidae; genus Acanthacorydalis; species Acanthacorydalis orientalis. The sequence goes on from CM068317.1 coordinate 50,184,876, forward strand.
CGGAACACTCGCGTGTTTAATTAATTTAGACATACGTGTCAATTATACACGGGTGATTAATTATTATTCCGTTTTGTTTAATTTCGTCGCAACGAACAATACATTCAATGCAAACGGTATAATTCGTTCGGACGCAGACACATCGTTATTTATTAATGTTAAATACGTTATTTATTAATTTATTATAGACGGTCGGTCGGTTCCGTTTGAATATTCATCGGCGATATTTTTAGAGCGCGGTGGCGACGCAAATATATGTGTGTATACATATATACATACGTATACGTACATATACATATACATATGTATACACATGTATATATATTTGGATAGATAAAACTATTTGTGTTTAATCTATAAAAACAAGCATTGCGCAACGAACCAATTTGGATATCTCCGATTTCACGCATTTGACAAGTTTCAAACGAACGAATAAACACGAAGAATGTAAATAAATCGAATATCTACAGAAGTAGAGAAAAAAAAAACAGTCGACTTTAACATCACTGAAAAGATAACGCGCCGTTATCGACGACGTTTTTTTCCACGTCTCCGAGGATACAGAACTTACAGATGGGTATGCGACCTGTGTCAACAGAGACGAGTGCCGTCGTCTCTCTCCACTCTCGATATTTACATACGACGGCAGACGCAGAGTAAACAAATTAAACCCGTGCTGCCGGTTCGTTTCGAGATAACGTCGAAGCGTTCGTGACAAGTGGTTAACACGGTCCGGACGGAGAGCGCGAGACGCACGATGGACTGAAGACGTCGACAGACATTCGGTCGGAAATCGAGACGGCGACGAGAGTCCTCGATGTACACGAGCGAATAAACAAACAAATGCGCGCTGGCGTGTGGAAATATCCGGCCGGCCGTGATTTGCGCTAACTGGATACGATGAACGGTTGTCTTTTTTTTCCTTTATTGACAATCGAACGTTTCCGATAACAGAAAAACAAAAACAAAATAAAAGCAGTAATGTCAGTGTACGGTTGTCGTTCCGGGAACCGTTTCTTGTAAAATGGACGATAAGAAGTAGTTTCATGCCTCTCGACCGGTGACTCATCGCGCGCTATTCGCCGCAGAATATTCTCCCGCGCTTCAATTCGATTAATGAATTTTATTCATGCATAATATGCCTTCGTTAATAAAACATGAGCCAATTTCATGCATCTGTAAGTGCAAAGTGTCGACGCTTCAGTATTCGTTTTAACTCACTGCAAGTGGCCGATCAATTGCATCATTTAATTTAATCACTACTTTCAGAAATCAATCACGACACCCACACACTCTTTTCTGTTATTGCGGTGTTCAGCAGACACATCTGAGGATTTTTACGGTGTCTGCGTGCGGTGCATGAGATTCGCTCGTAAGAGGAGCTAATTCAGCCGTAGCGCTGTAACCATGATCGCGGACAGGGGGGCGGTAGGGAGGCAGATACTCTGTGAAAATCCCATACGTCCAGTCGAACGTGACATTCTATTCGTGCCGGTCGAATTCATGGCATGCGCTTTTCACAATTTCGACCGTTTTTCACCTTTATAAATTAATTGCAGCGCGCAAATTACGAGAATGTTCAATAAATCATTTTCAAATGTATAATTCTTGTGCGAATAATAATTTCAGGTCGTCGTAGCCGCTGCTATTATAATCTGGTCGTTCGTTCTTTTCTTATGACGAAGCGAATGGCTCGGAACGAAACGATGGTCTTTAACACTTTCCATCGGCGTTGTTTTACGGCTTGCGGGCCGAAAAGAGAATCGATCCCTCAAAGCCGCACAGCGCCCGAGCCTGTGGATATTTCTCGATCCGTACAGTTTTGAATTTATTCGCATCCGCCGCCGACGACTGCGACGAGCTCCGCTCTCCGTTCTCGTCCGTCCGTCGATAATCGTTCGATTCGTCCTCGGCGACGTTGAAACGTGCTGCAATTAAAAAACAATCATCGAGCGTTCCCGTCCCACGATCTCCGGACCCCGTGACCGGTGTCTTAACTTTTACCGCACTCAATTAATACGAATGTTCGGCGACGACGTGACATTGTGCGTTCGTTAATTCGAACGCGCGGTCCGGCAGGGGAGCGGCCGGATCGGCGCTGCGATTCGAGCGCCGGGCGGCGATCGTTGGATCAGCCGTCCGAGACACGCAACGGTTACAAATACAATGAACGTGTGCGCGCGTGTGTGTGTGTAGAAGAATTCGACCGGCGACCGTGTCGGCTGTCGGCGCAAAGGTCAAAGGTTCGTCGCTCGGCTGGCTGGACTTGATATTCATATCTACACGGCCCGATGTTCCGAGACACACGGGGGGGGGGAGGTTCACTGTGGCCGATATCGCCGGTCTCGAGACACTCGTACGTATCGGTTTATTGTTTAAATTCACATTTTATAAATAGGTCGACGTAATCGTTTTCGTAGTTCCAGGGTTTCGAGCTGCTGTTTTTTCCAGTCGATCGTGGTTTCAGAATTTATAATTTAGTTGGGAACGGCACGGCGTCCCGTTCAGTCCCTGGATTCGTTCAGTTCAGTAGACAAACTGTCAAAAGCATAACAGATTAACATTTGTAGTTTTCTGATTTTCTCGGCAGTGTCTCTTTTTCTGATATTTGTATCTTAATTATTTATTAGTTTGATATTCGTCTCTCTCTCTCTTTCTCTCTCTCTATATATATATATAATCAGCCTCTTTCGATCCCCTGCTGAATGAAGGCACTTCAAAAACTTTCTAGTTCAAAGGATTCAATGCCTCACTTTTCCATAAATTTACAATCATTTTTTATGTCCTTATCTCACTTGTTCATTGGTATCTTTCTAGGACACACACACATACACACACATATATATATATATATATATATATATAACTTCGATTTGTAATTGTATTGTAAATATTGACATTAATGTCAAATAAAACTAAGTAAATATGTGTTTTTAAATATGTATGTTATGTATTTGTATGGAAGCATCTTTTAAAGATAAACGAAAAAAAGTTAGATAATATAACGACCAATGGTCGAACGTATCTCTGTACACATATATACATTTGTGTAGATAAAAAAAGTACTCGTTAAAATTGGTGTAAAAACGTGCAATTGTTAATATGTATTTAACGATTTCAAGGTTGAAAACGTAACATTTTTAATTGATTGCCGTTTTCGTATCGTACGTGTAAAAAATGTTTAATCCCGATCCGACACTGTCCGAACTCAATTAATTATCATTGTTGAACGTTGCTTGTGCGGTATTTCTGCAGTGATTGCACGCAGCGCCGAGCCAGAAACCCTTTCTTACTGAAAATATTTTTCCCGGTAGCGTTTCGAGGATGCTCACATCGCCGTCGAAATAACCGGAATAAGCAACGTTTGACCTGAAGCTTTAACGATTTGCGAACTGGAGAAAATCACCCAGCCATGAAGAAAGACCTTCGACACTTTTATAAATAACAATTCTGTCAATAGATAGAAACCGCAGTGTTCTAAGATCGATTATTAACCGAAAAGTGGGCTTCGATTAATCACGAACACTAATATACAAATAACGTCTAGTTTGTATAAATATATTTATATGGTTGCTGTGGCAACGCTACGCAAACAATCAGTTGTTGATGTGTTTTTTTGTTGCTTTGAAATGTCGTAATGGCGTGTTTTTGTTTTAAATACTTGTCATTTTCTATTTACATTGCAGGGAATGATATACATATATATATATATATATATATATATATATATATATATATATATATATATATGCATATTATAAAGTTGACTGCAATGTAATGTATGATTCAACGGAATCTCGTGTCCGTGGTGATTTTCAAACGCCATCGAACGTAACAGCATACGCTAGGCCAACATCGATAGTTCAAAGTTTCAAAGGACAGAGATTACACACGTCGGTATGCATGTCTCTCTGTGCACCAGGGGAAACGATATTCTGTGCATGTTTCATCTGCGTTCTTTCACATATCCCCGAACCGTTCCGATCGCGTACGGGACGTGCACAGAAACGCAGACAGCCGTCCGTTACATAACAGGTTTTTTTTCTCCGTCGACGCATTATCAGCAGCAGCGCTCTTGTACACAGCGTGCGCCCGATTACGGAATCGCAGAGTATAAATTAGAAGCGCGGCGAGTCGGGCCGCGTACTAGTCGTCGGTTTCGGGTCGTGAACGGGTGTCTCCGCGCTTCGACTAAATAAATATATTTTTAAAGTGGTTCTCTCGTTCCGTGTGTGCCGCCGCGATGGACGCCTTCCTTGGAAAGAAATACAAACTGAACACGAGCGACAATTTCGACGAGTACATGAAGACTCTCGGTACGTGCGCCACGTTCTCGTTCCATTCATATTTCGTACGTTCGGAATGAACGTCCGTATGCAGTTGTCGCCTTTTCGTTTTCGATCCGTTCACCGGATAGCAAAACAACTGATCGACTGTCGAACAGCGACATTCTGCAAGGACAAGTTTAAGATTTTTCAACGGATTTCGCGTTTGGAGTTCAGATATGTTTCTTAAAATCGAATTGTTCAACTTATTTCTATTAGATGTTTGCAATCGTGCGATAAGTACGAATTTATTCGTGTGTTTTACACGATCGCTTTAATGTTACAGTGGAGGCAATTTCCCGATTGTAAATACAGTCGATGTGATTTTTTTTATCGCAGTCGTGTCTATAGCAATTCTCTAATAAACATTGTCGCATTCGTTTTTACGAGAATGCTTACGGTCTCTAGTTGAATGCACTTCCAGGAAACCTGTTCTGTGTTATTGGAAATAAATTTATTACGTATAACTTGTTGTACGTTTGAGATGAGAAACTAGTTCGCGTCTGGGAGTGTATGCGCAGCATTTATGCACATATCGAGTAGAAATGCATCCCCGTCCATTGCGTATCTATGCAATAAATACGCAGTGGGCGGCGTGCGGCGGGTCCCCGCGTCGGTCTTGCGAGTGTGTGTGTGCGTGTGTGACGGACGGGTGCGATTCAATTTGTCCGGTGCGCGAGTCTGTACAACGAACGATCTGTATTGTTTGTCTGTCGCAGGTGTCGGTCTTGTGACACGTAAGATGGGCAACGCCGTCAGTCCGGTGATCGAGCTGACGAAATCCGGCGACGAGTACACTCTGCAGAGCAACTCTACGTTCAAGAACATCACGCTCAAGTTCACGCCAGGTGTTGAGTTCGACCAGGAGACACCCGATGGACGCCGCGTCAAGGCGACGATCACGATTGACGGCAACAAGATGACCGAGACGCAGAAGGATCCGAACGGCAAGGATACGACGATCGTCCGCGAGTTCTCGGACGACGAAGTCGTGATGGTTTGACATTTTCTTCTTTTTCACACGCACGCATATTTGTGTGTGTGTGTATGTATATATATATAAAATGTTAGTCATTTTATTTAGTTAATCTCTGGAAATTAATTTCTGAAAGTCCATGTATATTGTTTTTTTTAAAAAAAATAGATAAAATCATTGTAAATAATAGTCGACTAGTAAGGTAATGTTTGTTTTAACAGAAAAAGAAAACAATTTGTATTCAAAACATCGCCTACTTAAGTGAATAAATAAGCAAAGAAAATAAAAAAAACAACATTGTTTTATATGTGCAACGCCGACTATAATAACTGTTTACAATTGTGTAAATTTTTTCCGCATGTTCGATAGGTGATGACCGTCGACAATGTCACCGCCAAACGGATCTACAAGCCCCACTCGTAGATGTCGACGACGGCGCCGATTTCGACCCGTCCGGATCGATCGACCTAGCGACCGACCGACCCCGACGCCCGTACGCGCGACGAGTATTTATGTTGGACCCATACATAAACTGCATGTACTATATATATATATGTCACGTATATATGTATGTATAATTAAAATATGATAGAATACGGACTCGGTATATTTATATTTTTGTATCGATCGTATGATATTACCAAAAAAAAAAAAAAAAATGAAAACAGGATGTTTACTCGTATTTTCTGCAGATTGTTCGTCGATTTGTAATCGTTTTTTCCATTGATCATTTTTCAAAATAAAAATAAATGTCAAACGATTGAAAAATGTTTCCGACTGTATTCCATATGCCTGGAAGATATGTTTTTCCTTTTCTGTTGTATTTCAGTGTATTTCTCTCTGTTGCACGGGTGAGAAGTCTGCGAGGTATGCCTTTTCACACTAGTCGACGGTTTGACCGACTTTAATGTTTGTATATTGATGGTGCGGTTACATAATCCGTAGCTGTACTTCGAACGTTCGACTTATATAATCTGTAACTGTACTTATTGTCTCGCACAATATCGTTAGTTTTTACTGTGTTTCATAACACTTGAAATGAAATTCAGTTAGAGCAGAAGTGTTGTTCGGTACGACATGTAAAGTGTTATCTATGATAAATGATTTCGTTTTATTAGTAGAAATGTGTCCATTATACAAATTTTTTTTACTTCTTTTCAATGATAATTAATCGTTATAATTCTATGCAATTTGTGAACTTATAGTATAATAAATAGACTCAAAAATGACTGTATTATCCATACAAGTGTTACATTTTAAATAATGGAATTTTTCAAACTAACTTTGCTGCTCATCCAGTTTACAAAATGGCCGTAAGTAAATATATTTTTTTATTTAGGAACCGAGTTGCCATATTTCTTTGTCACTGAATATGTATATTGTATTCTTCGCCATATTTGTTATACGGTTTTCACATTTTTATCGAATAATTTTAGCACGTTTTCACAGGTTCGACTCTGTCGCTCGATAAACTTTCACGAATGAATTCTTTTTTATTCCATAAACTACAAAAAAATATTTCTGATCGAGAATGTTCGACAAATCATTTTTGATTTTTGTTCGTACGTAATGCAACGCTGATGGTGTCGTGTTCAGATTGCCGAGATACAGAAAAACCTTTTTCTTCTCTGAAGATTTTTCTGTATCTTCAGTATGATGGCATCGTCTTTGAAATTCTCATCAGTAAGAAAAAGAAACGAACATTAATGATTCATCGAACATGATCGATCAGAAATATTTCCTTTACGGTCCGCGGAATGAAAAAACAATTTATGTAAACGACACGAGCGGACGATGAATTTTTAACTCGTCTCGCAAACCACGAACGTTTTTCCGATCGGACGGCTTCGACGATCGCGAAAGAGAACCACGATTCAAAATTTTATATCGAGTCGTATTCCCGTTTCGACACGATTCGCTGGACATTTTCGATCGAAGAAATTTCAGTACGGCTCGTGAGGTGAAAAAAAGTTAATCCGTGGATACGGATTCGGCCGCTGTAAATATATCGTCGCCGTGTTTTTCGATTTTAAACGATCACGGTACCCCCCGTCACCGTTCGATTTGCATTCGCGATGAAAACGAGACGGATTTCGACGATTTATGCAGATATCAGGTTCGGCGCGCACTACGATACGTAGTCGACCGGTAGATAGACTAGAAAGTATCGAACGTCGTTACTCCGCAGCCGTTAGTTTATTCGATCGAATAAAATAGTTCGTCGGTCTAATCGTCGATAGCACGAACTTTAAAATCTCTGAAATTTTTGCCAGTCGTCTCTATACGTGCGTACCAGGCTTCGAAGTTATGTTTCTCGTCTGCGAGAACACCGTTTGAATTTTTCGTTCCGCTACCGGTTTCATCTATCGACGTGTCGTATCTACCTAAAGATGTCGATAAATGAAACCGATAGCAGGAGAAAAAACTCAAGTAAATACCTAAAGGACAAGAAACGACTTTTCTGAAATTATCGATGGAAGAGTTGATAAATTTGTTTAACTTGTGCAAAAATGTTCAATAAATCATCTTTGATTTTTGCTCATGGGGATTTCAATCGCGATGCCATCATTCTAAGAGAACCGAGATGCAGAAACATCTAATAATAATAGTAATCTAACTAACAGATATACATTTAGAATATAAAATTCCGTGTGACACTTCAATGTGTCGTTCACAATTAAATACACGCTATTATTTGGAACGCGAGTATAATTCAATATAAAAATTTGAATCGTGATTATCGACGCTGTCTGATAGAAGAAATCCATTCGTCATCTATTTAATGCGAATTCGTCATCCGTCTGTGCCGTTCGCACGAACGTTCGAACTCTTCTTTCGTACCACGAAGGAAACTTTTTCGATCGAACACGTTCGATACATCATTATCGATCGTGTTTTCTCGTCACCGATGAGAATTTCGGAGACGATACCGTCGTCTCGAAGGTGCAGAAAAGTTTTCTGAGAAGTAAAAGGTTCTTCTGCATCGCGGTACGTACGAGTAAGAACAAAACACGGTCGATGATGGTTCGATGAACGTTTTCGATGGGAAATATTTTTTTGTGGTCGTGAGTTGAGAAATGTTTAAATTTATTTATGAATTTAAATTTAATCGTGTCAGAAGTGTATTGTCATGTATTTTTTTCTCTTTACTTCGGAAGAAAGGTTCTGCGTTGTGTTTGAAATTGTTTCGGGTATTTCTTGCTTATCTCGTTCGCTGATCCTTTGGTTTATTCGAGCTTGAAAAAATCGACCGTATCGTCGATCGATCGAGTGGTTTAGCATAGATGAGAACCGACGAGGCTGTTCGACCTTACAGCCTCCTCGTTGTGCGCGGTTGTGCTCCGAGAATCGTCGGTGTTTCTTTAACGCGCACGAGATGCTGGCACGGATTCGGTCCGTTTTTCCGATCGTTCGACGGTTTCCGCCCGCCGTCCGTTCCATCTACCGGCCGATGGATGTCGCGGCCGGCGTACGCCATCTGTGGAGCGCACGTGCAGAGCGTTCGCGTAACGGTACATCTGGTAAACGGGTCGGTGTGTGCCGCTCGCATGTCTGTTATCGTTCCGTTTCTGTCGCTCGGTGCCGCGGCCCCGTCCGTCGGAGTGGGAGAACGCGAACCGAACGTACGTTCCGCCTCGTGAGCGGTGTTCGACAGCCGTGCCGAGCCATGTTGTGGGCAGTCATGTTGCGGGTCCTGTAGTACGTGCAACGTTGCGGCGTCTCGAAAAAGTGTTGCATTTTAAAACGGATGATGAACTGTCACAAAGTGTCGTCGGATCGTGCTCGTACAGCACACGGTGTGATCGTCGTCGTTGCATAAACGATGTGCCGTCGCGTGCACGCGGCCCCGTGCGTCCGTTGTTCTCGCCCCGAATCGAACGTGTCGTCGTCGACGGTGATACGCGGTGGTGAAATGTTGTTGTGATTTGAGACCGCTGTTTTTTTTTCAGTTCGTTTGTTATTGTTGTTGTTGTGAGTGAATGCATTTTGTTTTCACGCGAAGACCGATAGTGCGACTCGTTTACGTGCGTGTGTCCCTCGAACCACCGATCGGGTTCCCCTGTGTACCTATATTTTTTACAAAAAAAAAAAAAATATATATATATATAAATGAACATGCGGCCTATCGTGACGGATTGTCTGTGTCTTCTATGGTAATTATTTCACAATTATTGCGAACGAGTGCCGGTGTCTGGCTGCATGCGAGCCCATCCTAGCTAGTACGTATCGATTTCTAAATTTCTTGTATTTTCGCCTATCGTTTCATGTCGGCGGAACGCATTCACAACATTTCATTTTTTTTCCACGCATGTTCGTTCATCCTCACGACGATAAAACACAGTTATCGTCCTGTGCACACACACACACGTTTATCTATCGCCTCCCCTCCGCCGATATTAATTTATTAGTCTCTCTATATTCTGATTATCTCTATGCACACTAAACAATAACACTGATTATCGTTTAAAAACATCTGTCAATGTGTGTGCACGTATACACACACACACACACACACAACACCACATATGCAGATATACGCGCTGCCATATAAATAAACGGCACATGCACTGCGGATCCACAGAAAACGTCCGTGCAGAATCAGACTGCACCGCGAGTTGTTTATTAAACAAATAAGTTGCAGTGAAACCATGGTAACGCATACGCCGTACACCAATCGGAATCGTTCGCGTATGTATAAATTTTGTAAAAGTGTGCGTTGATTGTTACCGATTGTCGTCCACTTGTTGTTTATTTATTCGCCCGTGTTGTTCGTCCGTGCGAATTCGAACAGATGCGTCGGGTCTATTTTTGGGTTTGATGAAATCCGAAAATAGAAACGTTTTGACTAACTGTGATCTAATACGTGGCGTTGTTTTGTTCTCGCGCATAAGTTCGGAGGGAGACGAAAAGATTGCGACGTCGAGGTGAGGTTTTGAATACTTTTTTCGTTTCGTGAACAATAGAAGAACGTTTCGCAATTCGATGGCGGTTTTATCGTCTTCATAGCACTTAAGTATAGACAAATCTAGAAGAACGACAGAGTTTCATCTCATTTTTATTTTGAAACGATGCACACGCGCATGAAATATTCTCATTTTCTGCTGTTTTTGGCAGTCGGTGACGGACAGAATCGTTCTCCGATACGAACGAATGGACTTTTTCGTGGACTGAATAGAATATATATATATATATATATATATATATATATATATATATATATATATATATATATGCGTCTACATGTACACATAATCATATAATCCATTTGCCCTATCAACATTGTCCAAAGTCAGTATCGCAAACGAATTATTTTCTCAACCAACACATTGCAGATCGTTTATTTAATCCGTGATTACATAATACCAGAACTGACGAGACCGTACTACGGATTAAAAGTCCGCACTGCGCTTATTAGAGCGGACTGGTGCCAAAAGAAAACGTCGGCGCGATTTTCAATGATACTCGAGAAATCCTTATCTTGTTCCACTTTCTATAAATCGATTCGTACAAATCTGTTTTAATGTTTCAGAACGATCTCTCGTCGTTTAAAAAATTGTATATTTTCCCATTAACAGTCAGGAACACTCGATCACTCAAACTTCAGTAATAGAAAAACTTCAGAATATCATTTTATGATCAAGAGAGCCTCGACCGGCCTGTTCGACGGTTATGGAAAAAAATCAACGTAATTTTTCTGCCACGAACTCTGCTCGACGATCGTGATAATTTTGCGTTTGTGAATGTCCAATGTGATATTTCATAAACTTGCGTTTGTAGTTCCGTGCAAAGTTTGATTCTGAATGTGAAAATGTATCGCACGGCAAAGCTCGCCACGATCTTAATTCTCGTCTAGAAATGACCGGTGGATTGTTTCGAACTCGTGATACGTCGAACAGGACGCTTCGTCCCTTGCATTTCGATCGCTATCGCCTCGGGTAACGTTTAAAATATAAAACTTGTCCGCGTGCTGTCATTATTTTTGTTTGTTTATTTGAAGAATATAAACATTTGTCATCGTCAGAGCCGACCGCGATTAGCATATTCGACCAGATTCGCGTGCGACGATTGTCGCAGGCTACGCGATAACCGTCATGTATTATTGTCGGTGCGACGTGTTTGTTTCAATCGTGTGCGCGGGCGATTTTCATCGATTTTCGTTCAAATACGGCGTTAATTGAAACGCGCTGGTGCCGTTCTGAACTGTCGGCTTGAAAGCAACGCGTTATCTCGTGTGACAGATCGTCAATCGTTCGATATGTTCAAGTTTTGTACAGAATTCGACCGGATTAGAGCCGTCGAATGATTATGATTATTGTTGCGTTCTGTCTGTGTTATAAACAGTATTTTTAGGATTCGGATCGACTCTTTCGGCGTTAGAATCGAATCACGATATTTTCGACACCGTGTCTGAATTCGCTTTCACTCCGCAAGCTATAGAAATGTTCGTGGCCGGCTGATGAAAACCTAAGACAGAATTGTAGATTTTCTCTTTCAGTTATTAAGAAAAAAAAACACCTTTTCGTCTCCATCGCTACTCTAGATTCTAACTCTCTGGCTTTCATCGTTTTGCTATTCTCCCTTGCTAGGTTTTGTGCGATACTGATTCCATCTCTGTTCATCTCTGGTCGGATCCAATCACCGACTAATTTTGACAATCTATGACCTGTTCTCTCTGTTTTACACGCCCGTTCCAAATCAGCTGTTTTATTTACATTTAATTTATCGTGTTGTCCTCCATACGTACTCATTGAATTATCAATCTTGTCATTTAGAATCCAGCTACTGGAACAGTTCTGACTGGGGCTGAATTCACTTCCGCAAAGTGACTCTCCTCTCCTTCCACGAAATGCAGGAACATGTTCCGATCAGAAATGTTCAATAAATCATAATTGAATTTTTGATCAGACCGTTTTTCTTCTACAGTTCGTGCGAGTGAAAAGAGAATCATTTTTTTTGGAAATCCAAGTAGTGTTTAAATACGAAATGCATGACTCGGCAAGATAGCGATTGTAGGATTCAATAAGAGACCATTGTTCGTCTTTATCGTCGCGTTTCTGATACTATTTAATTCTCATCGATTTTGTTAAGCCGTTCGTATCTTTTAAGTCTGAATAAACACTCGACCGATAAAGTCGATAACGTCGATTCGCCTGATCTATTTTCATTGCTGTATCTTTGCGATAAGATTGAATAATGACGTATGTCCATGTCTTCGTTCGATCTGAAGTGGTCTCTCTGAACGATTCAGTTCTTTTTTGTTTCGGAGCGGAAAACGCCAAGAAATCGACGAGAGATGTAGGTGGTGCGTTCTCGCTCGCCCGTACGATCCAAAAGCGTGGCGAGTGATGAAAGCGTTCGAGCGTTTTCCAACGATTCGCGGGACCGCGTTGTGTACGGTTCACAGGATGGCGTCTCTGCAGCACCGACGTGTCTCTGTATCGTGTCCGAAGACGTTCGCAACGATCGAGCGCAGTCGACGAGCGTTTTCAACCGGGAGAATGTTTTTTTGTAGCTTGCGGAATGAGGGACAGAATCCGTCCGCGGCGCAGGAACAGAGGCACGTTCTGTCCTCCGATCTGACATTCGAATGAAAACGAACGTTCGTACGGAGCGCCGTTGCCCGCTAGCACAGTTCCCATGCAGATTTCCACGAATTCGCGATCGACGGCCCGCAGTAAGTCCGGCTGCGTTATATAAGCCGAACATTACCGCCACAGAACTGCATTCCATCAAACGATACGAACATTCCGAATTTATTATTCAATACTTTCACTTTTCGTATACTAAATATATTTCTGCATACTCTGACACACTATCGGACACACACACACACACACCTGTGTGTATACAAGTGTGTGTGTGTATAATGAACCAACAGGTTGTTTTTATGACAAAAAATTAATCTTCTAACGTAAAAGTCGAAAGGTCGCTCGAAGTTAACGACGATGTTGTGAGATTCGAAAACACATTCACGTTCCGCACAATAACGTATTCGTCTAGCAACGAGATTGTGAGTCAGTGTGTGTGTGTGTTTCCCCCGATGACATTTCGTTGCGACGGCGTCGCGGCACCGTCTTTCGTTGTGATCTTCGAACGAGACACCGATGCGAGACGAACAGGATACGGCCACGAGGATAAGAAACATGATATCGAGTCGAGGTGCATAGGAACGAAACCGTTCAAGAATCTCGATTCTTTGGCAGATTCGCAGACACGGAACAGGGAGAACCGTGCCGATCGTCCCTCTCGCGGACGCTTATACACGAATACTTCTCGATTTTGAAATAAATCTGTACGGGATCCGACGTCGCGCTCACAACAAACGATAATCGTTTCGTTACCGGTACAGTAATGACGCGCGGTGTCGAGTTCCGTCACAACATTGTTGTAAAAATAGCCGACACGTCGCTCCGACGCGAATGCGACGTGTCCGGTGTGCATGAACAGTCGAAAGTCGTACACGATTAACAATTAAACTGCACACACACATATATATATATATATATATATATATATATATGTATATATGTACACTCGACCAGATATGCACGCACGGCCGGCGACAGAGACGGAGCGATCCGGCGACGGCTGGACGTGCGATGGACGGCGGCCGCGCGGTGCGCCGGGATCCCCTCGCGCCGCGCTCCGTGCGCCCGCGTCCTCGAGAATCGACCTCGGCGCTATCGGCCGATCGAATTTAAACCATTGTCAAGGTCGGAGCCTTCGACACTTCGGCCGATCGATCGAGTCTCGCCTCATGCGCGAACAGAGATACGAAGCGGCGGCCGTGTTCCAGTTTTAAGTGCACGCAGCTTATGGAACGAAAACTTCGACAGTGCATGCGGCTGCTTTCATTTAAGTCGAACTCTTCTCCAGGCCTCGCCATTGGAGGTCAATTGTTTGTGTGGAGATACGAACTGACGGCTGAATTTCGCCTTCAAACGGCCGTAGTTTCTAAAAACTTTATCAGTAATTTATGGTGTGTTTTTTTTTAAAAAAAAAGAATGCGAAATGCGCTTTAAATGAAATACTTTGTAAAACACACTTCGGCGAGAACCACAATCGAGTAATTAACATTTATCGGGTGTAAAAATCGATCCAGTGCCTTTACGTTGAATCAGTCACAACTCTGTTTTCGTTTAAAATATTTATTTTGGCGGGGTGGGGAGAGGGCGAGGTTCCGTGACGCACGAAACGTGCAAAAAACGCTCGAGCAGTGGAAGAGGTCCGAGAATGTATCGACTCAAAGCTGCCGTCTTCGCAAGTTGTTTGTTTAACATCTCTGCTCGATGCGGGAGTGTGTTCGCAGATAAATGTTCGGTATCGCATTCTATACATCTATCTTTACTTTTAACGCGGGCGTATTGTGTTCGTTCGCACTCGCCAGCCCGATTAAGTCGGACGTCGGATCGGCGAGGCCACGGATGCGTGATTTTCACGGACGCGTGACGTCCCCGTGCGGCGTCGCGCGCAAACCGAGCCGATCGCGACGTCCTGCCGACGCGCTCGTTCGAATCAATCGCAGGCGGATCGCCGTTTGCGATCCGCTGACGACCGGAAACCGCACTGGATTTCCCTACAGACATTCGTTGTCGGCTCGTGCGATTCTCTGCGCCGATTTGCATTCGGCGGCCGCCGCCGCGTGCGTTACGGGAAAAAGAACAACGGCCGCACTCTCTACGCTCCGCGCGTTTCCCTCCGTTCGTCGGATCGAAAGCACCCGCACGTTCGCCGATCGGATTCGACTCATCACTCCAACTGTCGACGCGGTCGTAAGCCGCATCGTCGGCTGTCGCTTTCATGTTTTCGTTCTGTCGGAGGCCGACGGTCGTGTCGGCTCGTTTTTTCTTCTCAGACTCTCACGCGTCTGTCTATTCCGGTATGTTTTAAAATCACATTGTTAACGTCTCGATCTCGTCTCGTCTAATTGACACGAAATGAAACGCAGCACTCGATCGAAAGGGACGTGGTCCGAGCATCACCGTTTCACCGTTCAAGTGTGTGCACGTCCGTTGATGCTCTCTGCACGTTAAAGAAAAAAACGAGCGATTGCCAATGTACACACGCCTCGCGAATTTCTCGACACGTGTCGACTGAACTTCACCGATTCCGAACGTTGATTGGTAGACTGTCGGTCGATCCGTCTGCGAATCTTTCAGATTCAATCGACGTCCGAGAGACGCTCGACGTCGCCTGCTCCGTGAGCGGCGGTCTCGTGTTTCCGCTTCGCCGTGCGGCGTGCGCGGAACGAGTCGACGGACCTCCGACGCCGTCGACGCCGCGGCCCGCGACGGGACGCGCGGTCTCGTTCCCGATAACTGTAAATAGAGAATTCTGCTGCTCGGCCGTTCGTCGCGTTTGCGCGCCGCCGCCGTTGCCGCGATGTTTGTACACGGAACCGGTTCTGTTTTACGGCTCTTGTGTCCGCCCTGTGTGTACGCACACGAAATAATTGAATCGTCGCTCGACGGCACGCGGTCTTAAAAACAAAGACGGGTCGATTTTTATCGTTCGTTCGCTCGTTTGTTTATTTGTTCGCTTGTTTGTTTACGTTTTCGAATGTTTGTTTTTTTTTTTTAAAAAAAAAAAGAAATTCGATCGTCTGTCTCACTGTTCACCTGTCGATCGATGAAAAGTACTCGACATGAATGATACAAAATATACTTGACACATGTTTTAATGGGTTCGGTGATTCGGACGGTTACGATCGGTGATCTCACGATCGAATATGACCGGGCATCGCAGCTTGAAAGTGTATTGACGGGTTGTACGCACGCTTGAGCTAGTGACCTTCTTTAAACATTCTTTTTAGTTTACATTCGGCAAGGATGTGTCCGCAGAGGACGATTTTTTGGCGAGCGGTGTGTCCGTGTCTCGGTGATTGGGCCAGGATAAGTTTCGAACCGCTGGATACGTTTTTAAAATTTGTGTTCGGCGGAAAAGTGTCTGCAATGATCGGATATTTTTTTCAGTTTTTGAACAAAGAGGGAAAAATCTTTGACCGTTTGGACAAAATTTAAAATCCGGACCGGTTCGAATGCAGAGAACTTGATTTCGCATCTTTTTTTTAAAAAAAAAAAACTACATAATGAAATTTGTTCAAGAGTTTAACATCTTTAATTCTCTTCACAAGTTTTCTCCAATTACGATTAAGTATTTTCCGGTCCAGATACTTTTATACGTGTGTATTTTAACTCTCTTTGAGAATTTAGGAGCTTTAAATGATTTTCTTATAGCGTTCGGCATTCGTGAAATTCACATTCGAATTAAGGGATGATCCTAGCCCAAGTGTGCAAAGGAGATGTAGTTTTAGTTTGTATTTGTGTTCAGGCGCTAAAGATATTAATTGTCGACGCACCCATAAACCCCAAAGAACTAAGGGGCTAACTTAATAACAGGACATTGTAATCTACAGTCCTGCTGAATTACGCTATCGTTGAAGTCACTCTATAAACCATTCAAAAATCAAATTTTCAGTACAAAAAAAAAATATATATATATATATATATATACACACATATATACGTATATAAGCACTGAGAAGCACGTATCGAAAAATTATGTATACACGTATGTAAGTAAAACACAGGAAATATAAAGTATTGTTCCCAGAAGAGCATGTAACCGAAAAAATGTTTATCACTTCAGCGAATCCACGTTTAATGAAAGCGACAGAAGAGAGCGGACGGGCAGAGTTTTATGCGCCGCTCGGCGCACGGGAGCGTTCGGCATAAAACTCTGCCCGTCTACGTTACAATCAGAGCCGTGTCCTCCTCCTGCTCCTCCTCTCGCATAAATAGTTGATGGATTCCGACCGTCTGCAGTTGCTCTGTGTTACACACACGGACACACACCTACACACCCACACACCCGTGTCCGTACATAACCGCATTTTTATACACACGAGACGGACCGTGCGACGTTTTCACCGTTTCCGTTCTGTTCTGTGTTCGCAGATTGACCGAGTTCGTTCGACGCCGTCGTCGCCGTCGCCATGTTCAACTTCATGAAGAAGGGCGTGGGCGGCGCGGGTTTCGCGACCGACCGCGAACGTGAGGACAAGGAGCGACGAAAGAGGGAGAAGAAAGAACGTAAAGAGAAACAGAAACGCGACAGGGGTAGCATGTCGGCGGAGGAGTTGCTGCGGCTCGACGAGGTGAGTGACTCGAACGTCCGGAACCGAGAGGTTCTCTGCATCGAATGAAATGTCCGTTTAATTGGTTCGTCCGACTCGAACCGATTGTACAATCGTAAAAAAAAGAAACACTTATGAGTTTCTTTCCTCTTAATCGAACGTCGGTCGGCCGTAAATTGAATTTCTAATTGAACGAGCCGCCGCCGCCGCCGCGCGTTTCTAAAAACGCCGAATGCATTTTTCGTTTAATGTCTCTTTAATGGGTGTCCGATTAATTATCGCGGACGATGATCGCTTAACGATGACGATCACCGCCGTCGATAAATTCCGATCGGCCGGCCTCGACAGCGACACATGTCTTCGCATTCTTCGTCGCCGCCGCCGCCTCGTTCCTCCCGTTCCACATTGTCAGAGATTGTCGCGCTGATGGTGGGCCACGTGCACTGTGTCTCTGACGTGTACGAAATTTCGATCGGCGCGCGTTCGAATTTCTCGGATCGCCGGCCTGCGTGTCGCGGCACGGAAGGGACCCGTGCGCGCGTCGAACCGGTGGTCGTTGCCCTCCCGCCGGCGTCCGCACGACCGACGATAGTCCTATTTATATATCGGTGTCGGACGCTGATTCCTTGCACGGGCGCCGTGGGTCGACGGTCAACAGATCGGTTATGAATACGAAGGTCACGGCGTCGTCGATCGCGTGCTGTTTTCGCGGCGCGCGAGCACGGAAACGGTTCGAGACGTCGATCGTTCTCTGATGGCCGGTCGTGAATTTCGTCCTTGAAATTCTGCGCTCGACGTCGGGGCTTCATAATTTCCAGTTCGGTTTTCGAATCATATTACGGGCGTTTTCTTTTACGCCTGTGCGTCGCAATCACGGGCATAAGTCCTCGGATTTGTACGTGAATTCACTTTCATAAATGAGTTGTTTGTGTTTTTCTTATAGTATGGTCCGGAAAACATTTTCTAGTAGAAAATGTTCAGTGATTTATTGGTCATTCTTGATCGTAGCTCGAGCACAGCTCGATGGGGATGCCATCATCTTCAGATGGCGACGAGATCTCGGCGTAGAAACTTTTATTAGAATTTTCAACGACATTCCTACACGACTGTGGCTCTGTCTCACCGATCACTCTTTCGGATTTCATCTTTTAGGTCGGAAATTGTGCCAGAATTATTTGTGTACGTTTGTCCTTTGACGTGACCGCAACGAAGGAAGTCCGGCGACGTATAATCGCACGATCTCGGTTGCCGATTGATGTCTCCGTTTCTGGAAATAACGCGACCAGGAAATTTCGTCCCCAGTGAATCGATTGATTCGTGATCTGTGCGGCTTGCCGCGCCGTGTCCTGCTCGGACCACACGTCTTCCGGATCAATATCATCCGGTTCTGCCTCTAAAATATCGGTTATCATGTTTCGGCATCTGTCTCCAGTCACGGTAATCGCCTCACCAGCCAGATTCTCAAAAAAGCGAGGACCGATCGCTCCACCGGACCAAACAGTCACTCTTTCTGCATGCAGTGGCTTTTCAACAATCACACGAGGGTGTTTAAAGGGGGTCGTTCGGCAGTTTCGCTTTGCTGGCGTGGCCAGAGAGCTCGAAACGAGCCGTCGTTAGATAGCAAGATCTCGGCGGCCGGCCAACGTCCCCGTGTCTGTAACTAACGCGGACACAGAAACGTCCGTCGAGTTCATCTGATAGAAACGCAGATAATTGATCTGCACTCGATGTGTGTTCGAATACACGTGACCGAATTAGGAATTCGGTTAGGAGAGAAAAAAACCTCTGTTCTCATCGTCGTCGTCGTCGTTGACTGTGGCCTGGATCTCGCGACCGGAACAAAAAAAAAAAAACACTATCGTCGCTGTGTTCTTTCGCACGACGAAAGTGAAACGATGAGCCGTCGGATGGGGGCCGACGTGCGTCATTCGTCCATAGGACGAGAACGATTCGAAAAAAAAATCGAGCGCACGGCAGGAAAAAACGATCCGGCGTGCATGTGTGTTTATTAATATGCGCTCCGTGACTCACCGCCAGTGTCAAAACGAACACAACATCTGCGCTGTGATGTATCTGTTATGCGGTCCGCGTTCGCCAATCAGTGCCAATGAACTGTCTTGCCACTATTTAGTTCGTCAGTGACAAGACCTGACAAAACAATC
The DNA here is from genome assembly GCA_034766995.1 of Acanthacorydalis orientalis. Classification (NCBI taxonomy): domain Eukaryota; kingdom Metazoa; phylum Arthropoda; class Insecta; order Megaloptera; family Corydalidae; genus Acanthacorydalis; species Acanthacorydalis orientalis. Next base: position 50,204,475 of record CM068317.1, read on the forward strand.
AATTCGCATTCCTCTGGCGCGCCGCGCCGCGCCGCACGGTCTTTAATTCCCCTGTAGAACATCCGTCGTCCGGCGGTCGTGCACGGCGACGGATGTCTCTCTCGTAGGTGTTGTCGGAACGATAACCGAAACGAGCACGAGAACGTTTCGTCCCTTCGGACGTTCTGTATTTTTTCTTTTCCTCTTTTATTTCGATCGTACGAACAGTTCCGCCGTCGTACGGGATTTTCCGACGGTGCAGCACCTTCCTAACATCGAATGAAGCACAGAACTTGCACTGAATCCGCAAGTTTCTCCATTGCGAACGATCGTAGGCGGTCGTGCGATTTATGAATGAAAGAGAATGTGTCGCGCTTTCTTACGAGTAGCCGTCCTCTCGTTAAATTCTTGTATAACATCCGCACACAACCGGGACTGTTGTTTCTGTGCGCAGTCGCTTTTCAACGATCACCCACGGATTCCATTCAACCTAGATCCAGACAGTTTTGGTTTGTTAACGTAGCCGGATGGCTCGAAATGAGCCCCAGGTTCGCCGAAGATGACCGTCTCTGTTGTATTGTTATTCCAGTATCCGATTAACAAATCTCACATGCTTGTTGTTCGCTGATTTCATTCCTCAGTCCATTCGTGACCGATTTTGAACAATGACGAGAGTAGATTCAAGACAGCGCACGAGCAACAATCAAAAATGATTCCGACACTGTCGTCGAATCCGCTGTCGCGGGTGAATCCGTTTTTTTCCGTCGCCCCCTCACCCCTCCCGCCACGTCCGAAACACCAGAACTCTCGACCGCGAATATCCGAAAATATTCGATCTAATCCGCCGCGTTGTTCCAGGTCCGTCGTTCGTTGAAGATACGCGGCCGTCGCAAGGAGAAAGAGAAACTGCCGTCGGGCATAACCGCCGACTACACCGCCTCGTTCCTCGCGAGCCTCGACCGCGACTACCAGCCGGCCGGGTCGCCGAGCGCGACGAACTCGTGGATAAGCCGCGCGACCGGCGACGGCCTCACGCAGTCCGACAGCTCGGAGGCGAGCCTGAACTCGCTGACGAACCCGCAGAGACAGTTGCCGCCGGTGCCGCCCCGGCCGCCGAAACGCGGCATCCTGAAGGGGCCTCGCCTGAGCGTCACGAGCACGGACAGCGCGACCGTGCAGAACGGCGACGGCGGCTTCAACAATCTGATCAAGAACACGCTCCACAACGAGGTCATCGCCTACCAGAACGTGCCTCCGCCGCCGCCGTCGTCGTCGTCGTCCGGCGCCGTCGACGCCGGCGACTACGCGAACAGCCTGCACCCGGGCCAGTGTCCGAACAGCCACCACCACCACCACGACCACCAGGTCGACGCGAGGAGCATGTCGAACAACCTGCTCGTCATCACGTCGACGTCGCCGAGCGTCGACAGTCTGACCGACACGACGACGAACTCGTCGTTCGCGACGCCGCCGTTCAGCCTGAGTCCGGTCGGCGAGTCGCAGGGCTTCCACCGGTGGACGCGCACCGCGAACTTCGACGACGTGAACCTGCCGCTGCCGCCGATCGTCGCGCTCGTGCTGCCGAACGCGCGCACGCTCACGATACAGCGGCAGCCGCCGCCCAGGAACGACTTCGGGTTCTCGCTGCGGCGCGCGATGATCGTCGAGCGGTGCGCGGGCGAGGGCGGCATGGCGATGAAGGCGGTGATCTTCGCCGAGCCGGGCGCGATCGTGCAGAACAACAACGAGACCGGCCTGCTGCCCGGCGACCGGCTGCTCGAGGTCAACGGCATCAACGTGGACGACAAGACGCGCGAGGAGATCATAGACTTAATCAAGAGTTCCAAAGATTCGGTTACCGTCAAGGTGAGTCGCACGCTCGATTTTAACTCGTTTCCGCACGGTGGTCCGTTGTTCGCGACCCGGCGACGCGCGCCGTCGGATGTCCGTACGTCACTATCTCCTATCTCTCTCTCTCTCATCGAGACGCCGCATTTCCGGTCGCCGATTGCTCTGTCGAAACGACTGAATGCATTCGAAGTTATTAAATCGGGGGGGGGGGGCAGAGCCCCCTGATCTCTACCCCCGTCGATCCGCCGCCGCTCGTTTCGCACCCACTCTCTCTCTCTCGTCAAGTATCAGCAGTTTTTAAGTGAAAAACGAGACGAAGATATTGTGTAATGGATATTTTTTTTTGTTTTGATTTTGAATGAAACCATTAAATCGGCGAAACAGAAAAGAAAACTTACTGTAAATTTATTCTGAAACATTTGTGTGCACGATATTCGTGATTGATTTGTGTCCTCCTGCACACTGAAACGCGATACACTGCTTAGAGGCACACCCGGTGGGACCGACACACGAACGACCGGCCGTGCCCGAATACTGTTTCATTGGAATCGACAGGCGTGACGATTCGTGAAACATCGAAAACGATCGGGAATGGAAATGGCTAGGGTAGACGTAGTGTGTGTGTGTGGGTGGGGGGGTAGTAGTTGCGAGGAGGTGGTTTGCACGGAAGAGAATTTTGTTTTATTGAACACGTCCACGCATCACGCGGACCCGTCGACGCGGTTCTTTTTGTTACATAACGTTTCGTCATCCGGAACAAGTGCAGAGCTGGCGCCGTGATTTCGATACGAATCACGTGCAACGAGATTTCAGACACCGCTTATCTCCGTTCTTGCAGAACGGACCGAATCGATAAACGCGGATGCCTCTCTCCCGCGACAGAAATTCCAAACGTGCTCGGTTAATGACGAGCGCAACTTCTACAATCTGCTCACTTCCGTTCGTCGGCGCAGGCGCGGCGCGAAAACGAACGCCCTCTCCGATGAATCGCATGTTTTTTTTTTTTTTTTTGTTTCAAATACAAAGATCGTTCTCTCGGTAAGATCCGTACTGTCCGCTTCTCTTACGTTCATGTTAGACGAAGAGAGAGCCGGTATGATCGCTCTCGTCCTTAAGAAGGAAACTGTCCGAACCGCGCGCGTGAACCATTGAGCGATTTAAGACCGTCAATTATGCGTTTCGACCGCATTCCGTCCGACACGTAACGCGGAATGTGAATATGTTTGTTTTGACGGGGCAGCGCGGCGGCGAACTCGCGCCGCGTGGCGCCAGCTGCTCCTCTATCTCTGTGCACGTGGACGGCCCGGTGTTGTAGCCGATCGGCGATACCGAACGTGTTTCCCTCGTGTCTCGTGGAGCGTTGCGGTAGACTTTGCCGGCGGAAAACGTCCCGTCGGATCGTCGGAATGAGCGAGAAAAGCGTCGACGCATGTACTGTAGGAAGAAGAGCTCGAAGATCACATGCCAGCGGGATCACGGGCACACAGCGTAACGTTCATGACTGTATAGCGGTCTTTTATTTGTAAACAGGAAGAAAATATATCTACATGCGCTTATGAAAACGTGCGACAAAGGTTGCCATTCAGTATATACGAGTATGTATGTGAAACAGAAAGAAATTCAAGTCGAACAATCCACGACGGCGCGCCGCGGCGCCCGGCTCAGTACCACTCGTCGATTATCTGCGCGAGCCGCTCGACGCCGACCTTGATCGACGACTCCCACGCGACGCGCAGGTCCCCCTCGTCCGGATTCAGGTTCACCATTTCGAAATCGTACTTGTGGCACCACGCCTTGATCCGTTCGTTGTCCCTCTGGTTCTGCGACCACTCGCTGATGCAGCACACGCGCAACGTCGGCTTGCAGATGTTGACGAGGAAGTAGCGTATCTTGTCGAGCTCCGGCAGCCAGTTCAGGCTGTCGAGGTTCACGTACACGACGACCGACTTGACGGTCTCGGGGAACTTGTAGAACAGCTTGTATATCGACGACAGGTTCAGCGCGCAGAGTCTGGCGACAGACGCGGGCGCGCGGCCCGTTACCGAGCTCCGGGAACGTTGCCGGCGATCGCGTCCGGCGGGCACGCGACGCGGTCGGCTCGGAGGAACGCGGCGCGCGCCGGAGCGAGCGTGCGGGCGCGCGTTTCGGCGCGCGCCGACCGAACGGATTTTCTATTTTTTACATTCTCGCGTTTGCATATCCGCGCTCGGCATAGCAGGCGGTTTTTTTATTTTTTTTAAAAAAATTTGCAAGGACGTGGTCTACATGAAAAAAATGTTGTTTTGTGGAAATTTTACAATGGAATTATTATTATATATACATATTTGTATATATATGTACACGTGTATGTACACATATCGAACGGTAAGCGAATAAGAGTGTTTCCAAAAATGTCCCGTTCGAGTGGCGCGCGCGTCCGAGCGTACCGTTTGCGCCGTTTCGAGACCCCTACCTGACCGGCACCTTGTTCTTGACGGTCCACTCGTAGTCGTTGCACCTGTCGTGCCTCGCCGTCGGCTTGACACCGTCGCCGATGATCATCTTGATGAGGTCGTCCGGCGACGAGTGCGTGCTGACGAACAGCACGCGCGCGCCCATGTTGTACACCTTGGCGCTCCTCTGCGCGCCGACGTTGCACGTGCACTTCGACGCGCCCTTCTCGATCGCCGGATACCTCGCGCCCTGAGCGTCGAGCGTCGCGACGTGCCTCTTCGCCTTCGGATCGAACTGGCGCGCGTACTTCATCGCCGTCGCGGTCGGGTCGCCGGCGCGCGCCGCCTGCTCGAGCTCGCACAGCTCGTTCGTCCTGATCGACATCCGCGCCGACACGTCGATCGCGGACGGTGTGGTTTGTCGGTCGGTTCCTTCGCGAGTGCCGCGTCGTATTCGAACAGCAGACGCGCAATCGCTCTCCGCCTCGAACTGTCACGTGAGAATTTTGTTATTTGTTGATCGCGCCGCGGGGGTTGCTACGGCGACGCGAGAGAGCCGACACGCTTCGGGCGCGACGGTGAAATTGTGGCGGAACGTCCGAGAGCCGGTCGTCGCTAGTATGTGTTCGACGACGATCACGTCCGCAACATGACTCGAACACCTTTGACTATCGCGCATTCACAAAGATCCAATCGAACTTTCACCGAAGAAGAGAACGATGCCAAATCGAAGTTCAATAAATATCTGCATTGCACAACTCGATTATTTGTCATTATCATGCTCTATGAATATACATTCCTTTGAAGGCAATCTGTCCGTACACACACACACACACACACATTTAATTTAAATATTGGGTCACTGGTAATAATCGTGTTCAATTAGTTGCTGCATGCTATGTAATATTTTTCAATCAGTTTGCAGCGGCCGAACGCCGTCGTCGAATTGAAATGTAAATAACAAATTTATATATATATATATATGGCGTACAAATTAATTCGGTGCCTTTTTCATAGAAAATGGATATTTATTCATTGAAAAATGGAATATATTTCAATCTTCCAAATATCTCTCATTATTCTATATAACTTTGTATCCATCTGCCTGATGATTGACGAATATCTCCTCGAAAGAAGATGGCGGCTGTGAGTCGAATAAGTCATTTTCGAATCTCTTCGACTGTTTTGAAAATGAGTATCAGCCAGGTGATGTTGGAACGACCGGAATAGGCGATAATTTGTCGGGGTTAGGCCGGCTGAATTCGCCGCGTGAATTAATTTTCACACCTTATGTGTATATATACATACATATATATATATGGATATACATTTATATTTATATATATATATATATATATATATATATATATATGCATATATGTTGAATAAGGCATGGTTCGTGTCCGCCGTGTGTTGACGGCCCGGGAACCGTACGGAACCGAGGCGTTCGGTCGAGAATCGCTCGCGGCCCCTCGCGCAAATGACATAAGTGTGTTGCAATTTAATCTGATCCGGATCTCCGAGCGAACGGTTTCGATGCCAGCATGTGGCGTCGACGGACGGCCGCTCGAGGTCTCTGCGACGGCTGTAATTACTCATACCTACGTACACACGCTTCCGCCAATCGAAGTGTCACTGGAACTGATGAAAACCGATCGGATTATGTGAGTCGCTGTTATGTCTTTACAAAGAGACAACGTTGTCGCTGTTGCTGCTGTCTTGTCCTCTTCGGTCGCGTGTGTCTCTTTCGGTCGTGCACGTCTGATTTTCAGTAGTAAATATTCAGTCGTCTAACTGTTGAAGATCCGTGCGGTTTTTTTCCCCGCAAACGATATCGGAAACAGCCGAAACGTCCAGAGACATACAGGCATCGCCGCGTCGATCGGGAGCGCGCACATTCGTTTCCTCGTCGGCCTGTAGTCCCGCTCTTGTCGCACCGTACGCCGTTAATTGAATAGAGTCGATTTAATGAACGAAATAATTACTTTCAATTGGGCATTCGGGCCGAGAAACGGCCGCGTCTGCGCGCAGCGCGCGGCGGCGACCCTCGTTCGTAGCGCTCCCGCACTTCGGAATCGATTCGTACGGTGCGGTTGTTCTGTTCCCCTCGTTCCGATCTCGTCGAGTTCCGCCGACGAACGGGCGACGCTTCTAAATGTTTCGCCGGTCCAGACAGTGTTTCCAGAGAGAAAAAACGTACGAGTCAGAGTCGAACGTCGAGAAAAACGAGACTGTATAACGAAATCTGGAATTCGGAGAGTGTGTTCGCATAGAAGAGGTCACGTCTCGTGCGAAGGTCGAATAAAGAATGGTCTTGCGAAAAAGATTCTGTTTTGTTGAAAATAACTCTCGAAAAAATAGAAAACATCCGTCCGGAGTTGTTGAATAATTTATTACTTGTACAGTTTTGACATTCTTAATTCTACTTATATAAGAAGGGATGTGCAGATTGCAAAGATGGATTTAGTGTTCCGGGGAATGTCAACATCACAAAAATTAAGAATAATTAATATAAAACGTACACTATTTTCAAAACTTTCGCTTCAAATCTGTAAAACACATCTTCCAGACACATTCTTATACATCTTGAAGATCTCCTTGACAATTTGCGTCTCAAAAATCGATAAAGAAAACGTTAAGGATCGCCACTCTTGACCGTTAGCTTCGCCGTAAGAAAAAAAAAACGAATAAAAATTATTACTGTAGAGCAGGCCTTGATAAATTCAAATCATATGTCATTGTCAGTCGATCAAGATCAACGGAAACAATTGAAACGTTCGATTATTATTTGTTTTCAACAAACAAATAGAATTCGTTCGTTCGAAAAAAGGGAGTGTTTCAGTTTATCAACGCGGCAAGCTGTGATGAAGTCAAATCATTTCCATCGATTAACACATCCGAATAAGATCGAACCGTCTGTGATTGTTATATTGTTTGATACATTCACTTGTTTTAACTGTTTCGTTTCAAGCGCGTTTTATTTGTTTGATAAAGAAAAGAGTGGACTGAAACATCTCAGACCGGCATGCTGTGACACTTGCAAACTGTTCCCACCGACTAAAATGTTCAGATAGGACGCATCCAACTTTACTGTGTAGCCAGATCGAACCGGGTCGCATTTAAATCTTTAGTTGGAATGTATCCGCTCCTTTATTTGAGAGCGTCTGTCCCAAGAATCGCAATTACCGACATTCGGAAATTATCGACACGATCGGTCGTGGAACGAACACGTCTGTTCACAAACATTTTTCGTGCGTGTCGGGACGAGGAAATAACTCATTCGTGGAGGCGAATCCAGCCGCAGTGCCTGTGCCGTATCCCGATTGTTTCTCAGCTCGCGTGCCGTTCTCGCAACTCCATTCAATTATGCCCCGCGCGTCTTAACGAACCGACCTCTCGCGCACACAAACCGACTCATCGAATTATCACGACACGCCGACGGACGGCACACGGTGTGCGAATTAATTCCGTCTCTGTTTCGAAAATCCGACCGCGCGTTGTTCACATCTCGTCCGCGAATCGAGTATCTGTCCGCCGTTGCTGCCTGTCTAGACACGGATTCGCCGGGCCTCCAGATCTTATCAATGCATAAACAATGTGGCCGGACGTCTCTCTCTCTCTCTCTTTTTCGCACGTTCCGTCGATAATTTTCGGGTGGAACTGTCGACGGTGACGTCGATCCGCACGCCGTGCGGGCCTTGACCTGCTCAACGTCTTTCGCGAGACTCTCTGCACTGTTTTTTATGCCGTTAATCGGCTGGCTCTGTCCTGCTCATAAATCTTACTCGTTCGGCACCGCATCGAAATTCGTAGAAACAACGACCGGGTGTCGCCGTGTGGTTTGCAGAGATGCGCATTGATTCGTCGAGGGGATTTGGACGGCAGTGCCGGAACCGTGACCAGAGAACAGCTCGTGGCCGATGCGTTCATTGGAATTTCTGTGGAAGCGGTCGTCGGCCACGTCGAATCTCTCGGAACGGGGAGAATAAGATCAGTGTCAGGATAAATATCCGTGTTTTGCAATGATATATATTCATATATATTCCGAGAAGAATTACAAACTTGTTGGAAACTGGAAAATTCCAGGCACCTCTTTTGTTGGAACGAGAATCGAGTGAATCATCGTGTCGAGAAGAGATTCCGTCATACATCTCCGCGTTGCGAAACGATCGATGCGCGTATCTTCGTATCGATACCGTGGAAACAAATGGCAACCGGTCGTAACAGTGCGAGATAATGGCGCGCGCGCGCGCACGAGCTCTGGAATCCGCGCCGGGCTCGAACAAGTGCAAATTCCCATTCATTTAAATGGCTTCATTCACTTTCGTGCGCGGTGGTGGTTTACCTTTGCACCGTTTGATAAATGACACCGGTGCCTCGTGAAGTCGATCCGTTCTCGTTTGCGAATAATTCAATCGAGTTTTTGCAAAGCCGTTTAACATTTGGTCAAGTATGCAGCGGCGCAGCACGCTCGGTTGACAGTGATACAGCACAAATGTATCTATTCACACACACGCACACACACAAATGTATATACATATGCATACATATGAATACGAATGTATATGAAATACTAGTCACTAATAGTGAAAGTGTTTATGGCACAGTTATAATTGAAGTTGTATAATATATGTGCATATATATATATATATATATATATATATATATATATATATATATATATATATATATATATATGTATATATAGTTGGTAAAAAAAGTGACAGTTTGGTCATTAGTAATAAAACATTTCGTACGGTTTTATTAATTAACAGCAATTATTATTATTATTATGAAAAATTATTTAGAATGATTTTCAAGTATACTTTTCTACATTCACCGCGTGACGTTCATTGCATTTGTTTCAGTACGTTTTTCAAACGTTATTTTTTTTTTATTATTCTTATTATTTCTGCCAGTCGATCAAGTTATACGGAAACAGTTGAAACGTTTTACACGTTTTCACGTTCATTCCGTTCGTTCGTTTGTTTGTTTGAAATAAAAACCAGCAGATTGAAAATCGCCAGCGCAGCAGGCCGCGATGAATTCAGATCGTTTCAGTCGATCGATATGTATTCGAATGGGATCGAATCGTCTCGATACGCTTGTAGTTTGGTAATGTTCGATACGTGCGTTTGTTTTAACTGTTTCGTTTCATTCTTCGCACGGTGTTATTAATTAACAGCAGTTGTTGTTGTTGTTGCTGTCGTTGAAAGTAATTTAGAACGATTTTCATGTATATTTTTATACATTCACCGTATTATGGCATTCTTTGTATTTGTTTTAGTTCGATAATCAAACTGTTATTGGTTGGCGTCGCAGTCGGTGTATATATATATATATATATATGTATATACAAACATGTCAAAAAATCGATTATTATTTTTTCGGATGTATTAGATTTATATAAGAAAAAAACAATTGAACATTATCGACGATTGAAAATTATCGAAAGAGTAGGCTGTGATAAGTCCAAATCGTTTCTGTCGTTCAACATTATCCGAATAAGATAGAATTGTCTGCGAATGTTGCATATTATTCGATACGTGCATTTGTTTTCATTGTTTCGTTACGTTCTTTGCGCAGTTGTGTCAATAAATATCATTTGTTATGAATAGCGATTTAGAATAATTATCGAGTATGCTCTTCTACATTCACGACGTCGCGTTGTTTGTTTTCGTTTGTTTCAATTTTCAGACCGTTGTTAATTTCGATCGAGATACACGAGACAGTTGAAAACATTCGATTGTTTCTTTTTTCAACATATTATTGTACTCGCTATTTTTTTTTTGTTCGCCATTAGACGAATAAATAAGCAGTATTTTTTTCATTTCGTTCAGATAATAAATATCAATAAACTCGAAAACTACCAGACTAGCTAATTAAATGTGTGTGTGTGTTTATACCAGAAAAAAAAAGCTTCGTCTCGTACACAGTTAATTGAAAACGAACGCATGACGTTTCATTTTTCAACGATGCGCGTTCGTTCCGAGTTTCGAAAATGATTCACGCACCGTCCCCATTGTTTCTGTTAATGTGTGTGTGTGTGTGTCTGTGTTATTTTTTGCGAATGGGAGCGGAGAAAATGAAATCTTCATCAGATAAAAATAGTCTTGAATCATCTGCATTTGAATTGCACTTTGTAATTTATAACATAATGAGAGAATCACGAATGTAAACATTCGAAGTGATGTAATCATCATTGAATAATTAGATATACACTCGCATGTATACATGCATATATATATATATATATATATATATATATATATATATATATATATATATATATATATATATAGTGTGTGTGTGCGTGTATTTGTTTATATCAAAGCATATTTCGAAAGAAAATAGTAAGAAAAAGAGCGAGATAGGAGACGGAACGATACACGAGTATTTATTTAACGACAATCGTGTCATCAGTTCCGGATCCCACGCACGCGTTTGCACGGATTGAAAAGAACATTTCTTCATTATCCGCCGTGGAGGCAGAAGCACACTGCCGGTCATTGATTTTCACAAGCGGTGTGAAAATATTGCAACTCGCGAACGCACGAATTGTTTTGTTTTGGTAGAGAGAGAGAGAGAGAGGATATACAGCCGGTAAGGCCGTGAAATAGCGCGCAATGACGCGGCCGTTCTAACACTACAACGGTGATTAATGTTGGGCAAGTGATGTTTCGTACGGGACTGGACTGAATTTGAATTATTCTTCCACGCCACAAAAACCGTACAGGAGTTCTGATCGAAAATCCGGTCGAATGTGCTCAATAAATCTCAATTGTACATATTTTATTGTTTTTTAACGTGTTTCCGCGGCGATGCGATCCGTTTCAGAGCGTCACGATACAGAAAAATCGTTGTGAAACGCCGAAGAAAACAGATTTTTCAGGGTGGTCGTTTAAATGCGCATCGGCGCCAATCAAAAACAATCAACATGATTTATTATACATTGTGAATTTTTGACTAGAAGAACGCCGTTCAGTCTGCAGACTGGAAGAGCGAGAATTCATCCGTGAAAGTGTGTTTAGCCAGTGTCCGAGCTTGTGACCCACCGTCAGATTCGCAAATCCGAGCGTTCTTTTTTTGCTATTTCGCAAAGACGTGGACATTAAAACGTTTGAAGTACGAATTTGTTCGATGAAAAAAAAAATTAGAATCGGATCAGGCTCGAGTGCTCGATTCTATTCGTTATTACATCCTAAATTCGTCCGAAATCCGAGTGGAATTCCGAATGTAACGGTTCTGTAATTCGACGCGCGCACTCCGTACCAAAATCTGCCGTCTTTCTTACGACCCACGACGAGGGCACGAATAACACCTAATGAGAGCGTAATGTTCCCCCGTCGTCGATGTTCGTTAACTTCTATACATTCTCGAGTACGTTTTTTGTGTTCACCGAGATATTTCGGTGTGTGTGCTTGCTTGCGTGCGTGTGATTTAAATCCACTCGTTTCTCGTACGCCGATCTCGCCCGAGGCGACCGGCCAACGTCACTCAGTGGTAAATTATACCTCTTTCCTCGAAAGAGATGTAACTGGGAAGTGAAAGAGCAGCGACCGCCGACGTGTGGTGTCGGCGAGATATCGAATACCCTCGGGAATCGTACGAGCAGCGACATTCGTGTCGACGATACTGAATAATAGAACTTCAACGACCACAATGCATGTAAGCGGGCTCTAGCGATCGGGCCGCGCGCACGCCGGTCATTTCGGCGATGATTTATTTCCGAGAATCGCAGTGAGTCCGCCACGTCTCTCTCGTCGAATAGTAGTGTCGCTCCGGAACGAGAACGATGCCCGCGAAGTACGCACAGGTGATTTTTTTTAATGATCATGATCCCCGACACACGTTTTTCATAGCATTCCGGTCAGCCGGCAATTATGTTCGTTCGATTCGTGTTTGCACGGCGTTCATTGTTGTCGCGCAATTTGGGCTGATTGTATCGTTGGACCATTTGTTTGAATGTGTTAATGGAGATGTTGTTACTGACACTGAAACTGTTTAAACAGAGATATCTCGATTTCGATCCAAGATTGTCGTCGTCGTACCGTGCCACACCAAAACGCCGATCAGAAATCTCGAATCGAACCGTTTCCGTTCAATACCGTATCCGTATCGGACCTCTCTTTTCATCGCGCACGTCACGGAGACAGTCGGACGTGTGTGCGTTTCAGTGCAATCGTTCCGGTCGGTAAATAAATCACAGATCCAGCGATACTCTGCGTCGCCGTCTGCCGGATTCCGCGCGGCTCGACAGCGTGCGGAAAATACATCTCGCTCGGACAAATATATTACGAACGTGCACGCGAATCGTTTCGATGATCGCGTTTGCTAATTGTAATGCGCGTCGCCGTCGATTACATCGGACTGCTGATGATGACCTATACCTATAGGTATCGTCCGTTTGTGGCTGTGACGCGACCGACCGCAGAGAGAGCATATTTTTCCATCGTATGCGGAAATCAACAACGTTCGCTGTGTGTGTGTGTGTGTTTGTACGTGCGCGTGCGTGTGTATATGTAATATCCAATTACGGCCACTAACGATATAATCCAAATACCGGTGCGCAAGGCTGCCGACACTCCAATAAAAGCATGCAGCGTAATCTGTTTACATTAAAGACATGTCGTGCTTGTATGTCATTTTATACATATATGCATATACATATACATATATGTATATATATATATATATTTATATAAAATACGTATATATATATATATATATATATGTGTGTATATATATATATATATATATATATATATATATATATATATATGTGTGTATATATATATATATATATATATATGTGTATATATATATATATATATATATATGTATGTATGTACGGTATGCATAGGTGTCTGGAAAATTACCTATTTTTAAATCTTTCTTCTCTTTACAAAAGAGATGTTGAAATGTCTAAAATTGTCCATCTGTTACGAGATTGGTACTAATTTTTCTCGGATAAAGCAGGCGATAAAGCGATGACGCCGCCTGCTCGCCTCGATGGGAATTAAATCGGATGAACTTGAACTATATAGTACACATTTACTGTCGGTGCCTACATACATATTTTATATTTAGACAGCGACGACGCACGCTGGCAGTGAACTCGAACGCGCGTTCGACACGACAACGCACCGATCCGTCGTCGAACGAAAGACAGTCCGGCGCGTCGGATGTTGAACGGAGCGCGGAGCTCGCTTAATGATGATTTACGATGGCATTATGTATGCAAACGTGCGGCTTCGTTACAAGAGGAGTCTCGTACAATGAAGAATGTAGATCGTGGTCGCCAGTAGTGTGTCTTCTCCGTCCGCATCGAAGGATAACGAGCGCACAGCGTGCGCGAGTCGCACACTGTTCGTGTCGAACTGGGCGGCTGCATCGAGCAGATCGGCAGAATTCCGTGTGTCGTTCTCACGTCGCCGGCCGGTCTGTCGTTTTTTCTGTTCTCGCGCCGACGCGATGCGCCGCCGGAGTGCGACGCCCGTAAAACAGGACGAGAACCTACAGGACGACGCCTGAATGGCATACGAATGGACGGCGGCGGGTTCGTGACGGATACGCGCACGAGGGATGTTTCTGATATTCACGGAACGAGGTTGAAGGCGCGTCTCCGTTGCAGATAGTCATTCTCAGGCATAAAAACACAACTCGTGGCCGATTGCCTCCTCCGATGATGAGTCGTTGCAGGCAGCCACGGACGAGTCTCCGGAAGATAAATCCGAACGCTGTTTCGATGTGGAAAAAAGACATCGAAAGATGCGACGACGACCGTGTTCTCTAACGTTCGAAAAATATAACATCCAGGCGTTTCAGTCTCGCACCCGTCCATCGTGCAGATATAAAGAGACACATCCTCCGTACGAGAAGACGAAGAGGCTTCGTCTCCGTCGAATAGCGCTCGACTCATGTTTCGTTTCCGTTCGATTCGCCGCTCTCGCTTCTCCGTCCGCGACCGAACGAAAACCGACGTTTTCACACCGCACGACCGAAAGGTTTTTTTTCTCCGATCGTGGACGTTTTTTCCGCCGTCGCCACCGCAACACCGACTTCCGTCGGTTCGCTTATCGCCATTCGCGTCGTCTGCGCGTATTGTTTTTCGAACGGTTTCAGATATCACACGGCGGAATAATGCGTTCTTGTTTTTATTAACGTCGACGCGATCGTGTTTTCCCGGCGAGAGTCGATTCGCGCCGACGTTTCTGGCTCCCGCTTCTCTCCGTCGTGGACGGTTAATCGGCGGTAGATGTCCTGGAGGTGTTGGCGTCTTCGTCGGACGCGCACTGCTGCCCTTTGTATCCGCGGTGTTTCGATGCGCGCGGGGGTTCACGACTCGTGCTTCACAATCGGACGACAGCGTCCGAGCGTCCGGCGTCCGCACGAGGGAACGTCGCTCCATCGTGTAACTGACGAATCCCTCGTGGAAAAAAAGATAACAGCGATGCGTCGACGGAGTCGTCAATGTATTTTCGGGCCTCTTCCACTGTTATAACATTTTCCGCATGTTTCGCGCTTCGCTACGCGTCCCGTCAAAGATGAACAAACGTGCGATTCCTGCAGCTTTTCTTCAACTGGAACACGAAAAGTACGCGATGGCTGATAAGATGCTGCCCTTCGGACATCATCGCGTTCGTCGCTAATGTTTCGTGAATTTACGCCGACTGTTTGGCCGAGACGTGTGGCGGCTATCGAACGTGAATGTCGGCGCTTCGAACTCCTAAAACGACGGGGAAACATTCCGATTTAGAACGGAGTTGCGATCGATTCTAATTCGAAGGCGCGAAAGTAATTTTCACACTTAATACGGTCGATTAGAGAAACATCTATCTGTCGTTTCGTATTGAAAAAAAAACAACAACAATCGATCGCCGCGACGGGCGTCTCCGATAAAAACAGAACGTCGTTCGCGTGCCCGAAGCGAATCTCGATGAGATTGTTCGACGGCCGTCGCCTCGCCGCCCGTGCCGGACAGCCGTTCCGAATCCTCGCTGAACGCACGCTCGTTAATTTCGTTTAATCTGCTAGTTAAATGGTCGATGACACGCGTCCTCCATTATCTCTTTCTCTCTTTGCGCACTCGAGTGTGTAGAACGGGAATCGTACAGCAAGTTAATTGACGTTACACGTTCTCTTATATAACATTTCTTTTTTTTAAACGCGCGCTCACACACACACACACACGTCTCGATTCGATAACGTGTTCACTTAACATACTTTCTTAATGTAGAGAACCTCGACGAACAATTAACAGCCCGATAATGTAAATAGAGCGTCTTAAAAGACGTAACAGTGTTTTCAATTGTAAACAATGGAACTGTTGCGTCAGTTTAAAAGTATATGTGTGTACATATATGTATATATATATATATATATATATATATATATATATATATATATATATATATATACATCGAGACGTTTTCTCAGAAAGGCGCGTACCTCAAGAACAAAAGAATCCATCTCGATATATATTTGAATGTGTGCGCTATTCAACATTCACTCTCACCGTTTCACAAAACCGATGGATATCAATCCGTGTCCACGCCTCCTCGTCGACGATCGATCTCCGACCGTCGTTCCGCAACACACCATTGTGTTCTCGAGACGACGGCGACGACGTCCGTGCAGAGCAACACGTTCTCGTGCACGGACCATTGTGTCCGCACAAGATCGAAAGTGGATTCCCTTGCGTTTCGCACCAACGCCAGAAACATCACCCACACTGTTACATCATTACGTTCGAATTGTCTGTCCGACCGTCACGACGTTCAC
The DNA here is from genome assembly GCA_034766995.1 of Acanthacorydalis orientalis. Lineage (NCBI taxonomy): Eukaryota > Metazoa > Arthropoda > Insecta > Megaloptera > Corydalidae > Acanthacorydalis > Acanthacorydalis orientalis. Next base: position 50,220,521 of record CM068317.1, read on the forward strand.
CGCCCTCCACGTCCTCTCGTTCGCACGTCCGTTCTCGATATTGTCGTTCGACGTCGAGGTGCCGACAGTTGCGCGCTCGAGCTACGAACACGACGAAGTCGTTCTTGAAATTCGCCCAGACGACGACGACCGACGATGATCCGTGCTCGTTCATTGAGCACACTTTCGATCGGAAGTTCGTAGTCAATTTTCCACATTGTACGTTTACAACAAAGTGGGAACAGCATCAGGGTTTTCTACTCAACATCTAAATAGTTAATGTCGTTATTTTTGTAACAGATTGGTTATACTTTACTAATTGTTTGTATATATATATATATATATATATATATATATATATATATATATATATATATATATATATATGTAAATATATATATATATATATATATATATATATATATATATATATATGTATATATATATACATATATATATGTACATCCATAATCGGAAGTAACGAATATTTTTTGAAGATAATTATAAAATGATCAACGAGAGGAACTGCCTGTACGTACACAGACACAATGTACTATTTTATTATTATCATTTTTTTAAATGTACATTAACCGAGGTCATTGCCAGCCAGGCATATCGAATGAATCTCTCTACTTTTCTCTCTCTCTCTCTCTCTCTCTCTATATATATATATATATATATATTCGCATTTATACATATGTATACGTCAGTCCTCATTACGGCGTTTTAAACAAAAACAATAGTATTTGTGAATTCAGTGTTCCTCCAACCATTAAGTGGAGTGAAGCCGAAGTGCATAATGGTATAACTGCACGGTTTTCGGACAATGCAGAGTGCATGTACGGTACGAGTCTCGGTACGGAAATTGACCTGTTTTAATTACGAGCCTCGCAAATCGGACGATCGTGCCTGTGCGACGCGTGAAAGAAAATCTATCCGCACGTCTTTGTATTCCCTCCGTTCTGAATCTCTGTTCTCGTCCGCACGTCCGTACCGAAAGCATCTACGATGCATCATTTACAATCCACTGGCCATGCTGTTAGACTCGATACGATATGACGTTTCACTTTCATAGCATCCGTTAATTGGTGCTTCCGAGCGGGTCGGTGGACATTCAGAAGCTCATTTCAGAATATTCGCGACTTGAGCTTCGTTCGTATACAGGTGTATCGGGTTAATTTGTTTCGTGGCGGACACCCGTTCTTCGAGGCAAATCTTCTTCAAGCACCGTTCTGACCTCGAATTCGAAATGTCAGCGATGTTCGAGTTTTTCTCGAATCATATTACTCGATCGGGGCGAGTACATTGGTACAAGAGAGGGGTTGAATTCTTACAGAATAAACAATAATGGCAAAACGTCGTGGACGATGATGGCGAATGTGCGCTCGATTAGACAATTACGATAATAAAAAATTGGACTCGTGTGTGTGTGTTCGCATTTGATGTACTTAACCACGTACGTGTGCGTACCTGAAACGTAGTGGATTTCTGAAACCGATACGACGATTAATTGCCGTTTAATTAACAGGCGACAGCGTGTCCGCGGCTGACACAGAAACGAAACGAACTATGAAACGGCCGCAGCCACCTCACTGTAACGAATGCCGTTTATTTGTTGCACTTCTTTTCTTCACCACCGTTCTTTATTACTTTCATTGTGAGTGAATGTACTGTACGTACACTCGACGTGTGTTTGCACGTTTTTTTGCTTCCTCCGTAGAAATAAAAATGTAGATTTGCATAAGTAGTTATGTATTTTCACTTTAAGAGTTGTCTAGATTTATCGCGCGCTGTTACATTTAACACCCGGTGTCTGCGTTTCGACTGTGTAGCCACACACACACAGACAGAAAAGGATCGTGTTATGAGCAGAACAACGAACGCCTTTGAGTGAATTGTAATGTAGTTTTTTTCCCGTGGCCACACAACGTGTAAAATCTCGCAAATCGTATCTGTACGTACACGACGAGGTCTGTTCAAAACGGGCACCGGCTGAAACACAGCCGTTCAATTTATTATAGGACGTCACTTTTTATATCGTGTCGTGCTGGTCGTGCCGGATGACACAGCGTGGCAGACGCACTTGTGTGCTGGATGTCGAACCGGAGACCTGTTGTAACACACACGACGGACGGGTAATAGCGGTTTTTAAATACGCAGCCTGCACCCGGATGCTTCAAGGTGCGCCACGAAATGCAGACCGGAGACGGTTTCAGACTCGACAGGATGTCGCGCGTTCAACTCCCGATATAAACCGTGTCTTCGTTATTTATCGTGTCGTCTTCCTGTGTACTCGCATTCTGTTTTTCCGTGCGATTCATACAGGCAGATGCGAGTCTTATGCGAATCACTGGATCTTGGGATAGGCAGGAAAGTGCGCGTTGGAAACGAAAACGATTTCTAGTATTCAATTGGGAGGCGATTCGTTTGTAAGTAGAAGAGAGAATCGAGGATCGGGTATGGGCGCGTTTCTTCTACAGCGTGTGCGCCATAGGAACGGGAGGGTTTCAGAAAGCGATCGAAAAATAGACTTTAATATCTACATCGTTTCGTTTACAAATGCTCGCTCGACATATCGGGCAGTTTAATTGAATTATATTATATTTTTATTTAGAGAGAGAGAGAGAGAGAGACGACGCTCGATAGGCGGGCACCGTTTCGGCGCACGGATTTTTTTTCTCGGTCACCGTGTAAAATGATATTCGAAGAGGCACGTTCGCCCGTGTCCGGTTCGATCGTAATAACTGAGCTGTTGTCATTTATTCCAGGTGCAGCCCGTCGCAGAGCTTTCGGAGTTGAGCAGACGATCGGGCATCGACGGCCGTGACGTCGAGCTTGACGACAGCAACATCAAAGGCGGGACGCTGAGAAGGTCCGGCAGTCGACGCTTCAAACAAACAACGGTAAGTCGAAGACGCTTTCTGAACCGGATCCGTTCGCTCCTCGTCCGCAGAAGTTAACATCACGTCTGCGTATCTCCCTCGTATTGATTTTTTTCTCTTTCGTGTTACATAAGAGAAGTCGATTCTCGAATAACGCACACGCACAGAATGTTTTTTTTTTTAAATGCGGGTATCGCTTGTGTAGCACGGTTCCCATACTGCACGTTTTTACTTTAATAAGGATTGAAAATTGCGATAATCTACCTATATTGCGGTGTTGTTGAGCTTTTGTGCAGGGGCAGCCGTGTTGTGTATTATGTTAGATGCACTCTTTGTCGAGTCGACAGAAATCGGAGTCGGGGCGATAGTAGAACTTGCTAAATTGATTATCGGAATGCTTCGACGGTACGATTACTGAAAATATTCAAGGATTGCTGTTAGAAGAAGAGGCCGTCGAAGCGGATCTGATTGGAACGACATCTCGGCTCAATCGAATCAATCCAAAAAATTATAGCGCGGAAGAAAATTCTCCAGCTCACTCTTTCGCCCTGAAAAGCCCACGTGGCCGGGCAATTGAAATTCGGTTTTTTCAATACGCGGATCCTTCGACCGAAATGGAGAGAGAACTTCGCAAATGTTCAACTTATAAGGATCTGTCGTGGCAGAGCGAGCGGAACAGAATGACGGATGTTTTTTCGACAGAAAGAAGAAAAACCCCTCCTCTAGTCATGTCGGATTATTGATATTCTCGATAGGATTGTTTCTTTTAATTTTTCGAACCTAACCCTGTTCTTTCGTATCTCGTTCTTCGTCCCGTCGTCGTAACACGTCTTTTCTTAAAAACGTGAACCGTCCTACCATGCAGCGCCGGCGTCTAACAAATAAGCGAATCGTTTTCGAATCCGATCGATTGCGATTGGAATTTCACGTTCGTTCGTCCGTTGCGTTCGGATCTGAGTCGACGTTTTCGATCGGGGTCCTGCGTTCGTCTCGTGAATTCTCGCGCACGGCGGAGACAAGAGAGAACGAGCTTTCGAGCCGCGTTCGCCCGACCTGAAATCCACGGCGCGACAGAACCGCGCGCCGCTGTTCTGTCGCGACGGCCGTCGTTTCCCGATCCTCGGCGGCGTTCGTTCGACGTCACCGCGAACAATAAACAGGAAATGTAAAAAACATCTGCGTCTTCCGTGCGAAGTTCGGTCACGTCTCGATCTGCCTATCGCGTTTGCACACTCGATCGAGCACACAGATACGCTTCAGTTCGGTCCCGACAGCGTTTTCACTTTTTGTACATCTGCGCGCTGTGTGTTCAGTGCATTGCAGAGATTTCAGACATTTTAGGTTAGTGTTAAATGAGTCTGTCTGTCTCTCTCTATCGATCGAAAAATAAATCACAATCGAACGATGGTTAGAAACGAAGCCGAGACGAAAAACAGACGATGGATGCCGGTAGTCCCGGAGAAATATTCCCCGGGAACAGCCGAAGAAAGGAAGAACGGCAGAATGTCTAAACTATCAAAAAAACAGAAAAAAAACACTGACCAGTCGTTCGATCTTCTTATTAAACCGAATCGTCTGTTCGTTCCCCGCCGCAGCAAATACCTGAATTTGATTGATTGCTCGTATCAGATCTGCCCGTCAAAGTACTCGGACAAAGCGAGACGACGTCTCTCTCTCTGTGTGTGTGTGCGTGTTTAATACGATTCTTTCATCTACCGTTCGTGCACGTAAGATACATTTTGTGCGTTCTTCCGGTCCGGAGACTAGTTCCGTCGAACGCACGCACGCACACGCACACACACACACACACGGCCACACAGACACACTCGCGCACTTCCACACAGTGGACGAGAGAGGGCCGGACTCGGTGACCGATTCGGCCGCAGATCCACGATCGCCGTCGCACTAACTCGACGTCACATGCGAATCTCCCTCCTCCGTACATTCGTCTCTTTAAGGACGCGCGCTTGCGAAATAGAAACGTTATCAATGACATTCGTGCAAATCGAATTTTATAATTAGAAAAGGTCATGCGCACACACACACACACAGCGGTTCTGTTTCTCGCTTGTGAACAGAGTCGGTATTGTGAAAGTCTAATTGTGGACGGTGTTTTTTTCTTCGAGATGTTGCAAGTAATTCAGTGAATTGCGACGACAGAGTAGGTCCCGTTCAGTGTATTTATTGGGCGTACGATTTTTTTTTACGAAAAGCGCCCTTTTTTTAAATAGAAAACGAATAAGATGAGACTTAATTCGCCGCATGAACGAATCTAGTTTTCTCGATCAAAGTGGAAATAGACGACTACTGGAGTAGGCCGCGGCGTCTATTCAAAACGTTACTCGCCCGTTGACGGACCGCGCGCTTGATTTTCGTAAAGCGAGCTTCGTCTGTCCGTCGTTATGTTATTATTTTTTTTATATTTTGACCGAAACAAGCTCACTTCGATATCAGTAACTGCGAATACGTGCACGGATATCAATAAAACGTTTGTTCGTACACAATCTGGCACGTGTGAGCGCTGAAAATACCGCAAAGTGAGTAATTCGCGACGCAACGATCGCGAGTAAGTACGAACAGTAATGTATATTTAACGATGAGAGCTAAATTTAATTCCGGTACTGGACTCTGTACTCATTTTCGGTGCTACGTACATACATGCATACACACGTATATATATATATATATATATATATATATATGTATATATGTATATATGTATATGGATGTGCGAGTGTGTATTTAGATGTCGTCGCGAGTGTGTGCGTGCGTACGTGTGTTGCACGGCGAGCGATCGATATCTCGTTTCGTTAAAAGGGGGACCCGTGATTGTAGGTGTATATAATATTTGTGTTTCCCTCCGGGCCAATATGAGTCAAGGAGCATGACGTGTACTGTACGGTTCCGTATGAAATTTTCGTGTCGCGACCTTCGCTGTTTGCGGTATTTAAATTTCGCACCGCGGGGAAAAATGAACACAGGCACACACACGCTCTCTCTCTCTCGCTCGCTCGCGCACACGTACGACGCGATACGTGTCATATTTCGCGAGACCGTTGACTTCGGGTTCGTTTTCGTGTCCGGACAGGCTTCACGGCGAACGTCCGACCGCGCGACACGTAAATAAGGACGTTAACGCGCGCGTCGGGAACGAGCTCCGCTTCCAGTACGTGCGGACGCTGCGATTTCTGCGGCGGCGCCACGAATCCGTGCTCCTTCGACTCGTACGTCTCCGTTGACATTTGTGCTCACGGTTTGAATTTAAGGATTCGCTTCCGATAACGTCGATAATTCGCACACTCGATATATGTGCGACTGTACGTAAGACGTAGAATTGTCGGTCGACCCTCCGTATGTTGGCAACACTTTCAAGTTTCATAAACAAAAACCGGTATGCCCATCGCGCCGAAATAAAAAGTGCTTTTTTATAGTTTGTATTCGAAAGAATGTTGTGTTCGTTGTTGTGGTTCTAGGCGTTATTCATTTCTGTTTTAAAAATTACATAGTTCCATTTTTCATTCGAATCGATTAAGTAAACGAGACGTCGAATATCGTTCTCACCAAACTCGTTGTATAGAAACGCTCGAACACATCTCACTCTGTTTAAATCGAGATATTTATCTATCCCCTCATCTATCGCTATCACTTCTCGTTCAAAATCCACGCTGTTTTCCTCGCAGAGAGCACACATCTGGCAGTCGTGTACAATCGTTGAAAACGAATTTAAAGCGTTCGTCATTTCCGTAAGTTTCCATTTTCCTAGAAGTGATTTAAATACACTTCTTCTCGTCTTGTTGAAAAACGAATCAGGTTTGCTGATTAATTCGGCGCCTTTCTCTCCATATAAAACGAACGTGTATTTACGGAAAAATGGAATATATTTAAAATCCACGGATATCTGCTATCCGTAAATATGATCGAATGTCAACAACAGAACAGCGAGTCGATCACAGTCGCTGCAGTGCTCGGGCGTCGTCGGTGCGTGACGGCGTGAGAGCGCGCGCTCTACGCCGCTGCACACTGTCGCCGTTCGTCTCTCTTCAGTACCGTATTCGTTTCGTTTCGACACACGGCGTTTCTATGATAATATCCTCTATGATTTGATGAATCGATTCGTACTCGTGACGTGCTTTCGTGTTGAATCCTGTGCGAGCGACAAGTCGAGACGCGGCTCTATTTCGATAGTCGGCCGTACTAATCGCAATCGCACCGACGAAGCGCAAGCAGAGAAATCGTTTAAATGCCTGTGGCCGCACCGGCCGGAACACGCGCCTATCTGAAAAAACGCATACATCGAGCCCCGTGTGCGTGCGAGAGCGCGCACACACACACGCGCGCACGCAACACGCTCTGTTCGCATTGTCCGTCGTCGTGTCGGCGTGTAACAGTAAACTTTCCACAATTACTATAATAACAATAATAGTAGATAGTGAGGAATTCACTTTTTTCGATCGAACCGTACGTGCACTGTCCGTCGCGTAACTGTTCTCTAATGAAATGTGTGTGTGTGTGTGTGTGTGTTTTTTTTGCACTCCAGACGTGACCGTTATTCAGACGAATAGTTTTGACGTTGTGTCGTAACGCGGTGATCACTTTTCATGTTTCGAAAACGTGTGAGAATTCGTAGACAATGCGAACGAAACGGCAACGTGTACTCACTCACTCACTCTCTTCGCCTCTCACTTCGCTCGCATTGTTTGTGATCTGTCGACGTTTTGTTACCGAGACAGCGACGACGACGACGACAATGAACCGTTTTAATAAAGTTAATTTTCACCTCACAATATATATATATATATATATATATATATATATACATATATATATATATATATATATATATATATATGTATATATATATATATATGTATATGTATATATATATATATATATATAATGTGTGTGTGAACTAATAATACAAATAGAAGTCTTACTGAATGACCGTCAGTTTTTAAATGTCATACTCGTAACCATATGGATCACCTGTCATCAACAGATCGCGTAATACCCAATGACTCATACACGCACGCACGCACACACACACACACACACGGCGATACAAAACAGGTGAATTGCTAACAGTGACTAGTCTTCCGATGTTGAATGCATGCATCGACCGTACGAAACACACCTGACGTTGGCGAACCAGTGACTCACTGGAAACGCCAAACGTTTAATTAAATCCGTACACTGTGGGCGTTCAGTCCGTGCGTGGAGATCGAGTTCGGCCGGTAGGGTTTCGCCGCCGTCGATCGATTCGATCGGAATCGAATCGAAAGGCGATGTCTCTCTCGGTCCGTCGAGACGCGGACGCTGAGATTTTCATCGAAGGCACGACCCGGCGCCGGAATGCACCCCCCCCCCCTCCCCGTTCAAGTGTCCGCGAAAAGGAGGATCGTCACGACGCCCCTCGTCGTGCTGTTCTTCCGTACGTCCGGTCGTGCGTGGCGGTTGTTCCGTGCGAATCCTGGAGACCGTGCGTGCGCTGGTCAGTCCGTTCCTCTACACCGGTTCTCGATCGTTCTTCGTCTGATCGACACACTTCTGCGAGATGAATTCACTGTCCGCCGTACATGGTCGACACGATAGCAAAAGTCGTCTCGTTCGGTTTCTTTCAAAGCTTTCGGTTTTTGTAACACACACACGCACACACACACACACTTACATACAGGCACCGCTAGTGATAGTATCGTGTATATGTACACGGAGACGAATGTATTTCTATATATTTATGTATAAACTGCACTACTTAACTCCAAACGACCGACTAATATTAAGTAGTGTGAAGAAACAATTCGTTTGTGAAACACTTAAATCTCTTTCGTCCCTTCATAAAAATGTAACTGCGATTCTCATTGAATTTAAAAAGTTACAACTCGATATCCAATCGATTAAGTGCGTTGCAAAGCCCGATGATTCGACAAGGAAGTTTCTTATTTAACCCGATTTAGACCATCTCTTTTTTTTTCGAAAACGTTCGTTGACATTTTTCGATATTCCGAGAATGATGGCGTGACGACGACGCCATCGAGATACGAACGAGCAACGATCAGTCATCGAACAAGAGCTGTCAAATTGTACATGTGTAGTTGCAGCTGCGGCTGCAGCGTCATGGCGACGAGACGTCGCTTAGTTACACAAACAAGTGTGTCTTTTGTTAATAATAAATAAACAGTACGAATGACGGTTTGTCGCTCGGCATTTTTGTTTTGAGCTCTGGAACGCATTTACACGATCGGGATATTTTACCGGTTCCTTTTGAATAAAACACAAACAGAGAGCGAAGAATCCGCTCAGGAAAACAGTTGAGATGAAATCGAAATCGAATTCTGCGAAAATCGTATCGACGTCAACCGAATCGGTTGATTATGACCAGATTGTCACATTGTTTCGTAAACATTGCTTGTGTCGAGTGCACAGATTGATTCGGTGGCGTTTTTCTTTTATAGTGCGTCTACGAACGCCATTTTCATATTCTTCGAAACAACGAAAGATCTCAAAGCGGGAAATAGCAACTCGTTCCGGCGATTAGTGACTCTCTGGCGTCGTAACAGAGACAGACAAGATGTGTGCGCGAGAGACGGAAACTTAATCAGAATTGTATGCATCTCGTGTATAATTACAAGTGTTAAATATGGCATTCTAGCACGTGCATTTTTAATAATTGTTCAATGTTAGTCAACTTTTACTTATTTACATATCGAACATTATTATACATATATATATATATATATATATATATATATATATATATATATATATATAATATATATATATATATGTATATACGTTTCTGTGTGTGCGTGTGTAAATGAACCAATAAAATTCAAACGCACGTACCATAATATGCGCGACATTTAACACATTGACATATTCTGTTCACTTTTGTGTTTGCACGGCGTGCCGCACGCTGGAACGGCCATGAAATCGCGGATATTAATTCGTATCCAGCTACGTGTTTCAAAACAACACACATACGGTGAGGGAAAGAGAGAGAGAGAGAGAGAGACACGCGAACTACAGATTATTTCATAATGCAACAACGATATGACATTGATATGTGTTTGACACCTGATAAGTTAGCGTATGTCGTGCCTTCCGGTAACACATTTGAAAGAAGTGAACGAAGTGTCCTGTTGTGTATATATGTATGTGTATATATATATATATATATATATATATATATATATATATATATATATATATTGTCTTTATATGCTAATTCGTCATCAAACTGTAAACAATTAGATCGACGTGTGCTGCTGTTTCACGAAAACAAACGTTAAACAAACGAACAGTTGTCATAGAAACTGAACGGAATTTCACATGGCTCACCTCGATCGAAAAGACAGCACTGATCGGAAAGAAGATGCGGATCGCTCCGACACCGAACTGAAGTCGCTTTCGCAGATCGACGGTCCTCTCGTCCCACGGACCGTGAAACTTTCATCGTGACAACAACGTACGAGATAAGTCATTCTCGATCGTCGCGGCGTCGATTCGCATGAAAATCTGATAGATTTATTCGGACGTCGATGAGCGGACGGATGTCGCGTTCGTGCGACGAAATAGTAAACAAAAAAAGAGCAGAGCGGGATGTCGGCGCTGACCTACCGCAACGACCTTATGTATACGTAGAAAAAAGCGAACGATCCGTATCGGTGTCTACTGCCGTAATTCAAACCCACGACGTCGGCTTCGACACCGACCACGACAACAACAACAAACAACAATACGAATACCTGCCGTTATTGTACGCCTCGCACTTCGCGATTACCAAAATAGAGTTGCCGGCTCTATGTTCAAGCGCGCCGCGACGAAACACGTGTGTGTGTGTATGTGTGTACAAATCTGTTTCGGAAACATCGATCACACACACATATATTTAATGTCAACAAAATCAAGAAACAGAGTCTTCCTATTTTCTCATTCGTATGTGATGTAACTTTTCTAACTGCATTTTTATGTAATAGTAATAATATTTATTCAGGGATGTTTTCGGGGTATCTCTTGTAAATCCATTTCGCGTTAGATTGTTTATATATATATATATATATATATATATATATATATATATATATATATATATATTCAATATATAATTTAATATAAATGTCGGTTAATGTCCGGCGGATCTTTTGCATCGCGGTAATTGTCTGGGGGGTTATTGGCGGGATATTACTGTCCTGGGGAGGGGAGCGGGGTTGTCCTGCGGGCAATCGTCCTGTTACGGTTCAAGAGACTTTTCCTCTGAACGACCCGTCTGCGCGACCATTCCTCGTGTATCGAACATTGTCGGATGATACTGTATGGACGCGGGTCCGTATTTTTCACGAGACATTACGGAACCGGCACGTTGTTCCATTACCCCCGATCGGTGTGTGCGCGAGTGTTACGACACGTCCGTCGCACACGGCGGCGTCGCTGTCGAAAGGGCGAAGCGTGTGCGTGCCGCGCGGCACCGATGTCGAAACCGTCGTCGGCCGCCAGCACCGGGGTCTGCCGTTCGTTCCCATTCATAATTCCGATGTGCATTTCTAGTCACGAGCGCGAAACGTTTAATGTCAGATCGTGTTGTGTAACGTGCGGACGACGTGCCGCGCTCGATTAACGTTCGGCGGCGAGACCGCACGTCGGTTCCTCGTCCTGGCTCGGCCGCCACACACACACACACACACAGGCCGCGTTCGGTTCGCTTTTCTCCAGTCGGCATCACATTCGATTCGATTTCGTAAACCGAGCATATTGTGTCTTCTGCAGAGAGAACACGTCTTGTGTACACCATCGGATCACTAATGACGTTCGCTAATCTATTCGGCACATACACACATATATATGCCTCTCTCTCTCTCTCTCTATATATATATATGTATGTATGTGTATGTATAATCGACTAGGCCTGAAACTGTTATCAAATAAATTGTTGGCAAACATTTAAACAGTCGTTTATCAATCTGTAAGATGTTTGTGTATTTTCTTAAACGTTTCCTTCACGTTATTCGTTGTGTGCACGTGTGTGTGTGTGTGTGTGTGCGCGCATTTATCTGTCCGCTGAAGTCATCGCGCAACAACGGTAAATATCGAACGCGCGGCCGCTCCTCGCCCGCATGCCATCGTCTGAAGTCACACGGGAGGAAACCCGCTTGCATATCGTTAACGTCGACGTAGCATCGCTCGACAGATCGATCGCGGTCGGCCGTCGCCGTTGTCTTCATCGAACGGACGTCCGACTGGTTCGGTATCGGAGGTGCGCGTCCGATCGCTCGCACGCACGCACGCACCCGGAACGTTGCGGCGCGCGGCGGTCCGCCAGGCGGCTCGGATCTCGCTGTGACGTGACGTCGGCCACAATTTGCACGAAATCGAATCGACGTCTCATTTTCTCCCCATGGATCAGTGAAAAGATGCGCGACACAATTAATTATCTCGGAGTTCTCTCTCCGTTCTCTCTTCACAGAAACCATAAAGGTCGACACTGCCCGGTAAATGTTTATCGGTGATTTTTGATTATTGCTTTTGCGCATTTCGATACCGATTTCATTCCGACACGCTAACTCCTCGATCGGCACGAGGACGAAAGTCGACAGGCGCGTGTTCCCGCACGCGTCGAAGCGATCGACGGTCGCGGGCGTCCGCGACACGCGAAGGTCGAGGACCCCCTCGTTCGCGCGAGCGGCGTCGTCAACGTCCGGAACTGATTTATGTATGCGAACGTGTATTCCGGCCGGAGTGCCGCGCCGCTTCGAACCGCGGACTTCCGTTCCGCCGCCGCCGTCGCCGCGCCGACCTCTTTTCTTTCGGTCGCGCGCGTCCCCCTCCGTGTCCCGTCGCCGCGCACCGTTTTCGCGACCTGAATCGCTCTTGTCGAACAATGGGCGATGTACTTTCGCGCTGCGGACGCGGACGAGGCGACGGCTCTGTAATTAATACGCGCGCGGATTAATTACCGAATGGAATAATTGTCAACGTTCATTGTACATGTAATTCGTACGCACGCGAACGGCAGTGTCGCGGTGTAGCTTCCGGACTGGTTTCGTGTGGCGCGAGGTCAGCGCACTCTGCCGTCGATCCTAATTGTCGGAATTCACTGTGTTCGGTACGATCGGACGGGTTCTTCGATTCGACGGAATCGAAGTGCGACAGAGCACAGGCGATGGTTCTCTACGAACGCCGAGGCTGTCAGGGCGACCGCGACGAGGAAACTGATCTTAGATGAAGAGTTTTCTAGCCGTATCCAGTCTCGGCTCTGTATCTCGACGCAGGGGGAAAGAGAGAATCGTCTAGAAATCGAATGACAAATGCACGCCGACAGGACGCGCTAGTGTCGTACGTCGGATAATAACGATGTCAATTAACGGTGTTAATTATTATCAGTTATTATCAGTTAAAGTGTCAAGGCTTACGTTTCACGCGGATCATTCGTGAGTACGGTTTGTTCGTTTCTGTTATTCGTCGGGTGGAGAGCGGGAGTTATCGATCGGGGGGAGGGGGCGCAGAGCGTAGCGAACGCGCGGGTCGAAGTCGAGCCCCCCGGTCGATACGAGAGAATGAGACAGGACGACCGATGAATTAACTACGACGATTACATGTTCGAAAACTGATAGATTCGAAGAGGGAATAAGCACTCTGTCTGAAATATTAATAATCGGTCGGATACGTCTATCAGAACGATAAAATCGACGTGCTTTTCCTTCGAATTCTCACTGCGGACGATAAGCGACAAATACGAGGACAATGCGAAGAGTTCAATCGAAACGGTTCCGGATGGACGATTCTCGTCCGACTGAAACAGCAATCATTACGAACGGTGACGTTTTTCGGCTCAAGTGAGTTCTCAGTCGTCGCAAAACAGCACGCCCTTGGCCGAATTATTCTCTCTCGTAATCGCCGATATACATATATATATATATATATATATATATATGTGTGCGTGTACGGTTTTAAAGAATATTCGCACTGGTGAAAAAGCACCCAAGAACTGGTTCCGCGCATCATCCGTACGAGGTGTTTCGAACGTGCCGCGCGTTTCATTGTCCGTTCGGCCGTGCGTGTTTTTTTTTTCCCCCCGCCCGACTGACGAGCGGTTCAGAATTAAACAGTTAGGGTTTAATTAACAGCGAGCGCGCATTGATTAATTGAGGGCCGCGCGGTCCTGTTGCGCTCGTTGCCCGAACACGTCGCGTCGAATGCGCGGATTCGTCGTCCGTGTCAGCGTTTCAATTCGGTCGGACGCTGATTTCGTCTCGGACGTCGATTGAATCGGACGCGTTCGAAAAGAATGTTCGTCGTTGCATGGAACGATGAAACGGTGTGTGTGTGTGTGTGAGAGAGAGAGAGAGAAGAAAAATATAGCAAGAAGGTGTGTAATTTTTATAAAATGTCATGTAAATGTGTGCGTCGTGCAGAAGGCGACAAAACCAATTGAAGTCGGCGTTGAGTTCCCGTTGAAATTTCAGCTCGACAGAACGAGAGAGTCGCGCGACAAGACGTTCAGAGATGTTGAAGAGATCGTGGCGACGACTTCGGCTCGTCGTTTTCCTTCGACCGTCCTCTCGTTCGTCGCTTCCGAGAACATTTTGACGTTCCCTCGTTTTAATCGCGTCCGTGTGTTCGACGATACGAGCGAATCGTTCTCTTCCCATCGTACGAAACGTACCAAACACTGACCTGACCCCGTACGTATATGGCGAAATTGTTACATGCACACACACACACACACACGAATCCAGATGTGGTGCCACGTGTGTGTGTGTGTGTGTGTCCGCGTACGGATATTGAGGCTATTTAAATGCTGTTGATTCGGATCGACCTCGACGAATAACGGAACGTTCACTATATTATAGCATCGTGCTCGTTGTGACGCCCTATCGTCCGTTCCGTTGCTCACGCGCGCCATGTTCGTGTGTATATGTGTGTGTGTGTATATATATATATATATATACACACGTACGTGTACATATAAACAGAACGATCCGGCGACGGACGGACGAGAAAAAAGATAGACCGTGTCGAATAATTGGAATCGAAGAAGGCTGTCGATACGTTTTTGCCCGTATTCGGGTTTATGGTATCATCCAGCGATGGGAATCTGTTGTTGCACGATTTAGACACTGTTTTTCTTATTTTTTAAACACATATATATATACACATATATACAGAATATACATATTTATGTGTATGTACGTACATTCAATGAATGCATTCATTCAAAGGTTATTTTAGATTGGCGTTTTTTTTCCCTCTCGTTGCGGAGATGTGACGACCTTGACATATCCGCAACGCTCGTCCGTGCAATATAAATAAATAGTATGACAAATCGCAGACGAGTCGACCCTCTCGACCTTTCAACTGTCGGCGCACAACTCTCACTCACTTCGAGAACGTATGTGCCAGATTTTTTTCCCTGCCGATCGGTCACCAGCCGCACGCTCACGTGCCGCCGGTGACGTAAGAAGGCGATCGCCGCGCATCCGTACCCTTAAAGAATTCAAATCCGACGGAACCGGTCCACGCGGAACTAATGAATTAATCGATAGGATTCAAACGTCCAGCGAGCACACAGGCACGATTAATATGTCTGGCAATGGCCGATCGGACGATATGCGGTGATCAATCATGTGTTTATGAAAGATAATACCATTCTATACAATGTGTGTGTGTGTATATATATATATATAGATCTGTAGATACCGGCGATGGAAATGTAATTGATTACCAGGCGTCAGACACAGACACGGTCGGTGTGCGCGGATACGTTCGCAGAAACTCCGCTAAAAGAATGTTCATTTCTATCGCTTGTTCGAAACGCGAGACCGACCGGCTCGTTTAGGGGGCGTTCTGGATCAGCGATCGATAGACGGATAGAGTTACGGACGGACAGGACATCTAACGTCGAGGCCGACTGACCGGCCGCGTTTCTTTCAGTGCCCGCTCGTCGGTCACCCCACGAAACGTGAACATTTTCTTCCAAGGTTGTTGTCGTCGTCGTTGTTACAGGAGACGTGCCGGAGGAACGGGAAAAATGTCAGAAGCGCGATCATTAAATTTCTTCGCATATTCTTGTCGAGCATATCGGGCCGTTTTTATCTTTCCCCGATCAAAAATGTTCCGATTTGTCGACGTCGGTCGCGTGCGTGTCGCTCACTCGCGGTGCACGTCGAAAGAGATGTTCCGTAGAATGAGACAGTGACGCCGTTCCTGCGACTTTTGTTCGTTCTCCGATTGATTGCTTGATATTTGTCACGTGGTCTCTGTTCTGATTGGTCGACGTCAGTCACGTGATCGGTGCTATGTTGCAGTGTAAATCTGATAGGATTTTTTTTAACAGTAAACAGAAATTTCCTTTTGAAATTTCGAACTCGACCGGCCCACCCCGTGCAGGTCTCCCTGCTCGATGACGTTCTCCGCTGAATCTCGTCACATTCTATGACCGAATTCCCGTGCACAGCTGTGACACTTTCGTCGTGATCGATTTTTCCATTAATGTTTGTTTCTTTTTCGTTGCAGGTAAGTGTGAGCGCACGATACAACCGAGCCACTATCATCGTACGATTCGACACAGTTCGCTCGATCGAGCGTTTTTAATCGACGCGAACCGGTGAGTACGGCCGACATCTTTATCGTTCCCTTCACGGTACCTTTTCCGTTAATTGTTCGTTATCGATATTGTGCTCGATGAAAAGGTTAAGTGTATCGATATACGGCTTAAGTAGTTATTAAATATGATTATCGAACAATAAACACGTTCGTTATCGGTCGATTCTTAAACATTGTTTATTATCGGTCGTCGAGTTGTTGTTTTTTTTTCGATATTTTTCCAATCTACAACGGCGGGACCTTATCTTCGATACGGCTCGTGTAAATAGGCGAATCTTAATCTACTTGAACTATTGAAAAAGATATCGATTGTTCTGTTTACTTGCACCAGATTCGATATTTACGCCTGATCTTCGTCTGTTTCATGTGAAACCGTCGTCGCGCACGAACAGTTTTTTTTTTTTAATAGTTTCTCAAAGTAAACTGAATAATCTTTGAAATCAGTGCGAACCGTCGACGATTTTCCTATGATCGAAGTACCTGAAGTGTGTGGCTTATAATCAAAATCGGCAATGAAGGTCGATGCGTTTCCACGTAGAATAGCAGCAACGTTTGTCATGTGTGCTCCTCGTCCGGCTAATCTCACGCGATCGATCGATGCGGTTCTAGTCTTGCCACCGGCGACATATACCTCCGATCTTTACTCATTTTCGAATTATTATCGACGAGTTACAAATTTTCATAATGCGCCCCGTTTCTTGTAACGAAATCATTCTGTTCGCGTTTGAAACGTGTTGACATACTTTTTTTATCGATTTGTCGATAGATTCGACCCGTGAGTCACAAATAGTACATGTCTGTCGTTGTAGAGATATCTGAATCGAAAACGTATCGGTTATTGATCTAAATATGTAAAAAAAAAAAAAAAAAAAAACATTTAAAGGTTCGTGTTTATACGAGTGTTAAATAGAAAGTAAACGATCGGTAGGCCGGTCATTCAGATTGCTCGAATAGAATAGAAAGTAATCAATTAAGGAAACGAACATTGATGTCTCCATTTGATGCTTACATATTAATAGATGTAGTAATTCTACTAGACACTAGCTGGCGCTGTATGCAAAAGAGACGTATGTTTGGTTGCATAAATGTAGTTTTTACAATATATGTTAAATTGCATTATATATATATATATATGTACATACATATAATATGTATATATATATATATATATATATATATAAATATGTGAAATAAATGATAGATTATCGTCTACGTTCCAACGATATAGCCATTCAAAAAAGTAAAAGTGTTTTTCATACTGATTGGCAAGCTGGCTGTCAAATTTGAAACTCTATCGTACATAAACATGTTTTTAAAAGTTCCTTAATTTATTTATATAACATTCCTATAGTGCATTATTATTTTGATAGTTTTGATCGATTTTTTTCTTAATGAAAGATCGTATGAGATGTAGGATAATGCATTTATCTAATTTTTACCTCAACTGATTAAATAAATCACTAATTATTTATATAAAAATAAGTATTTGTATATAAGTGTGTGTGTGTGTGTATATATATATATATATATATATATATATATATATATATATATATATATATATATAAGAGAGAGAGAGAGAGAGGACTCTCGTACTAACGACTCAGTTATTGTCTAGGTTTAATCATTATTTCTAATATCACTTTCTAAACTCATAATCATTACCGGAGCATGAATTAAAGAGAACAACTGTTTAAATTTCATTCCGTGTCTTCTATTCAATGAGGAGGTGCATTCTCCATTCTGTTAGCAAAAACGACTTACCGTTTAACAATTCCACGCTCTCGATCTAATTTTGAAAAATCGGTCTCTTATCTGGAGCGAACAACGTTTTCACCGCGCATCATAATCTGGAAAGAAAACGAATATGTACTGAATTTTTGTACACGAATTTTGTAAGGCGGTCGATTGTTCGGAGAATCATAATAAATTGTAACTGAATTCTTCACGGTCACCGTTTCGAGCTAAACGTTCGTTTCTTATTACCATTCGGAACAATGTGTTTTTAATTAAGCAGGTCATTGTTTCGAATTTATCACTGTATCTAGAGGTTATCATCTCGCGTGTCTACTATACATATATACATACATAGAGAGAGAGAGAGAGAGAGATTCAGCAAGCATTAGACTGTTTGAAAATTGTTCCTTAGTGAAAACCATGAGAAAACCGAGAAGGATATTCGTAATCTCTTGTCCTTATTATTATTATCTTTCTTGTGTATGTGTGTGTGCATGATATATGTGCGCGCGTTTTGTCATATCGTGGAGCATTCAAAGGCTGGATAAAGAACTCGTCAGACAACACAGAACGCCTTTCAGTTTGTGCAGCATTTAAATTTTAATAGCCTTGTATATTTTGCTAATCTCATCCTGTTTACATTTTTTTATCATCTACGTATCATACACAAACGAATAGTACACTAATCCGTGGAATATTTTTACAACTTTATTATACACACACGCACACACACAGGCATATATATATATATATATATATATATATATATATATATATATATATATATAGATTTTCAATTAAGGATACATAAAACAGAATTACGCTTGAATTGTTATGACATTAAGATGGGTGTTTGTATCGACCTCAATGTACATAAAGCACACAGCTGGTCTGAACGTGGTTCATTTGAATATTCCATACGTTCGTGTACACTGACGACCGATAAACAAGATTTAGACGTTGCGATTTTTCGAATTATTTAGCTGCGTTTGCGCGCTCGGACTCGCTGTTTGTGCGAACTTGAAACGGTTGTCTGTCGAAAAATGAACAGAAATGTAAATTTGTCCTGGTTTTAACGAATCACGTGTGGGCGTGTCTTATCGGTTAACAAACAGCCATTTTTCACATCTGCATAGAGATTATTGTGTTTGGTGTGCAAGTTAATTTGGTGCGTTTTTTTTTAAAAAATAGAAAATGAATGTCTATGTCTGTGCTGAATAATGGAATACGTTTCAATCTTAAAAATATCCGCCACTGTTTCGGATAATTTTGCTCGATTTGTCGATTAACTGACGAATCCCTCGACGAAACAAAAATGACGGGTTTTAGTCGTCAATGCATTTTCGGCCCTCTTCCGCCGTTCTAGTACGTTTTGCATGATTCACGCGTCGCAGTTCTTTTTACCAAAGCTGAACAAATCACTCCCGTGGATTCGGCATCATTTTTTTCAACCGGAATGCGAAAAGCATGCCATGACTGATATGCTGCTCTTCGGACGCCATCGCGTTCGCCACTGTGTTTTGCGAGGTTAAGTCGACCGCTCGCTCCAGATGTATAGTGGATTTTAAATGTTAACGTTGACGCTCGAGAATCATAAAACGACGTGAAAATATTTTAATTTGAGGCAGCGTTATGGGTGATTCATTGTAAAAGCACAGAATCAGATTCTACGCGTGATAATAAAATGGTATATATTTGATGTGTGTGTGTGTGTGAGAGAGAAAATGATAGATTTTTCTTTGATCTATGTCTCTACTAATACGATTTGAATTTAAATCGGAAGCGCACGTGCGAATAATCAAGCCACGAACGCGTTTTACACCGAAATCGTTCGAACTGGACGGTAAGCATAGAAAGCAGTTGATCTAATCTCGATTCCGATCCACTGCTCGTTCGATCAAGTTTCTGTGTGCATTTTGTGTGTGTGCGTGTATTTATGTGCACTTGTGACTCATTCGCGAATATAAAAAAATAAAAAAAAAAAAACGAAATGAAAAAGCAGCAAAAGCGAACGAACAACTCGGTCGAATGAGTGAGCGAGTGAGCGCGCTCCGTTACGTTTTCGATTTATTGTACAATGCACTTTTTGTACGTCGCGTGTGCAACTGCATGCGCATGAGTCATGTGTTTGTGTGTGTCGGTTCTGTCGAGTGTTTCGTAAGTCACGCTCGAGACCGGTGGCCGGTTCTTTCGACCGGTGCGTTTTTTTCTCTCCCGCGAAGTGGCCGTACGACACGCACACGTCACCGGCGCGACCACTTAACAGCGGGATCGGCCCGTTCTCTTCGCGGAATCGTTACGAAGATTAAACGAACTGTCCACTGATACGAGGGCCCCGTTCTTCGAAAGCTGAAAATTTCACTGTTTTGAGCAGTGTGCGTGACGGTACGATCTGGAGACGAGTTTGTTCCATCAGGCAGTAACAAAAGTAAAGAAATTCTGAAAAAAGAGGGCAAGACCGACGAAAACAAACAGACCTGTTGAACATTTTCGATCTTTGTATTTCGGTCTCGTCTCCGGCCGTGCTTCGTTTCGTGAACGTGCGATTCCTAGCCGCCTCAGACATCATCATCCGTGCGACAATTTCTTTCGGCGAAATTCGCCGGACACACCGAACACCGCTCTACAAGAACATCAGATGTTCGCGAATGAATATGGTTTTGGGAGGTCGCGATAACTTGCGGTGTGGCTCGGTGGCTCGTAATCTGTGGTCCGCGGAGTCGCGGGGGTCCGCTAGAAATTAATTTTTGCAAACAAACGTTTTAGATTGTGAACAGCCTCGAGAGAAAACACAACGGGCTATCGAAACAGGGGGAACACAATCCTGTCCAAAGCGGTCCGCGGAATTTTTCAGATTAATTTTTAAGAAATACGCGCGCGATCGATATTTCTTTCGCTAATCCATTCTCCTTTTCGTACAAACTGCACACTCGTTCATTTAATAATTATATTGTGCGTTCGATGCACTTTCATGTCGCTCGGTCCGGTCGACCGGTTGTTCTTTTTTTTTTTCTAATAGAAAACAAGAAGTAAAATCCGTTTCGAACATTCATGGTTGTTAATCGATCTAGTCATCTATGATGCTTGCATACAGTATAGCGTCTCGTTTATTTATCGTTGACATTCGAATAAAACGTTTCATTTCGTAACGTATTAGTTGTTAATTCCGAGTACATCTATGTATTTGCGATTACATTGTGTGTGTGTGTGTTGGTAAACGGACATTTCGCTGTTCGATCAATCGATTTCTTTTTTCACTCGACGTAGTACAAAATCGCTGTCAGTTCGACAAGAAGTAGAGTTTATTCTAAACGATCTGTCAAGGTATGAAAGGTCTACGCGTTATGTTTTTATTAAGCGCCGCGTGCGTGTGTGTGTGTGAGAACGTGCTTAGAAGTGGAAGTCGATCCGACATCTGCGCCTTTCTGTCCGTAGATGTCCGGCATGCCGGTGCCTTCATTAATTTTTTTTGATGCGTGTCGTTTCACAACGCCGAGACAATTATGAAAATTCGTGGCGACGACCTAATAAATCGATGCAGTTCCTTAAACGGCCGTCGCTTCAACGGACACACATATCTTCGGTACGATCGCGTCTGTATGCGTGCGTGCGTGCGTGTGTAATGAAACGTGAAATCCAATCGACGTCCGCGTGTACTGAAAATAAACACACGTCCGTTAATATTATCATTATCATTATTATTGCGCGCCGTCCATTCTATTAATATTTCTAATTAAGTATGCACACAGATCGGTCGTATAGGAAACACGGTCTGGGTGCGCCCGGTTCTCGATGTGCGTGCGTGCGTGCGTACGTTCATTCGAGAACACGGACTTTAGTTGCACGAATTTTACGTTCGTTGAGGCCGCGTGCGATCGGGTCGGCGCTCGGTGTTTCCGCGCTCACGGACGGGTCTGCGTCGAACCCGACCAGGGATCGATGGAAGCACGAGGCAGATTCGGAAAGATCGGAATATCGTCTCGACAGTGCATCGGTTTCGTTCGAATACATTAAATGACTGTTTCGAAATTTATGTGAAACGTTTCGGTCTCGTACGACCTGCTGTCTTGTTCGGACTCGTTTGTATTTACTGCGAGTGTAATTGGTATTCGTCCCGCTCGTCTATTGCGGTAAAGCCATCTGTAGATGTTACCTCATTTCAAATGCGTGTGTGTGTATATATATATATATATATATATATATATATATATATATATATATATATATGTGCGATTGGATTCAGACCATGGGAAACTTCGAACGCGCCGATCGCATGCGCTTGTGTTGTTGCAAACACGGTTTCGAAACTGTGGGACGTCGTGACGTTGAGACAGACGACAGACGTGTTCGAGATCTCTCTGTTCCGATCGTTCGGAACGGACGTCGTGTCCCACAGTCCGACACGAGACGTAACGCAATGACAACGCGCGGCGACGACAACAATCGTAATGTTTTCATGATAATTTTCGAATGTGGGCGACACGAAAACCCACAATGCAAATTTCGCATGTCGAACCGCGCAGCATTCAAGGCTGCTGCGCCGCCATACGCTCACCGACAGGTAGCGATAGATCAATCTGGCGTGCTCGACGTTTATTTATTTATCCGTTTGTGTGTGTGTGTACGTTTTTGTCTATGGTAACAGTAAACGGTGGTGTGTAGGTAGACGGACCGTGCATATTTACTGCCATGTTCCGCGTTCGATATCGTCGATCAAACAGAAAACGCAACTCGTGTGTGCGTGTGTGTATACACACACACACACACACTGCCTTAAAACTGAAGGTAGAAAGAAAGTAAGATTCAGAAACCGACAAAACTGACTGACGGTTAATCGAAATAATGGGATAAGTTGTGTCCGCGTCGAATGGAGCGATCGTTTAATGATCGAGCAGAGTCGCCTTGCACATACGAACTTCATTTGTCTAGAGTGTGTCGAGTGTGGATATTTTGACATTCGATTTAATTTCAATTTCATTCGAACCAACAGATACGTTCACGTCAATCGCTCAGATATCGTGTTCAGTTCCTGTATTTATTTATACGGTATTGGTTTCTATATAAAAAAAAATAACCCGTATGTGTATTTCCATCTTTGAAACTAATTAGACATTCAATACGGAGCGAAACGGACGTACAGAGCGAGCTATGAATGTCAACACATAAACAAAACGCACACGTATCGATATACAAACGTGTGAGAGTCGACTCGATCGTCGTTTTCCCGCCATATTTCGATGAAAATCGACGATAGCGACATTGAATTCACTTTCAATACAGCGTAGTACTTGCACAGGTGCGCTCGAACGATATCGGTTTTCTCTGATTCAATTATCATTTCGATATTTATGACGTCCGTCACGAACCGAAAGTCTGTGTCTCTCTGTGTGTGTGCGTGCGTGCGTGTGTTGTTGGTATTTCCTGTATACCCGTAAGCCCACGCACATTTTCAGGCAGCTGTTCACGAAACGGCGGCGGAACGTACAATTTACGAGTTTCGAGGCGTAAACGGCACGGCATCAGCCGGGCGATATTTATGGGTGGCCGCCGTGGTGCGCGGATCACGGTCTTCTTCCGACGGGTTTCGCGCGAGGTTCGCCGGCGACGCTCCTTTGAATGGCGAGAGCAGCGAACGTGCAATTTGGAAAATGTCCGAACGTGCGCGTGTACGGTCGAATGTTTTTTTTTCTTTTACTTGTCTGTCGGTCGTGCTGTTAATGAACATTGTTTGCTTCGTCGCGGGTCCGAACCGTCATGATTTCAAGTCAGTTTGTCGATCGGGAGAACTTTCCAACGAATTCTCCAAAGTGTGATTCTCGATGTTCACTACATTTTATCGGGACTGTTATCGACAAATTATCGTTTATTCCATTCTTAACTTGAGGTGCTAATAACGTTAATGGTCGACGTCGCACTTAAGCCGTTAAATAACCGTCGACACATTAGAAAAAAAAAACATAGATTCTGATCGTCACTCTCAGTCTAGTCCACTCGATGTACCTATTTCTTTTTCGCCCGTATCGAAAGCGATACTCTATCTCTTTTATTCGTTTTTCGTACATATCAAAAAAGAAAAAAAAATCTCGAGATCTTCCCATCGTTTATTTTTTCATTTGTCGGCCGCTGCAGCGCCTAATGTCTCAGCGGAGACCGTTAGCCCGTGCACAGACGGACCGCGGCTACTGGAACATCCCTCGAAGGGGCAACGTAGCCGTGTCGCGTCCGAGAATCGACAGACACCTCGAGTGGTGTGCCATCTCGCACGCTGTTTTGGCCGCGCCCGAACGGATCGAGCCACGTTCGAGTTCGCGTCCGTTTCTGGTTCTCTCAACGCGATCTCGCGCAATCACCGCCGCCGCCACAGCCACTCGCCGTGGACGCGTGCGTGGGCGGACCGACCGGAGTGGGCGTCGGACACGTCATCCGTTTCACCTGCATCCGAGGCGATCGAACGAAATCGCATGCACATTCTCACACGTGCTGCAGTCATTTCTTTTTATATGTGTGTGTATATATATACATATATATATGTTCGATTGAGCAACGCGTCCGTTATGTTATTATTCGCCGGTCTGTTTATTTTTATAACGTGGCAACCGCGAACCCGATCTGCCAGCCGCCTGTGTCTGTGTCATGTGCGTTTTTGGTCTTCCACTTCAGTTTCGACCGAGTGTTTGAGTAAACAGCCGCCCTGTCAGTTCGTTAATCGAGTCCGTTGTCTCTGCGCTGACATTAAACATGCGTCGTCGTTTTTTTTTCTGTCGTTTTAATCGTATAGACGAGCGCCGTCGTGAAAACGGACAGACGATCATGAACAACATGACCGAGATATCGACGGTGCCGACGAGGAAATAGAGCTCGCGATCGATCGATTTGTGTCCCCGTCGTACACTCGTAACGTGTCACTGAAAAATGTCGCTTCTTATGAAAGAATGCAGGCGTTCTCGCATGCCTGAAGGATTTAACATTCGCCGGCCGGATTCTTATCGTTTTCCGATTCGGCCACGTCATTATCGAAGAATCATCGTTCTGGTTCGTACCCAGCTGCAGGTCGGATAGAAATGGTTGTCGCGGATAGATAAGAGCTGCAAAACCGATACGAAAACGTCGCCGCTAATAGATTGCGCAAATAAACGCGGATCGTACGAATTTTATTGAGCGGCCCACGTTCGAATCGGTCGCGTGGGAATACACGCAGAACTGGATGGAACGTGCGTTCGTACGTCCGTGTGTGTTTCAGTATGTACATGTGTGTATGTATATATATAATGTTGATACTCGGTTAGAATCGTTATATCCACTAGCATGTGCAAAATATGTCGGAGAAATATCTTGAAAGTTATTTTCCGAGATACAAAGATGTCAAGTTTGCGTTTAGAGCACGCACGCACGGTCGGCATGACGACAAAAAAAAAAAAAAAACGACGAACGAGATAAGTGATAAGAAGCGGTGCGTTGAAATTAATATCGCTCGTGTGATAAGAGGGTGCTCTTAGTCGAGCACGAAACCGGCTGCTGCTGCTTTTTCCTCCGTGCCATCTTGTCGAACATCAGACGACACCAACGGCGACGACGCTGTCTCATTCCAGCGATAAAGCACGCGGTGATAGACAGATTAGCGTCTGTTCACTGCGTGTGTTAATTCTGCTTCGGGGTGGGTGGGACCGTTGCGTAGTTGTTGTTTTTTTTTATTATTTATATCAGGTCGGTAGGAAAATAATTGCGGTTTTGTATACGAATTCGAACGTCATGGACCGCAGTTGTTTTTCTACCGACCCGATGAACACAATTTTAAAATAGCATTCCGCGTGGCTCCGCGACGTTCAAAAATGTACGAAAAGCATCGTCGCCCGTATAGAAAGTAGACATTTTTGACAGAAATTTCAGAGGGAATTCAAGTGCGAGACCGGACTTGCGCGAATAATTTCGAAGTGTATTTTTTGTATGGAACGACCATTTTCGTAACACAATCGTGCTACTTCAGTGCGTCGTTTCGTTGTATACGGGGCCGTGTCGAAACTTGACAAATGTCAGAAAAATACAGCTGTCAGTTTGACATCAGTGTGATGTGACCCGCTGGAAAAACCTATATTATATATGTTAATATATATATATATATATATATATATATATATATACATATATATATATGTATATATATATGTATACATATATATATATATGTATATATATATATATATATATATATATATATGTATATATATGCGTGCCTGTGTGTGTTTATTTAGAGGTGCACCATCGCGTCGCTCCAGTGAACTATTTTCGTACTGAGTAGGAGGCACGTGGTATGCACGTTCTGTCTATGTTCGCTTTATGTCCGGAGACAATGTCTGAAGGGATTTCGTCGACGTCGGCCGGTTCACCAAATCCGAACCCACAGCCGCCATTGCATTATAATTAACACGCGCCGAGAACACAAGACGACGGGGCTCGTTTATTTATTCGGCGCGGGGCCGCCGTCGAGTTCGAGCGGTGGATGTCGCCGTTTCGACGACCGCACGGAAGTTTGTCCGCGCGGAGACGTGTCGCGTCGCACTCCTCTCTTTTCGTTCGCGCAGCGCACGAGCGTCGACCCCGCGGTGATATATTTATTATGCATCGCGACGATAACGCGAACGGATTTAGAATAGAGCGTGCGTTAAAGCTTCGGATTCGTGTGTCGGCCGAGAATCGAACACAGATCGGAAGTTCGAATCGATACTGTTAGAGGATATCCGTTCTGCGGATGCTGGCGGCGACCTGGGGTTTTTGTTTTGTGCCGATAGCGCGGGATGTTCTCGACGGAGTTCCGTGAGTCGATCGGTCGTGTCGACGACCGGCACGAGAGAGTGTCGGAGCCGCCAGCGCCACTGAATTCATTAAATCTTTTCGGTCGTGCCGTACAGTCCGAGCGACGTCGGTCGACGTGTCGCTCTAGTGAGATGAAGTGTCGCTCGCTCCGCGCGGCCGCTCCGCCGCCGATCCAATTGAGAGAGTGACATTTGAACTTTACGTGAAACGCCGCACTCTGCACGACACCTGCACGAGACGACTGACTGCGCCGGGCACGAAGGAGCGATCGGCCTCGACCTATTGTAACATTAGAGACGTTCGTTTCTCGCGTCGCTTCCTATGCCGCCGCAGCGTCGCGGGGACGAAGCGGTGTGTGCGCGCAAACCCACGCTATCGTTTCATTATCGCTTCTTCGCACGGTCGCATTGTTCTAGCGACGCGGCGAGATGTGGAACAGTTTAGCATTAATTGACGGCGATTGTGTCGGCGAGAAGTCGCACTGTCGACGGAATATCAGGTCGCGGACGCACTCGACACGAATCGAACCCGCTTTCGCGCGCCGCTCCGGTCTCTAAGGTATCACCTCCCGGCGCCTGTTCGTTCTTCCGATCGCAGCTCTTTTCGATTTCGCGTTTCACAAGAACGCGCGCCCGATGAGAGAGAATGAGGCGCGCTTGTGATTTTTAAACCGATTCGACAGCAGCCGGTCGCTCAGCGCGCAGACAGTAAACTCGGACGTTCGCGATAGCGCTCGCGGTCGATCCAACACGCGACAGGGCGACCGCCGTTTAATTTACGATCGCTCGTGGACAGACACGCCGATCTCGATTGTCGATACGCGGGAGCCATGCGGAGAATTCGAATTTCGCAATCGGTGTTGCGCACACACACACACACACACATCTGGTCAGTGCACGTACGTGTGAAGGCTCTTTGGGCGCCGACACACACACACACACACGTACGTTCGACGGCCTTAATTCGCGCTGCACAAGGGTGCCTTTGTGCGCGCCGTGCCGTGTTGCCCAATGCATCGAACGTGCATTCCTTCATTTCGTAATCGAATCGCACAGAACGGTTCTCCATTTTTGTCAGATTTTATCTAATATCTTTTTATTGTCAGCAATAACGTTTATCTGTTCTGCTGGCTAGCTCCGCTCGTTGGAAACGTTGTAGAATGTTGCAAGTACTAATTTGTGTCGAATGCATGCACACACACGTGTGTGTATGTGTGTATATATATATATATATATATGTATATATATAGATACATATATATACATACATATGTATATACATATATATACATACACATATATATATATATATATATATATATATATATATATATATATATACAATGTTGAGTATAGACACTGGGTATCCATCTAGAGGGTCATATCTTGACATCCCAACCCTCCTATGGACGTATGATTTTTTTCTGTAGAGTATAGACACTGGGTGTCAATCTAGAGGCCCATATCTTGACATCCCGACGCTCGTATGGACGTATGATTTTTTTCTGTAGTGTATAGACACTGGGTGTCAATCTAGAGTATGCAAATACAGTATGCAAATTTCGATGAAAAATCATGATTTTTGAAAAGTGATTTTTTCTGCGCGAATTCACGATTTTATCATAAAGAACAACAGAGTATCGACAGAAAATCGCTTTCGACTGATTACAAAATGATATTTCTCTATAGAACAGCGCTTTTTTCCATTTTGTTTTTTTTCTTCTAAAAATCATCATTCGCGATCAAATAATTTTTATCTCGAAAATCTACATCTTTATCGCCTTCAAACCGATACCGTACTATAAAATAGATATTTTCCGACTCACAAGAAAATATCCGACGAAAAAAACACACGGATTCGATTTATTCAGCACTTTATGTGTCTTGAAGAGAGATATGAAATTCTTCGAAAACGAATCTCGCTCACGAAACCCATATTTTTAGATTAGAAATACAATTTCTTGCCCAGGTCTATTCGATTCGCTCTAAACACTTAGTTGTCGATGAAAAAGTTAAACGTTTTGTATTTTCACACGACCTACAGTATGCAAATTTTGATGAAAAATCACGATTTTTCAAAAACGATCAATATTGGTCGGAATTTCTATTTTACCAAAAACAATAACGTATTATTGAGAAAAATCACCTTTTCAACGATCAGACAGCGATAGTTGGCTGTGGAACGGCGCTCTTCGATTTTCAGTTTTCGACTAAGTCAGCATTCGCAGTTAAATAATTTTTAAAAAACAGATTAATAAATGCACCGCTTTATAAATTGTTACCAGCCTATAAATAGATATTTTTCTTCTTTGAAAAAAAAATATCCCGGATGATAATAACGCACAGTTTCGATTTGTTTACACTTTTTATGTTTTGAGAGAGAAAATGAAATTCTTCAAAAATGAATCTCGTTCGCGCAATCTACATTTTCGAACCAGGAACACGATTTTTGACTTGAATCAATCACATTCGTTCTGAGTAATCAATTAAACATCATTTTCTTTTTTAAACTAGTTTAATTTCTTCAATTGTAAACGATTAACTGCCTGTAAGTTAGATACTTGCAATTAATGAAATGTAAAAGTTGCATAGCATATAGGCGTTGTTAATAATGTACACTAAACGAAAAAGTATTGTTATAAAATTTTCAGAAATAAATAACTGTAACTTCGATAGTCGGATATATTTTACGTAAATATTTCGGTTATAGGTTTGAGCATATATTGTTAGTCGATGGCTCGGAAAATATTATCAATTTTAATTCGATTTGTATATATATATATATATATATATATATATATATATATATATATATATATATTCATATATGTTATATATATATATATATATATATATATATATTTTCATATATGTTATATATATATATATATATGGTGACCTATAAGTATTACAGTTTTTTAAGTAAAGTTGCGGAGCAGCGAAAAGAAATTGAGGTTTTAATTTTGATCGAAAATATGCTTTCCTCCCCCCACCTGTACGGCTGTAGTTTCTTGACCGAAATCGAGGAATGAAATCTTTGCCGTTCGCTAGAACTAGTAACATCCGAATCATAAACTTCATAGATTTTTTTTCATTGCCGTTGTAACGTTATTGTCTTGACGAAACACCCAAAGCAAAAATATGATAACTGATATTTTTTTCGTGTAAATGTGTGTGGTCGCTGTTAATCTTCAACGATAAGACTGTGAAGACATTACGTACAACTGAGAGTAGCATGTGCATCGGATACGTTATTGCGATAATTACAAAGTGCTGCATCGTCCATTTTCACTTATATTAAAGCACCGCATTACTTATGGGTGGCCCAATATATATATACATATATATATATATATATATATATATATATATATATATATATATATAATGTATGTGTGTGCAACAGTTAATTAAGAAAAGTATAAGACAGGAAGATGCAATTTTTCTAAAATTGTTGACAACAATCTTAGAAGAAGTGCTCAAACTGCTTAACTAGAAAGATGAAGGAATAAAAATGAATGGCAAAAAACTAAGTGATCTTCGCTTTAGTTATTTTCGCAAATACTGAATTCCTACCGGAAATGCAAATGCATGCAGTGCCTGATATGCCGCCGCTTTTCGGACGTCCTCACGTTCACTATTGTTTTGTGCGGTTATGCCAACGACCGCTCCGCCAAGATATATAGAGTGGCTTCTTAACGTTCGGATTTGAAAATCTTGAAACGACGAGAAAATATTTTACTTTGAAACGGAGTTGCGATCGATCCGATTTAAAAGCACCGAATCAATTTTCGCACCTAACGCGGGTTTTAAATTTGTTGTTTCGACGCTTCGTCTCGCTACATTCGCACACGCTCGGCAACAATCGTACACCGTACACGGTCGAACGTTGTTCGTCGCAATAACAACAACAATAATAAATAAATAAAGGGACGACAGAGTCCGACCGTGTCCCGTGCACGTCCCCGCATCGCGATCTGCGACCGCCGTCCGAGCCGGCCGCCGCTCTAATATCGAATGATTGATACGTCCGCGCGAGCGAGCGGACGGACGGGAGACACACGTGCCACACCGGGGACCACTTAGAGAGATGGTCGTTCGGTCGGGGGCAGCGAGCGAGACGCGACGCGGTCTCAAGACAAGTCAGTCAATGCTAAGCCGTCGCGGAGTCGAGCCACCAGCGCCGTCGATCGTCTCGAACCGACGACCGACGCACCTCGTCACCTCGTCATTCGACCGTGTTTGTTCTGTCGCGCGCGGTTTCCCGCCGTGAAGCGAACGTCCGGGCCGCGGGACGAAGGTGCGACGAAACGGCGACAGAACGCGACGACGCGCACGAATTAGCGAACGGAGAAATAACGGCAGGACGGTGGACCGTCGCCGCGCGTGCACTCGTCGTCGGAAGTACGTTTTCGGCTAATCGCGAACGGTTAACAATATCGGCAGCGGATGTGCGTGCGTGCGTGCGTGCGCGTGTGGAACGTGCGAGGTGGACGGTGCGCGTGTGCGCGAGGGTGTTTTACACTTCTTCGAACACGGTGTCGTTCGGGACACGAAGTATATGATTCTTTTCGATTCTCTCTGTGCATACACGATTCCGGACAGACGGAATAAGTATTCGATCATAATTATTCATGAGGCGATCGATGCGTCACTCCAGATGAAGTTAATGTGATTCGATGCGGTTTATGTTTGATGTAAATCTCGGCCGATACGAGCGATACTCCCCTACACGGACAAGTTTATTAATTATCAATCTATACATACATACATATATATATATATATATATATATATATATATATATATATATATGTATGTATGTATATATATGTATATGTATATATAATCGTCAGCCTGTTTCGATCCGTAACTGGACGAAGACGTCTTCTGGAACGTTCCAGTTCAAACGATTCAGTGCGTCCCTGTTCCGTAAATTTCCAGTAAATGCTTTCATGTCGTTATCCCATCTATCCATTCATGTTCCTCTGAGTGTTTTGAATTTTTCGGTTCCCAATCGATAATTGTCATCTCTTCTCGGAACATGTTTCACCCATTTGTATTTCAAATTCATTCTTTTTATTATGTTTACAATCCCAGTTTGTTTTCGTATCCATCCTACTCTTTTCTTATTTATTTTTGTCATTGTCTCTCTCTCTCTCTCTCTTGCTGTATATATATATATATATACATACATGTACATAGTTTAAACAGAGACCCAAGGTGCATAAACATCTCCGAGAAGCATATTTTTTTTTTGTATTATCTCCACTACACTTTAATCCCGGTGAGCTAATCTACTTGTTCAGAATCGGAAAAAATATCAAATTTTCCTCCACGAAAACTCTGAGTTATTCTTCTCTCTCAGAATCGAAAAAAAAATATGTTTTCCGTGCTTCGAGTATGAACCACTGGCACTTTCTCGGAATCGAAAGAAAGAACGCGAAGAGCGATATTTACTCGGGATTCGAGCGTCCGTCGACAACCGTGATCGTCATCATCATTCATCTGTTTCCACTATAATCAGCCTCTTTTCATTCCACTACAATCACCCGAACACACATACGAAACGTGTAAATCTTATTATTGTTATTATCGGACGCGCGCGTCGTTCCATTGCGACAACGTGTGATTCCGTCCACGAATACTCTCTCTCCCCGTCGGGTCTCGCCCCGTCATCCACATCCTGCCTGCCCGCCGCTAATAAACTCGACACGGCGTCGCAAGCGAACAGACAGACAAACGAACGGCTTCGAGCAACAATCCGAACGAATGACATAAGCGACGCGATCACGCTCTGTCGAAACAATGTGATGCGCCGTCCTGTGACCCGGTCGCAGCGCCCGCTCTTCGCGTTCGAGGCGCTGTTCGTTGTCGTCCGAACGTGCGATCAGCGCGGACCCACGGCGAACACATTTTAATTTATTCGTACACCGGGCGCGGCTCTCGCGCGCACACACACACACGCCGGCGTCGACATGAATACATTCTTTATCGAACTCTCTCGCACAGAGACGTCCGGCGAACGGACGTCGCGTTCTTTCGTCTCGTTGACGGTGAGGAGGAGGTGTCTTCTGACAAACAGATGATCCGAGAACGAGTCGAGCGAATGAAACGCAGTCCGCCAGTTAAAGGACGCTCGCGTTTTCACCGTACTCTTACGTACAGACACGCGTTCGTCGAAGCCGTGTTGCGGTATCATTGGTGAACTTGACCCAGATTTTGCGCACCTAGTATTGCATATTACACACTCGCACACGCACACATCTACATCGACAGAGGCAATCGTCGCGGCAGCAGCAGAGACTGCGAGAACGCACCTGGCGCACTCGGGCGCACTTTCCTATGAAACCGTCGTGAAAACACGTTCGGAACTGCGAAATTATCGACGCGGACGTCGCGATCGCGCCGGACGTCGAAGACGGCGCCTCCGCGACGTCCCCGGAACGTCGTACGTTCGCTTTCCCTTTCCGTACATTTCGGTCGAAACAGAAATGATAGATCAAACCGTCGCGCGTACCGTCGATACCGAATTACAATCATAAAAAAAATATATAACCTTGAGCGGATCGGACGTGCGAAACAGACGCCTGCGATCGACGGTGTACAGCGACTATTTCGGTATCGTATCGTGTAAACCGCGTGCGTTTTTTTCCCCTCGTTATTGCGTTTCTATAGCGACCGACGACGCGCGTTCCATAGCAACGTTTCGTTTACAAAACCGTTTACGTTTCGAAAACCGACGGCGGTCGGACGGACGGACATTTAGCAGGGGCACGCTCGATCAGAAAAAAAATCCGTTCGAGGAACGCGGCCAGCGCGGGCACCTCCCGGACGAGCACGCAGCACTCTGTGCTCGCGGCGAATTTGTGATCCGTATGCATGCACGTACGAAAATTCACCGTTTTCCTTCCAGTCTCGGGGAGTATCGCTCGCGGGCTCGCGTCGGGTCCCGGTGACGCTGTAAACATTCTTCCGGCAGAGAGAGAGAGAAAGAGAGACGCCCGCTTTAATAAACCGTGCTCTAAATTTACTGACTGCTGACTTTGTGTGAAGTGCGACCGGTGATATATTGACTGTGAGGATCGACTCGTTTCGGCAGAATCGAGCGCACATTTGCACGTGCGATAAATCCTAGTGCGGGGAGAAGTAGCGTTCTGGAATCCGAACGGCATCTGCACGAGCGAATCGTTCTGTCGATAAAGGGAAAAATGTTCGCCGATCGAACCCGGTAGTCGTCGAGAGCGGCCGAGATGTATCACGTGCAGAAAGAGTTCGAGCAGTCGCTGCGCGGCGGGATCGAGGTCCCACTGAACAGCCCCAAGAACAGGCTGTCGCCGTTCCAGCACAAGTCGTGCAAGGGCAAGGTGCACGGGACCGGCATCTACGGGCACGCTAATCACGGCCCGGCCGGAGAGCGACCGGCGTCGAGGAATCGCCCTAAGTCGAAACCGGTCGACGGGGGCGCGCGTCCGGCCGCGTCGGCGGGCACCCGCGGCAACGCCAACGCGAAGAGCTCGAGTCTGAGCTCGTACGAGGGTTTCAGCGACACCGAGAGCGAGTCGTCGAACGCGGACAAGTGCTCGAGCACCGGCGTCACGTCGGACAACGGCGGCGCGTGCGCCGGTCCGAAGCTGAGCGTCTGCGAGCGCCTGCACCTCGCGCCGACGAAGTCGTACCTCGCGAAGACCGCCAAAGTGCGGTACCGGCTCGATCCGAACGAGAACGACGGAGTGTGGGACGAGGTCGAGCGGGCGAGCGCGGCCGCGTCCCGGGCGCCCTCGATCAGGGAGGAGACGAGCGCGGAGTGTCCGGAAAGCGAAGCGAGCGGCGGTCCGCGCGCGATCGACGCGGAACAGGAGGAGCTGAAGAGGCTGAAGCGCCGCGAGACGCTGATCAGGGTGCTCGAGCGGAAGCTGCCGCTGCGGACCGGACCGACGACGAGGGGCGCGCCGCGGAACGAGGCGCCGAACGAGCGCGACATCAAGAACGGCATCGTGCTCGTCGAAGCGTTGGCCGAGTCCGCGCTGAACTCGTCCGAGGAGTCGATCCGTGCGACGAACGGCGACGAGACGCCGGCGCGCGACCGATCCGCGAAAGTCGCGGCGGTCCGAACGAGCGCGACGGGAGCGGCGCGCGGAACGCCGGGTCCCGGGAGCGCTTCGAGCAGGAACGGGACGACGGCGACGGCGAAACAGAGGGGCGGGATCACGGTCAGACGGAGCGCCGTGCCGAAGAAGTCGTCGAGCGCCGCGTCGAACGGAAGACCGCCGAAGACGGCGATCCGCAGGACGAGGAGCGGTCACGGGACGAACGGAAAGCCGTCGTCGATCGACGTGCAGTGCGTCTCGTGGAGGGAGCTGATGGAGATGTCGCAGTGCAAGAGGAGGTCGGACGGGTCGCGCAGCGTCGCTCTCAGGCACCTCGAGGAGATGCGCGTCCGCGAGGCGCGCGGCGTCGACGATGACGACGAGCCGACGGTGAGTGGTCGACGCGTGCGGGTCTCCCGTTTAGAATTTCAGGTCCGCTCGAGTCGAGAGTCTCCGCGAAATGTCCCCGGTGGACGTTTTAGCGTGTAGAACGGCCTCACGGCGGACTGTGTTCCCTTACGAACGATTCGTGGCTCTCCCGTGGTCTACAAGATTTTCCGGTCGGCTCGACGTGTGTGCACGTGCGGCGGCTCGTTCGCGAGACGAGCGCGACGGACGTAACTCGTCTCACTCGAACACAACACAGAGACACAACAGCAACAACAACAACATCGTGCACGACAATGTTTCATGGCGAGCTCGGTGAAAGGGCACCGACGCGCACGATTATTTATTTATTTGCCATCGATTATGTTGTAAACTTAATCACACCGTACGAGGTTATTAGCAATAAAACGCGTTGCCGTGTCGCTATTGAAGTTGCACGTCTAATTACGCGATATTAACACGCACGCACGCACGTGTTGTGCATTCGCGCACTTATAATAATTACATCGCTGAAATGATATTCGTTCTCGCCAAACATTGGCATACAGATCGTCTCTGTCTGTCGTTCGGATCGTCGAGACGTACTGCAATCGGACTACGGCGAATCATCCTCGATCGGGGGACTTTTCTGTTCTCTCGTCGACTTAACAAATGATTTATCAGACTGTGTTTACGTTCGCTTCAATGCAGGGCGTACGAGTGTTAATTAGTGGGATTGTATAGAATTATTTGTACACGATAAAGGGACGGGTTCTGCATAAGCTTTCGTACTTTCGTACGGTTTTTGTTGTTTTTTAAAAAATAAAAAATGATAGAAAACGTCCCTAACGGATACTGAATACAGGCAGAGTGAATCGAAACGAGAACAGTACTCACTCGTGGACAGTCCGCGTTGACGTTTGAATTGTGTGGATTTTTCAATTGGATGAGACCGATTGTCGTCGATCGATCGCTCGCAGTGCGAATTTTCGTACGCTCGCTTCGTTCTGAAAGAGAATGACAATGATAAAAAAAAAAGAAGAAAAGAAAACACTGAAATATATTTTCGGAAGAGACCGCTGACATTATTGTAAACGATAAACGACGCGTTCCTATAGAAACGCGTTCATGGGCTGCTTGATGATCGGAATAATCGCGGATGAAAATGTATGTCAGTATGATTTTTAACGGCGCATTGTGTTAGAGGGGGCGTTGTTTCGATGTTTCTGTTCCTTTCGTCGTAATCTGTCGATGTTTTTTTTCCTCCCGACTGGTATCGAACCGTATTATCTATCTTGGAACGTTCGCTTCTTCGCAGTCGCATCGAATTATTTTCGAATGAGTGAGTGTGTGTGTGTGTCGTAAGAACGAGCGGAGGCGCGCGGCCCGCGGTGCGAAATTCGTCGAGAGAACGCACGTACGTGCAACGCCCATAGCGCGACGTACGTGCACGTCCCAGATATGATGCCGCGATTATCGTCGCGGAATGTCGATGCGTTCGGTTCGTCACCGTGCTTATTATTTATATATTTCGTCCGCATACTCCGACGATGGATCGTCGCGATTGTTTCTTTCTTCTCCCCTCATCGCTGTCCCGTCGCCTTCGGTTCGACGGTTCGACGCGTCTCTCGGTCTATCGAAACATTATGATAATCGCGGCCATGCCCACACTCTGCCGCAATCTCGGACGGTGATCGTATTGATTTTGCACAGTATTGCATTGTGTATTAGCGGGACGGGCACGACAGTGATTTATGGAACGTTCGGTCGTTGACATTTCAAAAACACACACACACACACTCACGCACGCACACACATATATATATATATATATATATAACACTGACACCACTTGATACAGACATTTTCAAAAATAAATAAAACAAACAAACGCAATGAACTTCTTTTTTAATATAGAAAGTAATAAAGTAGCAGCTATAAGACTCCATAATTATATTGATAGTATACATATTTAGTAAAGGGCCAATCTATATGTTCTTCAGCCAATTTAATTCAATTTGCCGAATGTTCTTGTTCAATGGCGGTACTCTTCTAGGTCTTCCGCCAATCATCAAATTCATTTCGACAAATCTTCTTCTTTTAGTAGAGGTACATCTGCTTGTGAATCTATCACTACATGTCATTAGAGTGCAACAACAAATGAACTAATACTTTATAAGGTTCTTGAGAGATTTAATGTTGTGCTATTTTTTCGCATAGAGTTATATATATATATATATATATATATAAATATATATATATATATATATACATGTATATATATATATATATATGTAGGCTGTGATCGGGTATTGATTGATATTGCTAAAAAACGGACAGTGGCTTAATTCAATTGTTGACAATTAAATGTTTGTGTTCGCCTGGAGTGGCGGTGGTGAAATTCTCTCAGAGAACAGCGCAGCGAGAAGACGTTCTTGTATGATGTTGCGTTTGTGAAAATTCAGCAACAATAGTAGTTTTATTGTTAAAAATTAAGAAGGAAATATAATCGTTGTTTGTTATCGGTGCGTTTCAGTTTTCCTGACAAGTCAGTCGAAATTTCTACATATATATATATATATATATGAGAGAGAGAGAGAAAGGGTTATTTGGTTTTAATTAAACAATATATCTAGCTTATCTCAGTTGCGTGCCGCGGGACTGATTTTCTTTGCTGTAAGCGTACTGCTGTAATCTTTTATGAAGAGTTCTCGAAGTGAACGATGCGTATGTGAACGAGAGAAAGTCGATATAAATTTTAACCGTTTCCGAGTACATACGGGCGCGCATTTCGCAAAACTACAAATCATGCTCGTGCGTGGCGATCACGCCGAACGGACCGTCGCCGACGGAAAGACCGCGCCGTCACCGACCGCCGATCGGCGGCCTTCCCGACACCCGCACGTATCGCAGCCCGTTCGCACAAATATCAGGAATTGCACAACCGCTTATCGGTCGGCAGTACGCAAATTGTCGAATAATCGACGACTGTGTCGGCCACCGCTTTTGCCTGGCAGCCGGTGGTACCTGTTTCGGAATTTATTCGTTGGCGATCGACGACGTCATAATTTATCATGTATGTATTCATGACAACTCTCTCTCTCGCGCGCGCGCGCGGTCACACCACGGCGGTCGCTGCGGTGTGTAATGTCGTTGCATTTAATTGCCAGGTAGTAAATGTTGTTATTTGTGTTGTTAATTTTTTTTAAATTATATAATAGACGAGAGTCGACGGCTGCCCATATATCAATCGGCCGTTGTACGTTTTCACATCGACCGATCAATGTAAATTTGTAGTGCGAGACTCTGTTAATCGGCTACGCGGACATTTTCGATCGCTTCCTATATAATTTAGTCATATTTTAATAGTTATTTATAGTTCGAGTTGCGCGCACACGTGTATACATACATATATATATATATATACACATACACGTTTGTGTCACGTCAAATATTTTTTTATTAAACTTTAAATTATTAAATAATAACTATGAAGTCTCATAAGTTACGAATCAGCTTAAAATGTTTTGCAACTTTTAATTAGTTTTTACGAGACGTTTATTTAATGCTAAAAATACAGACATGATTTATATATATATATATATTATATCAATTTGCTAATTAAAAAGAAAAGACGCTGATATGTAGAAACGAATGTAAAAATCCGACAGATTCGTTCGTAATTCTTCAACGAACGTCCGCTTTATTTCCGTAATGTGTTTAAGGATCGTCGATAGTAGAATGTGAAACGTCGACGCCATTGCCGCGCGTTCGTTCCGCGATCATTTTTTGTTAATAATAAATAAATAGATAACAAGTCGCTATGGAAACGATGTCTACACATCGTACGTGACTAGAGATGCAGGAAGAGAAACGGACGCGTACAGTTGTTCTGTAGAGGTGGCCGTGCACGTCTAATCGAATTTCGTTTGTTAAATACTCTGTGCAGGCGAGTTTGCGGGATTTTCGAAAACGAAGGAGAGAGACCCTCGTGTATTGTAGTTCTTATGCTGTGTCCGAATTCACTTTTACAAACGAATGACTGATCATTGACGATCCCGCCGCCCTAAGAATAACAAGAATTTTATGGTTGGCATTCAGCACAATTATTAGGTGTGCACATTGATTCAGTGCCATTTTTTTTATAGAAAACGGATGTTTATGGAAAAAATAATACATATATATATATATATATATATATATATATATATATATATATATATTCAATCACCAAAATATCCACCAATATTTTGTATAAGTGTTGCTCTGTCTCTGTGTTTGACTGACGAGTCCCTCGTCTCAAGTAAATCGTGCCGACTTTGAGTCGACGAAGTCGTGTCGGTTTCACCAACTGCTCGCCCACTATACACAGTTGTGTTTAAACGTTAAGGTTGGCGTTTCGAAATCCTAATATGATTGGAAAATATTCTAATACGGAACAGTGTCATGACTGATTCAGTTCGGAGGCAGCGAATCAGATTTCTACACCTAACAAATAACATTATGTCGATGAGAACAAAGCACGATCGGACGATGCAACCGAACCGAATATAGTCGAAGTACGGTCGAGCCCTTATCGAAAATGAGAATGTGCGGGGGTTGTTTTCCTTTCCTTTCCGACTTCTGTCGACTGCGCCCGTTATCGTCGAACATGATCCTGTCCGGAATCGGTTCGTTTTTTCATAGCGGAATTCGGCGAGAAAACGTGCCGTCTGAGCGGGCAACCTATCGATCCTCGAGCGCGTCGTTTCAACAACGTGCCGCCACGTCCGCGAGCACTTCGATCCGAAAATAGCGTCGGCACGTGTTACGAACGGTCGACGCGTTCAGTTCGCGGCACGCCTGTGGCGCGTGTGTGTCGGGTGACTCGTGTTTATTTTTGAAACGTCGCATCATCTCGAGTCGGCGACGACGGATGCGGTCGCTCGCCTCCGTCCCCCATCGTGTCCGTCACGACCGTTTTTTTCTTCCGTGCGCGTACGCACTGTTTACGTTGAGACGGTTTTCAGACGAGCGCGCGTACGGCTTCATGGATTTCCGGCCGGGATCCGTCGACAGACTTGTATCGGTACAGATTCCGTTACGACAGAATGGTAATCCGACGAACATGATATCCAGAATACATGGGAATCGCATCCGAAATGTAACACTGAACGCGCGCGCACCTCTGCACGTGCGGCGAATGTAAAAGTCTGTCTCTCGGTCCACCTTTAACATTCGCACGCGACACACGTCGACGAGATAGAACGAAATGTTCGGTTGTCATCGTCGTTGTCGGTGTCGTCGAATCGCCGTTCGCTAAATATTCATTGTGTTAAATGTACGTCCGTTGCGAAATTCAAATCGTAAAGTCTGTGCTTCGTTCGAGTAATCGAATCGATCGTGAAGGAAAAGAAATCCGACGGGTTCTCTCGCGGCGATTAGGAGGGAGGGAGGGAGGGTGCGCGCGAACGGTCGACAGGTCAGGGATGCGTGTCTTCGTCGTCAGATTGTTTTTTTCGGACGCATTTCAGACAACGACAGAACACCCGCTAGTCGTCACGCAAAAGACGTCGGCGGCCGACGTGTCAAATACAATGACTAGATGACCTCAGATACAGTGAAAGTAACTTCAAGTCCAGGCAGTACAGGAACGAAACGAATTACAATTAATTCAGTGTAGTAAATAAAAAATTTGAAAATGGCCGTCGCGTCTGTGTCTCCCGATTGTTGAAATTATATACATATATATATATATACATATATTGACACCTTTCATTGCCGAAGCGCACTGTTCGAAATGTGAAGAGCGACATCTCCTCTCCACCCCCCCACACACACACGTTCACACGTAAATTCTGTCGGCGATTTGCATAAAATCACAATTCCGCACGGACGGACATTGCATAATATACGATCGTCCGATCGATTCCGTACGAATTTCGTCCGATTATAGAAAGTCAGTCCGACGCCCACACACACTCGCACTGTCAGGTGTCGTTCGCTCGCCCGGAGCGAACTGAAGACGGGGGGACATTAAAAACGCGCACGGGTGTGTTTTTACGACCGTATTTTACGGCTCCAATCGATCCGTTGTTTATATTTATTTACACGCCGCTCGTGCGGCATCGCCGAAAGGTCAACGCCGAATTCGGTAGGAAATAAGGATGAACGCCCTCTGCGGGTTTTGTAAACGGACGATCGTCTTCGTTCATATCTCGAACGGAACGGAACGTCGGCAAAGAACCGCGGGATGGGATTCGATGCGAGCCGTACGGCGGCGGACCGGTGGCCGTAACGCGTACGAATTAAATTGTCAGATCGTGTACACGGCGTACATCTTCCATCATCGTTAAAAGTGTATTAAAGGACTTGTTAAAAATCAATTACGCGATCCATTCAAGAGACTGCCGGCTTATCGAGCCGGATATCGACGTGGGTCCGTTCCGCACGCACGCACGCACTCGCACGGCTGGGCCGATCCGTCGTCCTCTGTTAGCCGGTATCGAACGGTCGTTATTTTCCAATTAGGAGGAAAATGACCGTACACGATGACGGATCCCACACACGGAGGATGCTTTCTTTTCGATTGTGGTCCGCGGTCGTCGTACCAGTCGGTCGATTTAATTAAAGTTCTCGTATCCTATGACCATCGATCGGTATTAAATATAAAGTGTGCTGTTCGATAACGCAATGTCGAAGGGAACACACAGGCAATTCGTGTTGGTAGACGTGTGCAGGCGTTTTTTTTTCGATTGTGCCGTATGCGAGCCTGCCTGTATATACATATATATATATATATATATATATATATATATATATATATATATATATGTACGATTTGTTATAAACTGAACAAAGACAAGGATACGCGGAATCGAATCGATCTCTTGTTGTACGAAAAGTAATGTGCAGAAAATTGTATCGCAGCGTGCAAAAAATAATTACACCGACGCACGTACGTCTCGGCAAATATTTATCAACCGGCTGAACCGAAAATGGTAAAAACTGCTTTTGAAAAACATCGCGCGCGCACACACACACACAGGGGGGAAAGGGAGACGGCGTGTTTTAATAACACGCCGTCTGCTCTCTGTCGATTCTAATTACGCAACGGGTCGGAAGGGTGGGAGGGATCGATGACCTTGCGGTCCTTTGCAGTCACGCGTCCGTCAGCACCACCACCACCACCACCCCCACGCGAACGTATGCATATTTATAAACGCGCGCGCGAGGAATGCGTTCCGCTCGTGTCGCCGGTCCGGCGAGCGTTTCGCGCGCAAAATCAACCGTCGCGGACGGTTCCGTTCTTTTCTTCTTCGCGCGCGCACCCCGTGCTGTCGCCGAGATCGGGTGCACGGCCGCCGTGCACCGTGTCACTTGTGTCCGTCGTGTACGGCCCTACCGCGCGTGCACGCCCAAAACGTCTGCGCTCCGTCCACGTGCACGAGCGGGTTCCCCCTTCGTCCCATAAAAAACGTTTTCGATGAACGCTCGCACGCCCGTCCCCAATCCACATCTGTGCGGTACATTTTCAGGATTCATCGACTTTCTCTTACCGATTGTTGTTCGGTTTTTAACACGAATTGTGTTGCGAAACGCAGCGTCGTCCTTGTCCAAGGCCGCCATCGTTTACATAGAAATATTTAAAAAATGCGTTTTGATTAGTACAGAGAGAGAGAGAGAGAGAATACCCGCCGGATTATTAATTTATTCCGTACTGTGTGCAAGCCGATGTTTCTATTTATAGCGCAATTTATGCTCGAAACAGGTACACACACACACACGTGTATCTAAATCCGATACTCGGCCGGTTATCGCAAAGCCGTATCGGATTCTGTTCCTCTACCTAAACTCGAGTACGAATCACTGATGGCGCTTGAATCGTTCTAAAACGGTCGTTTTTTTACCGCATTAATTCGAGACAGATCGATGTGGTTTTTGTGTTTATCAAACAGTGTGTGTAGACTGACTGCGCGGATTATGAATTAGTGACCG
This sequence comes from Acanthacorydalis orientalis, assembly GCA_034766995.1. NCBI lineage: Eukaryota > Metazoa > Arthropoda > Insecta > Megaloptera > Corydalidae > Acanthacorydalis > Acanthacorydalis orientalis. The sequence continues at coordinate 50,263,958 of CM068317.1, forward strand.
ATTGGATTGGAAGAGGTCGGTTTCTAATTACATGCTGTTAACTTGTGCTCGTAATTTCGAAAATTCTCGCGAAGCGTAATCGGAAAAACAGGCTCATTGTTTTATATATGTACATATATATATATATATATATATATATACACAAACATATATATATATACGTATATATGTATCGATATATATATATACATATAAAATAATGAGCATCTCGATCCACTGCTGGATGGAAACTTTTCTGTTCAAACGATACAATGTTTCTCTTCTCCGTAGATTCGCAATAAATGTTCTCATGTCCGTATTTCATTTCTCCGTCGGCTTCTTTCTCTAGATCTCTCTCTCTCTCTCTATTTTTTCGATTCCCAATCAGTGATTTAATGCGTCCGTCGATTGTATTCTCTTCTTGCAGTGTGCCGCGTCCATTCCCATTCCAAGTGCTTCATCACTTTCACAGTGTCTGTATATTACATGTAAAAATTAACTCCGTGCCTTACATTGAAATGCGCTTTTCAATTTACTTTCAAATTAAAATATTTTCTCTTCGTCGTAGGGTCTCGAATTGTCACCGGTAACGTTTAAAAGGCAGTATATGAATTCCTAGTAAATCGCAATCAGAACTATAAAAATGTGTGTGTGTGTGTGTGTGTGTGTGTGTGATTAAAACGTTTTCGGCTATACAGGCGACCTTTCAAATGATGCCGTGAGTTAACTCAAGACTGGACTAATATTAGAAAATCGTTTTCTGACGGCGATCTTCATCGAAAATCTCATGAGCAGCAATCAGAAGTGTTCAATGATTGGACGTTCCGTTCATTGAAACAAGAGAGAATTCTTGATACTTTCTGATCATACGTCGTACTGTGTGTATATATATATATATATATATATATATATATATATATATATATATATATATATGTATAAAGAATGTGTGTACGTGCGTGCGTAGACGCATGTCTCTGTAGAAATATTCACTTAATTGCGGTCGTAAAAAGTTATGTCCGTCTTGTCCTTATTAAAATTCTGACGATGAAAAACTCTCCGTCCGTTTTCCACTCGCTGTAAACAGAAAAACGACCGTTGCGGTTCGTTGTCTCTTTTTTTCCCGTAATTAATCAATTTAAATGATAATGGCCGCCATTCGGTGCGAGGATCGTCCTCGTCCCGTTTTATCGTCATCGCCTGTGGAAATTCGAATTTGCACGTTTCACGTAAACCGAATCGCAACGGACGGACGGACGGACGACGCGACACAATCAGGAGTCGTGCACGTATGTGTGTGTGTGTGTGTGTACATCTCTCTCTCTGCGGTTACGGAACGACCTTGAATAATCGCCTGTGTTCAGGTAGAAATCTAAATATAAACACAAACATTTAAACACACACACACACACACGCACTGGTTGTGTGATCGTACAGAGGTTGATCTCGGCTCGGCGCTAATTGCAAATGCACATCTTCGTTTTGATGCACTTACATCACGTCGTGGATCCGTGCGAGCACGTATGCATTTCGCTCTCCGTGTGTGCGTGCGTGAACGCGATAATCATATTTCCTCTCTTGCTAATTATGAACGCGGCAGGTCGTGAGACGAGCAGGTACGAAACGAGAGAAAACAAAAACAGGCCCGATGGTCATGTCGAGCGCCGTTATTCGAACACTTGCTCGCCATAACGCGATACCTTCCGTAGAGTTTATTATTCGGGGAAAAATGTAAATTTCTGTTTGAGGAATCCGGCAGAGCGGTCCGGTACGGCACGTGATGTTTTAATTGTCCATAATTCATGCGCGCACAATGTCATCGTCCAGCCGTACGGGGGGCCGCTGGCTGGGTACGATTATCTGGCGAAAGTTGCCGAATCGGAGCCGGTTTCAGGATCTGCATGTGTGTCATATACATGTACATTTCCACATGCATACATGTATATATATATATATATATACACACACACAGTAGAATTCGGTTAGTATAATCGCGGATAATGTTATGGTTGGTCATTGGGGTTTTAGGGCGCCTCGACCGCTTTCTGCCGCTTTACTACCCGTTTTCAACTCGAACAAAAAATTGACTCGTATTTGCTTCTTTTCCATCTTTCATTCAGTGGCCCGATTCGATGCAGAATTGATAAAAAAAAATCGATCTTACCGAAATACAGACCGAAAAATACACCTTAAAAGTGATATTAAAACATGAACACGATGACGTAACACTCATTTAAAAAAGCGCGATTGAAATGAAACTTCCGAGCTATAAACATATATTTTTTTTGAAACAAAATATTTCTCTCCTCATAGACTCTGTTCCATCAGGAAACAATACTCCGTTCGTGTATTTAGTATAAATATAAATTTCATATGCTGTGCGTTCTGCACCGTCACGATTTGAAAACGAAGCGATCGGCTCGTGATAGCGTAAGTGTATAAAACCGTACACACCGTAACAGGTGTCTGGGTCTTTTCGAACACTTTTCGCAGATGCGAACACGAAAAAGCGATTTTCTGAAAGCGTACGAAGATGCAGCAAACAGATAAGATGATTCTGTCGGTTGTCGAGGCCCGAGGCCTCGACGGACGGCACACAAACATTCGAGGCGGGCGAATCGTACGAAGGACCGAAACATCTAAAAATTCGTGCATGAAAAAAATCCGTACACGCCGTACTACACAACACCGCGCCCGACTCCTGTGCGCACCGCCACGCACCGGTTTCGTGAGGAAATTTTGCTCCTCGACGGTTCGACCGGCGCGTACCGCGCGCACACGGGTTTCACTTCGATGAGGTCAGAATTCGGAGAAGAAAAACCGCAATTATTTTCGCACCGACCTAACACAACAATAACTCCGTACGAGTTTAAAGTATAACGTCTCGCTGGGCGTTATCTCGCGCCATCGTAATTAAACGTATCAAGGCGATCAGCTTCAGGTATCGTCTTACGTTCTGTGTATACATATATATGTATATGCATATATATATATATATATGTGTGTGTGTGTGTGTGTGTGTGTGTGCACATGTTAGCTTTTACGCCGCGAACACAGCGGCACAGTAACAGATATTTATTCGTCGTACAAAAACACACTCCCTGCATATTAACATGCAGAAAGTGCCGTCGCACTCGGCACTGACTTTCAGTTAAAAGAGCGTGTGCGAGAACATGTTTCATATTATATATAAGTACGATGGCCGGGACGGTGGCCGTAAATTACCTCCGTAACTTCCATTAAAACACACAATATATTTTAATAGAGGCCCCGGCTCCGTCAGGTCCGCGCGCACTCGACTGTACGAGAAATATTAATCAGAGATTCGATGATTTACCGCAGATTGCATCTGTCGAACCTGGTGTATTTGTACGTACACGTATGTGTGTACATATATGTATATATATATATATATATATATATATATATATATATATATATATATATATATGTATATATTAATGAGCATGTTTCTGTGCGTTTATGTAAATAGCGTCCAGTGCAGATAACTAATCGTATACAGTGTGACAGTAATGTATGAGATATGCTGCTGATATGAACGTCGGATGCATCTGCATAACTCGCGTACGTGCAAAAATGTTTCATTAAAATACACACACACACATATACATATATATATACATAAACTAGCAATGAAACCGATTCAGAATAGACACTAACATTAATTTTCTGTTCTTGCTGTGCTCCGAAGGTAACAGCAACGTCATCGAAATGCGTTACAGTATATAGAAATGTACTCGTTTATGTAAAATAATAATAAGACCGTATGAATGATAATTGGAGTTCTAACTCGACTCTTTCCGACTGTTTCTGCCAGCTGTTTCGTCTGGTCAGTCAGCACGTCGGCGAGTCGAATGGGTGGGTCTGAAGTCCCATGGACGAGTGGAGTTCGCGTAAGTAGGCCGAGTGAACTTGCATGTTCTTTTCAAATTGTCATTCGAATTGACGAGTTGCATGATCATAAAAACAATTTTAATATCGAACCAGGATGCGAAATAGTTGTCGCGGTTGCGAACAACACGTAGCGCCGCCGATGTTCAAATCGGGACACGGAGAACCGACAGAGAAAACGTGCTGACATAGAGTTCTGGCACGTCGACGTAAAAAACGTACTTGGCCGCGATGTTCGAAACGACTGTTCTGATTTCCTTGTTTTCGCGAATGTTGAACTCGGGAGCTCTGACTGTCCGAGCGATTACGACATAAATGAGAGGGAGCGGACCGTTTTCAAAACACTTTCGATCGAAAGCCCCGCTTATCTATGTATTATTTATCATTTACTATTTTTTTTTTTTTAAATGTACATCGAGTTCCGTCATTTTGTTCGCAGGCAAAGTCCGAAGAGCAGATCGCCGACGAACGCGCATGGCTCGATTCAGAGAGACTGTGGCTCGTGCACAGGGGCGGGTTCACGGCGTGCCGACGCGCCGGACCGCAGCTGTCCGGCGGCCAGGCGGCCGGGAAGCTCGCCGTGCGGCTCGACGACACCGGAGAAGTGCTGCAGGTCGACGAGGACGACGTCGAGAAGGTACGTGCCGCGTCTTTTTTTGAGGCGTCCAGTGCGTGCGTTCTGCGCCGAACGTATCGTCGAACTGCGCTCGTCGATCCGCTCGACCCTCCCCGCACTCAATCAAACCTTACGCGCGCGTCCGATTGTTTCGCAGGCGAACCCGCCGAACCTGGACAGGGCCGAGGACATCGCGCACCTGCGTTACCTGAACGAGTCGAGCGTGCTGCACACGCTGAGACAGCGCTACGCGAGCAACCTGATACACACGTATGCCGGACCGCACATGATCGTACTTAATCCGATGGCGCCGCTCGCCATCTACTCCGAGAAGGTACGCACGAATTTCGACAGCCTCTCTCCCACCCCCGCCCCCGCTCCCGAAACTCCGTGCTGCCGCGGCACGGTTTCGGCACAATCCGCCGTTTGTGTTTCTGTCGACCGACGGACAAAGGAACGTCGCTCGACATATTCGACGGACGATGGGCGAGGGGCATCCGACGGCACGAGTACCAGATGTAAAATTTTAATTCGCCGCCTTTAAATCCAGCCGATCGCGACTCTGTTCTGAATTAAAACATGTTCTTGTCGTTTCACTGTTTGAAAGTCGCAAGCTCGACGTTTAAAAACCACCGTGTCGACCGTCGAACGAATTACGTCGACGGGAATGATTCGAAAAGAACCAAGAGAGACGAACGATATGAAATAACGATTGCTGAATGTGAGGTATTGTTCGCAGAGATCGAGAGTGACGAGAGTGCGTAAGCCGTGAGGGAGCAATGACAGGAATGACTTCTAGGCCACGTATACGTTCTGTGTTGTTTTCAAAAACTGTCGATCCGAATAATCGCATTCGCAATTCGCGCCCGTCCATCTTAAAACAACAACTACACAACACAACCGCGAATTACAAGACCGCAACTCTGTTCCAGTTGCTCTGATGCTCCGTTGTTGTCGTTCACTGTGTCATTGGAATAAAATATTAATTAATCGCGCACACATACGTGTATATGTGTGTATATACATAGATACATACATACATATATATATATATATATATATATATATATATATATATATATATATATATAAATGTGTGTATAAATCAATTTGCCGATAATTTGTTTTGATTTTCATTCCGCCGTATGTTTTTGTTCCGTCGACACCGGCAGCATTTTTCGATTAGAGCGATAATGAGTTTGTTCTTCGTCACCTGTGCGCCTAACACATGTAATTAACATATAGATTGTTAATTATTTACGGCGGGTCGATACGATCGACAGAACGGACGGTTTTTTTCACTCGTAATGGTTCTCGACGATTTTTTACTCGAGTTTTCAAAACATACATAATTGTCTCTGACATTATTCACACACTTGTTGCGCACAAACGCTTTTATGCGTACATACATGTACATGTATATATTTGTGTGTGTGTATATATATATATACATATATATATATATATATATATATATATATACATATATATATATATATATATATATATATATATATATATATATATATACATGTATATTATTAACGTTCGTGGAAAAGGGGTTCGTTAATACTAACATAAAATAAATCACAATTTATTTAGAAACGATTACAAATAACGACGGCGATGGTTAATGCATCTGTACAAGCCAGAGGTATATATATATATATATATATATATATATATATATATATATATATATATATATTTGTATTTCTTTCAATTGCAATGAAGAGAAATGTTGAAATAAATGACCTCTTATACTCATCTCTATCGAAATGCTAAGGTATATTCGAAGCCTATTCCCAAGAATCTCTCATTATCGGACGAAAAGTGCACAGATACACACACAATAGAACTTACCTCTCTGCTACCGTTACGGTGTGGACACGTCGCCGCCTCCCGTACTGTCAACATCGACGTCATTGTCGTACGCTTCGTGCTGGAACAAGACAGGCATTCCGGATCAGATAATCTGTCGTCGTCGAGCTCGTCGCACGTCTCTGAAAAGAAAAAGAAACGTTCAACTGCTCGACGACAATAATTTTAATAGTTTTCAAAATCGCACGAAATCGCACACCTGTGATTCTGGTCGAAGGCTTGCGACGCTCAGTTGTTCGAATGTTCAAATGTTTCGTGTGTCACTGTGAGCGTCGCGGCCCGCGTGTTGGAGTTTTCATTAAGTAACGTCAGGGACGAACCGAGTGCCGAGACGTTTGTCGGTCTCTCTCGATCGTGAAGCGTTAACAGTGCGAACGTTCCGTTGGAAAATGGTAAGAGCACGTTTCGCAAGTGAATTCTTGTTTCATCCCGCAATACATAAAAAAAAAAAAAAAAAAAACATTTCTGAACGGAAATGTGCAGCGAGTCATTTTTTGATCGTCGTCTATTCGCATTTCGATTGAAATTCAGTCGCGTTCAAAGAGAGAGAGAAATTTCAATAAGGTTCTGGCGCATCTGCGGACGGTCAGAAAATACACTGCACGCTCGCTCTCGTCTGGATAAGAATGAGGCTGGTCGCTTTGTATGCTCGTCGCGGCTATTTCTGCATGAGAAAAAAAACGTCCAGAGAATGTACGCGTCGCGATTGTAAGCCGAGCGTGCTTCGTTTCCGAACGCGCTCGCCCCCGCTGCCCCCCGCCACCTCCCTCCGTTCGCAACGTCCGATTCGCTCGTGCGTGCGGCGCCGTCGCGGCCACGCATCACACGCACGGACGTACACGACGACGAGTGATTCCGAATGTTTTGCTGTCGCCCCGCTCGCAGGTCGTGTCGATGTTCAGGGGGTGCAAGAGCGAGGACATGCCGCCGCACATCTACTCGATGGCGCAGTCGGCGTACAGGGGGATGCTGTCGTCGCGCCGCGACCAGTCGATCGTGTTCCTCGGCCGGTCCGGCTCCGGCAAGACGTCCAACTTCAAGCACTGCCTGCACTACCTGACGCTCGCCGCCGGCACGGTCAACAAGGTCGTCACGATCGACAAGCTGAACGCGATCTGGACGATCCTCGAGAACTTCGGCAACACGAAGACGCAGATGAACCAGAACGCGACGCGCTTCACGCAGATATTCAGCCTCGACTTCGAGCAGTCGGGCGCGATCGCGTCGGCGAGCGTCCAGATCCTGCTGCTCGAGCGGTCGCGGATAGCGCGCAGGCAGGAGTCGACCGACCCGACGTTCCACGTCGTGTACAGGATGCTCGCCGGCGTCGAGGGCGTGCTGCGCAAGGACCTGTTCCTCGACGGCATGTCGTCGAACGACGGCAACGCGTTCGTGACGCCGCTGCAGAAGCACGAGGACAAGCAGCGCGCGCAGTCCGAGTTCGGCAGGGTGTGCGCGGCGTTCGCGGCGATCGGCGTCGGCGAGCACGAGCAGAGGGTCGTCTGGTCGGTGCTCGCGGCGGTCTTCCATCTCGGCTCGGCCGGAGCCGTCAGAGGTAAGTGGGTGAGGGCCGCCACTGCATCCCCCGTACGCTCGCACGCGCACGCACGCATGCACGCACGCACGCACATAACGATCCGCATCGACCGTATATCCGTCTGCCGCCGTACAGCCGGAGCGTCGAACTCACGCTACCAGTTCGCGAATCCGCAGTCGGCGCAGAGGGCGGCGAGCCTGCTCGGCACGACGACCGAAGAGCTGTCGCGCGTGATCTTCGGCCTCTCGTCCGGCGGGATGGCGACGCCGAACGTGCCCCGCGCCCCGTTCAGGACCCCGTCGCCGACCGACCGCGGCCTCGAGGCGAGCGTCGTCGGGATCGAAGCGCTCGAGGGCTTCCTCGTCGGTCTGTACGCGGAGGTGTTCAACTGCGTCGCGGCGCTCATCAACAGGTGAGTCGAAGCGTCTCCGTCGAGGACGTCGGCGCGCTCGTCCCGTCCTCGTTCCGCTCGCGTAACGCGCGTTCGTTCCAGGTCGATCTCGACGTCCGCGCACACGGTGTCGTCGCTCCTGCTGATCGACACGCCCGGCTTCCAGAATCCCGCCACGTGCGGGCGACAGACCGGCGCGACGTTCGAGGACCTGTGTCACAACTATCTGCACGAGCGTCTCCAGCTGCTGTTCCATCACACGACGCTCGTCGCGCCGAAGGACAGGTACCTCCAGGAGCACATCGATTACAATTTCGACGGCGAGGCCGAGCACGAGAACCTGATAAATCCGGCGCCGATGGTCAGCCTGCTGGACAAGACCGCTCAGAACACGATGGTACGTTTCGCGTCCGACGCCGCCGGCGCGGATCCGCGGCCGACGGTCCCGTCTCACGCGGACGGACCGCCGTTTCAGGTTCGGAGCTCGCAGACCGACATCAACGACGCGGACAGACGGGGCATGCTGTGGCTGCTCGACGAGGAGGCGATCCTGCCGGGCTCGAGCGACGATTCGTTCATCGAACGCGTGTTCACGCACTACGGCGACAGGGACCACCAGCTGCTGTTGCGGAAAGCGACCGGAAACAATCAGTTCGTGTTGCAGCATCTGCAGGGGACGAACCCGGTGCTTTATACCGCGAACGGGTGGCTGAAGGCGAGCAGAGAGAATCCGGTCGCGAGGAGCGCCGTCTCGGTGCTCCAGGAGAGCGGCAAGTGAGTGCCGGCGTTTCGTTTCTTGCGAAAAATGGCGAGCACGTCTCCCGCTTACCCGCTGTTTCAGGGACGAGCTGAGTAAACTGTTCGTGTCGGTTCGCGGGCTCGGCCCGTCGAGCATGAACATGAGCGGGTCCGTTTGTGGTATCGAAGGCGCCCAGTCGCTGCGCCGCGCGTCGAGCATCAGAAGGACGTTCACTGCAGGCACTGCGGCGATCAAACGGAAATCGATTTGCCTGCAGGTAAGTGTAAAGTCGTTCATATACATACATGTATGCGTGTGTGTATGTGTATATATATATATATAAAATATGTAAATCATACATTAGTCATTATTCTAATGTATTCTGTATGTTCTAAACTATTCTATCATGTATTCTTCTACACCTTTGTTGAGTTCTTTTTCAAAAATGTTTTTTTTTCACTCTCGCGCAAACTAAAATATTTTTTAACCGAAATTGTTCAATAATTAATTCGTACATTTGTATATATATATATATATATATATATATATATATATATATATATATATATATATATATATATATATATCTATTTATATATATATATATATATGTATGTATATGTATATGTATATTTTTAACAATACGGTTCTGGGATTTTAGTTAAATTTATTTTCACAAATGAATTATTTTTTACGTCACGAATCACAAGAACTCTCCGATCAAAAATGGTCTATAAATCGTTTTTTTTTTTTTATATTGTTGCTTGTACGCACGTCGACAGCGATGCCATCGAAACGGTTTATCGATGATTTTTGACCGGAGAATTCCGGTGATTCGTGAGCTCGTCACCGAAACGTTCCATCTTTTCAGGTGAAATTCACCGTCGACGGCCTGATCGAAACTCTGAGACGCACCCGTCTGCGTTTCGTCCACTGTTTGCTACCTCAGCACGGCGCCGGTCTGTGCGAAGGCAGGACCGCACTGTTATCGGTCCGCACGCTCGGCGGACAGGCGGAGGACTCGCTGATAAACATTCCACTCGTCAGATCGCAGGTGAGTCGGCATCGAGTCGAAGCGCGCACGTGCGTTTCGTGGCGATTGTCGTTCTTAGAGATGACGGAGTCGCACGCGCGTCGATAATGTTTCATTTTTGGGCAATGCCGGTGTTCGCCACAAGACTGCGAGTGACGGACGTCGGCGCTCGCACCCTCCCCTATCGTTAATTTCCGGTGCCCGTCCGTGACGACATTTTTTCATCGCAGTTACGCGGCGGCCAGATCCTCGAAACGGTCCGTCTGCACAAGCAGGGCTTCCCTGAAAACCTACCTCTCTCGGAATTCAGACGCCGGTTCGGCCTGCTCGCGCCTTTCCCGACGCCGGCCTCCGAAACGGCCGACGGACAGGCGCCGACGAACCTCGTGAACGGCGGCGTGCTCGACGAACGGAAAGCCGTCGAGGACATGCTGCTGGCCATCGACATCGACCATTCCAGTTACCGCGTCGGATTGAGTCAGGTCAGTGCTGTTTTCATGAATCGCTTCCACGGCTCGAATTCGTAATCGTAAAAATGTCGAAGGCTCGTAATATTTGAACCGATCGTCGGTCGATAGGGCGGAGGAGCGAAACAAAAACGACCGACAACGCCCTTAGTTTAGAGTTGCGCGTGCGCAAGCAGTGCGCGTGTAACTTTTTTTTACCTGCAATCGTTTCTTGAAAACTCATTGTGATATCCTGTACTTTTATACGAGCCGATATGTATATAGTTGTTTTTCTCTCAGACAAAAAACGAATATGTGAAAGCTCGCCGATCAATGAAAAGACACGGACGCTTATATGGGAACATTTCGTTACTTTTACGATATACAAGTGTAGAGATTCTTCGAGTCTAATTAACATCGGTCATTAAATTCATTATGTTCGGAGTAAATATGCGAATGAAACAACTTGTATTGCTCATTGATCGGCTTGTGTACGGTTCGTACGCGTTTCTGGCGAATGAAATTTTCTGATATGACGATAGCATCGTTATCGGAATGCACATAATCGACATTTAAAAATAAATAATGACAAATACTGTAGACGGTGCGAAAAACAATGCATAATTACTATAATGTATGATATATTGCTACGTGCAAGTTGTGTTGCATAAACACTAGGCACAGTTATATATATTTTTTTTAATCGTACGATATGGGAACACTGATATCACATTCCTGTTTCTATAAAGAAATATTCATTTCAATATCGTCAAGAATTGTATCCGCTAGAAACGGCCGTTCAAGATGCATGTAGTGAAGAGACGAAACATTGTTTCGATGCGAACTCTCCATTATCCCGAGTATTCTGAACGTTCGCTATCATGTTTTCAGATCGCGCACACGGCTGCTAATAATTTTTTGTAGCGTGCGTACGTGTGCGTTTACCATTGAAAAACATAAACAGTGCGAAAATACACGCGCACCCGCGCGCTGTTACTTAAGTGAAACAAACAGAATCGGTTGTTATTGTTTTCTACGGCAACTGAGTATATTTATATGATTGTTTTTCTGCGAGTGAACGTTTTTCATCGCTCGAAAGAATCTGTTTCCATTCAAAAATGTCGCTTGCGCGTATTTCAGAAGCGGTTCAGTCGTTCTCGTTTTTTTTTTTAAAAAAAAAAAGAAGACGTAAATTACAGACTGAACATTTCAGAAATAGATATTTCTATAGAGACCCGTCTAAAGTACGTGCACGAGTCGACATCGCCGAATCTGATATACAGACAAGAGCACTACAAATATTTGCATGCAAATCGGAATGGATTTGAGCCGGAGATTTCTATCGTTCGCCGGCCTTCGACTCGCACGTTCGGTAAACACATGCGACTACTTTTCAGACATTCGGTGTGTGTGTGTGCGTGTAAAGAAAACACTCGCCTCTCGCGTGCAACTGTTCCGCGATGCTCCCATTATCCGTAACACGATACGCTTCTTGTTTTCGATGGCCACTTGCGCCGCGTTTCGTTCTCGGCCGGTGTTTATTTGCTTTCTCGCGCACTCGTTTCCGAAATAGCCGGCGTGTGTTTACTCGACGTATTACATATTCGCGCGGGCGGCGTCGACGGCGCTCCCGCTGTCAAAATGTCGATCTCAATGAACGCCGTCACTTCTGCGAATGTTTCGATTCGCAGAAGGAGGAGTCGGAGATGTCTCCGTCGTCTCCAGGCGGCGCCGCCGTAATCGACGGCGACCGGTTCGAAGTCGATCGCCCGTCGATGAACGTGAAGTTTCTAATCGGCGAGTCGCATCGACTGCATCGCGGACCGCGGCGATTATCGATTAGAAATTGGTCCGCGTCTTCGGCTCGGTTTCCCTCGGCGATACGGACGACGGCAGCCGTAATATTATCGCGTGCGCTAAAAATGACAGAGAAAGCGCATGTGGTTTCCGTCGACGGGTGTTTTTTTTTCCCCGGCGGAGTGCATTTGTGAGAACGAAAGTGGCGAACGTTGTCGCTCGAACGACGGCGCGACATGAACAAATGCGGCGTCCGTACGTCGAACCATTCGCGGCGACCGATCTTCGACCCCGAATGTGACGCGGCACGTATCGAGATCGACGGATTTTCGATCGCCGATCTTTCCGCGAACCGTTCGTCTTTTTTTTTCATCGCGCGAACCGCGACCGAGCGCTTCTAACACAAAACCGTTCGCTTGTCGGTATCGGGTCGGCCGGTAAGCGGTGTGTGATTCCTCGGTCAAATTATTTTTCCATTGTGGAAAACTTTTTTAAATAATGTATCGGCCACTATTATCGATGGCTCTCTCGCGTCATGCGGGCGGTTTCGCAACGCCGTCCTCCCGGAATTCGTCATGTTTTTCTTCGGCAAGAAGTCTCGAAACTGCATTTCACGCGCCTCCAGAGAATCATTTTTTTTTCCCGTTAAGGGATTTTTTTTAAAAAAAATCACATGCTTTCAGGCTGCGCGCGCGTTTCGTAGGTTACGGATTGTCTCTCGTTTTGAAAATAACGGGAACCGTTCAGAAAGTATCGGAGTGCGTAGAAATCTAAAATATCCACAATAAATAATCGATAGCCTTCCGTCGAACAATTCTGGTCAGAAAAAAATCCGTACTCTTTTTCGGATAAGAGAAGAAATCGTCTGTGAATGTCACTGGTCTTCTCTAACGAACCGGGACGGTCGTAATGAAAATTACGGGATATCCATTCGAAAAGTGGCGCCGACCGGCTCGTTCGGAGCGGAATGCGTAAAAAAATACGATTTTCTAACGGTGCATGTTCAAATATCGAACACGGCAATTTTGTACTTTCGCGCGTGCTCCCCTTTCCCTCCCCTTTCACTCACTCACACACACACACACACACGATAGCCGTCGATATTAATTATCGTCACGTACGTTTACGATCGATAACTTTCTTCCGACCGTGTTAGTAGGAATCGCTCATAAATCTCGTGGATATTCGTAATAAGAGAAAGTGCCTCTCGGAATTGTGTTCGATTAGTCATCTGTGCTGTGGAAAAAGAAACCGACGAGCATCTCCGCCGTACACTCGCCCAATCAGCATACGCGACGATCAGCCGACACCGAGGCGAGTGTGTGCGTGCGTACGGATACGGGTGTGTGTTTGTAAGAGGCTGTCGAGTGCGGGACCCGCGCGCGTGGTCGCCGAGATGACTGCTGCCGCCGAACTCTGTCCGAATTTCACCGGCTCGTGTGAATATCTCGAGAGGCGTCATGTCTTCGCCCGACAATATTTCTGTTCGTCTCGCTTCCCCGTCGTATCGGAAACGGACGTTCGAAAAGTAAAAGTCGATTTATCAGTCGATCAGAAGACGAACACGACAGTGACACGGCGTGTCGTGCGTGTTATCGTTTGCAACGTTTCACTCGAGCGGCTTTTTCTCGGCGATCGGACGGAGCAGTCGTCGTTTCTGAACATTTTTAATAATCGAAGGAATCAACGTCGGCTCTTCCTGCAGTGTTTCGAAAGCTCAGCATTTTATTTTTTAGCAGATATTTTATTTTTTACCGTGCGACGAAGACTCTCCGAGATATTCGCCATTTTTAACGCTGACGCACCGTGAGAGTCGATGTTCAGACTTGCAGAGGTCGTAACTTTTATTCTTATGAACGGAATTTAACAAATGAAGGATTCTTAGGTTCCGCTGTCGTTTAGTTGCCAAACACTCTCGACCCGATGTGAATCGGGTGAACGGTTGCGGCGTGCTGAGCGCGAACCTGCGTCACGGTGTTTCGTGACGCTCCCGACGGCCGGCATGGCACCCGGCTCAATGATACTATGAACTTAGTTCTACGTAAAAAAAACTTATTTTTGCATCTATTCGAATCTAAGTATGACACAAATACTCTGTACGGTCTATACTAACACATCTGTATATATATATATATATATATATATATATATATATATATATATATATAGTCAATCGTAAATTTTCCATTAATCATGTTTTTTTTTTATTTTCCATGTAGACCACCTGTCCATAACGCCTCCCACTCCACGCTACATTCCACGAGTAGTACGTTAACCATTCCTATTCCCAATCATCAATGATCGGTTGATCGAGATCGCGTAGTCTCTGTTTTAATAGGTCGGCATTGTGTACACGATATCGACCAATCATGCATGTAATAGCTCCGACGAAATTTATATGCAGTAGCTCCAACCAATCATGTATTTAGTAATTCCAACCGATCATGTATGTAATAGTTCGAACCGAATTTGCATGTAGTGTCTTCAACCAATTATGTGTGTGATAGCTCCAACCAATCATGTACGTTGTAGCTCCAACCAATCATGCATAGTACATGTGTGTAGCTCTCGCACAGCGTACGACGAGACAGGTGCCGTACGAGTTCGGTGTGAAACCGTTAAGAAGCTTATTTGAAATATTGTATTGTATTCGTCGAAGCTTTTTGGAGTAAAAAAAAAAAAAATGGTTGCACATTTTAAAATTGTATTCTGTTATGTTGATTTTTATAAACTTTTCCGATAAAAAATTGTACGTTTACACAGATATCTATGCGTTTAATTTGTTTGATTTCTGTTTTTCGTTTCGGGAGAGCGGGGGGCGAAGTCGCCCCTTCCTCGGAGTGGGGTCGGCGAGCGTATCGGGTAGGGGGCAGAGCCTCCTGGTAATAATAAAAAAAAAACGATACGTGTGTTTAAATTTGTAATAATCGAACGCTTACGGGTCACCCGCAATACTTTGTCAGCGAATCGCACGCTGTGTAGTGAA
Source organism: Acanthacorydalis orientalis (assembly GCA_034766995.1). Classification (NCBI taxonomy): domain Eukaryota; kingdom Metazoa; phylum Arthropoda; class Insecta; order Megaloptera; family Corydalidae; genus Acanthacorydalis; species Acanthacorydalis orientalis. The sequence continues at coordinate 50,279,275 of CM068317.1, forward strand.
GAGGTCTCGGGCGCTCTAATAATTTTCGTACCGAACGTAGTGGTTCACGGCTCGCGTGTCTCGAATATCGGTGCGCTGTCGCAAACGTGACGGAGCGTTTTCCATCCCGGCGATGGGCTGGCGGCGTACCGGGGCGGAGGCAGCCGCTCGCCGGTCCGTTTTCATCAGTCGACGAACGATCGATTTACTTGAACAGTCGCAAAGGACTGAAACCGCTAAAGAAATGCCCCGTAACCTTGTCGGAACAGAAAGAGAAATGTTTTGTCGATTGCGGATGTTTCTCCGGAGGGCGGCGTTGTGAAGTTTTTGAAAAACAGCCTGCCCCCTTGTCGGACCGTCGTCATTGGTTTCAGCGGAGTCTCTCTATCTACCCATGAGATAAATATACAGTCGTTTTCGGTGAAAAATCCAGAGACATCAATCGGGATCGGTGGAAGCAGTCCGTAACCGACACAATACTCGCTCGACGGATACTTTTTACGTTAACATACTGTATACAGTTCGGTAAAAGGCGACGCAATCGACGAACTGTTAAATTGAACATGCGCTCGCGCGCGCGCGCACACAATGTGTCCGTGTGAGCTGCTCGGGCCGCGCCCCGTACCGCTCGATTAAAAAATTTAATGAAACGCTTTCCGTAAACACTCGGCCGCCTTTGATGCGGTGACGTTTCCAATCGCACGCATCTCAAAACGTCAGGCGGCGGCGGCGGCGACGGCACGGCAGCGCACGTTCGCCGCGGACAGGTGTTAATTAATTACGTGCGCGACGGGATGACGGAGAGGACGTCAGAAGAGGATACGAAAAGGGACACACGCACGCACACACGCACACACAGAGAGACGCGTGCATTTCCTCGAAGAAAGAGACTCCGTCCGTGACGGTGACGTTTGTCTTTCGTCTCGTGCTGTTATAAATACTTTCGGTGCGCCGCTGAGATTGTGGCTTTTTTCTTTGTTTTGTGTTTTTGTTGCTTGTACGACGGACGCGACCGTCGGCTTCGACGTCGTCTGAGATAAAATACCGTGTAACACACGCACACATATTCAGAACGTACATCAGGAGATCGTCGATCCTAATAGACTGGCCTCGTGCCATCGCTCGAAAATCATCTCTGGGGTTTTCCCACATTACTTAACGACCCGTATGTGTGTACGTGTATGTATGTATATATACATTTCTAGGGAATTGTGCCCGAAACAATAACATTCATCACCGAAGCTATTATTGTCAGCAATCGTGTCTGTTCGCCATAACTGGCGTTTCGTTTCGTGTCAACGTTACGACATTGTTTACCGTCTCTACCAAACGAAAGTGCACTTGTTTACAGCAAATCTGTTTGCAGTCAAGTCCAGGGGATTCGATCGATTCTTTATCCGTCAATCTCTGACCATCGACCTGTACGGTCACGATCGTTGTACGGTTCTCCAGACTGGATCAGTCGATTTACGTCGGTTTGTACGTTTTTTTTCGAAACAAGGCCAATCAGAAAAAGGCAATCGGCGTAAGACGAGAACAGTAATTAGATAGGCAATTAGAATATGGTAGTGAGAGAAGACCCCTCGACGATAAAAACGATTTACGAAACGCAAAATGAAGCGTTCCGCATAGTCGCGATCGGATTCCGCGCCATTTTCGGTATCGCGTCGTCGGTTTCCCCTCTCCCTTATCTATGGAATCCGCCGTCTGCGGCATGAACCGATCAGTAATGCCTGTGTTCAGTTGTGTTTCCCGATTCAGAGCCTTCCGATATTTGAGCAGAAAATTGTGAACGGCTGAACGTCCGAGTCGTTTCGCGACGTGCGGCCGTGTCGATCGTCATTCCACGTTCGAGGAGATCGACGAGCGAGGCCCGTCTTTTATCGCAGGGAACGGCGGCGATGATTTTCCTGACCGAAGGCGCTCGCTCGAACCTCTTCGCGTGTCGAGGACGACGGACGGTCGCATCGCTGCACCGATCCGTCGGTTCGATTCGATCCGACGTTCGCGCAAGAGATCCGGATCGCGTCTCCGGTCGCAGTGTCGCCGAAAAGTCGCCTGCCGCATTTTCCTGGCGTCGCGAAAATCCGTCGGCCGATCCCGCACGTCTCCGGCCGTGCGCATCGGTTAACGTTCTTAGCACGCGTCGAACGCCCGGCTTTTCTGTCATAAACTCGCGAGAATCTCGCGACCGTGAAACGTCTGGGAATTCGATAAACAATTGCGGAACGGATATTTTTTTTTTTTAATTCTCTCGTAGGACAAGATTATGAGTATACGAGGTTACGAGATTAAACGTTTGCGAAAGAATCGAAAGAGCGACGAAGAGTACCGTTTATAGAGGTCTGAACGAAACGGGCAGACGAGAAAAATACTAAACGATATTAGATGTTGTTCGAAACAGTCCATTGAACCAGGATTTATTGCTCGCCGGCCGCTTTCTGCATTCTTTTTCTCTCGTACGAACGACTTTCCGTTTTCAAAAGTATCCGTCTCGTGCATGCGAGCGTGCGAGTATCGATTCCCAAAAGAGGCGGAAAAAAACGCGCCAAAGTGAAAAAGAAACATAACGTACGAATCGACGAACGTGTGTGCGCGCGGCGCGGACGCGGTTCGAACGCTGCAGACACTGCGGATACAGCGCGGTGAGTACGTTGAACGAGCGGCGAGCCCGGGTCGGTTTTCGGCAACGGCTGTCGGCCGACGCGCCCCGTCATCACCTCACACTGTTCGTGCGCTCTTCTTCTTTCGTTCGTTCGGATACGTTTCGTACTTTCACGACCTGCGACTCTTACAACGTCGAGGATTAGATAATGTGCGAATGTGTGTGTAGAGGAAGAGTGGTCGGCTCGAGACAAATATCAGCTGTTCGATGATGTCGCGCTATTAGGAAGTGATTGTCGGACGGTGTTCTTGAATTTCTATGCATTCGCGATGCTCGACGCGTTCAAGTTTATAAATAGTACATAAACATTATGCATATACATACATATATATATATATATATATATATATATATATATATATATATATATATATATGTACATATGTTATTTTTTTTTTATAATCGCGGGCGAAGAAATCTGCATACTTGATCGTTACATGTCGTCGAAGAGTTGTTGTCTCTTTTTTCATCACCGCGCAATCAGAATTTACGGTCGCATTTTTTTCATCGAACGTGGGCGTTTCTGTCCGTGATTAAACTATCGGCCGTTCGATAGATTAATTAACATACGTCGCTCGAACGAAACCTATGCGTTCATAAATGGACGCCGCCGCACGAAATTTCATGTCGTGTGGCTGCGAGTGACTTCTGCATTTTCTCCCTAGCCGATTATCACTGACTGTTAGTGGTGCAGGGCGCGGCGTGCAAACCACCCGGATTCTGTCGACTAATTCTGCGCGTATAATCTTTTTTTTTTTTGTTCTTTTTTTGCTGTAAGAACAAATACAGTCGACAACTGTCCGAGCGTCCTTTTTGTATCGAGCTATCGATCAGCAACCGCTCTCCAGATTATCCTAGAACAATCTGTTCTACGATACGGCTTGCGTAGACAGCCGTGACTCGATTTGTTTGTGTGACGTGTACCGCAGTACACATGCATACGAGAGTGGTTTGAAGAGTAACTAGGTTCGAGTACTCATTGCGGCAGAGGAGGACAGCCGTGAATGTTTTCATATAGTTGTCTCATATGACGTCAGATAAACCTGCACACGCGTGCGTGTGCGTGTGCGTGTGTATGAATCTTGCATAAATCATAGACAGATCTCCACAAATCACTTTCTAATACTTCTAACGCAGAATCTCGAAAATTCCGAATACGGAGCGCCGTTCCTACGAAACGAACGCGGCAATAAATTATCGACACGCACGGATATCTCTCGATTGCAGGAAACGACATGCAGATTTATCTGTCGGAGCCGGCGACACTGTCGCCCGAGAAAGAGAAATTTCCGAAATTCCTACGTCGCGGCGATACGAGCAGAAAATCCTGACAATTATATCGAACGGCGCGCGAACCCGTCCGTGCACGTGCACCGGGTGTGCGCAGCGACGGATCTATGTGGAAAGTCGTGAAGTTTAAGATTCAGGGTGCCGCCGCTTCGTAACATCATTTGCAGCGCATGATTTTTGTTTCACGTCTCTCTCTATCTCTCTCTCTCTCTAATTCCATAATTTTCGCTAAATGCAGGAGAAACATCTATGCATATATATATATATATATATATATATATATATATATATATTATATATATATATATATATATATATTATATAGATATATATATATATATATATATATATATATATATTGTGGTGTACGTCATATTAACGAATTGTGACAAAGCTGTCTACACAAGCAAATATCACAGAACAAACAGATGATGCTTGGACATTTATCAACTGCATTTGTTCTGACAACAAATTAAATAATTAAATGCGATAGAAAACACTTTTGTACAAAGTGTAAATGTACCCTGGTGTCAGCGGCTGAAAATCAGTCATCGAGCCCGAGGGATACGGCAATATATATATATATATACACACACACACACATATATACGCGGGCATCCCGAAAATGATAATGCTTCAGAGCCCGCCGACGTACAGGTCCGTCCGTGTGTGGGATCGCGCGAGAGCGACGCGTTTATTCAAACCTCGACATGTAGAAACACGTCAGTCCGTCCACTGTGGGTGTAAGAAACAGCCCCCTTCGACTAATTTCGACCCACGCCGCGCGCGTCTAAAAATAAATATTCGAGCGATCGGGCCGCGGCGCGGCGACCGCTCGTCGCGGACAGACCTCCGGTTCGAACTTAAAAAGACGACCGCGGAGCGTACAGAAACGAACGTGCACTGCAACGCCGAAGGAAAAAACAACAACAACAAACACACACACACACACCGCGAACAACGTGCTCGCCGTCTTGCATTCGTGGCGGCCGCTCGAGCGGACAAAAAGGAACGGCGGCGCGACGTGAACGCGGCCGGGCGATAGAGACGGGCGTTTGGATCTCGGCCCGTACGAAAAAAATCGACTATTTATGTAAGCGAGCGAGCGAGAGATCGAGTGAGCGACGTGCACGGCGGACCGAGCGCGCGGACAAGGACGGCCCGAGAAGTTAATTAAACAAGTTGAATGACCATCGGAACGACCGCGCGCACACACACACACACACACACGCGCGCGCGGATCATTCGTACTTTTTGTGCGCCCGTTGTTTTTATTCTTTATCGGTTTGTTCGTTCTTACGGAAATTCGACGATCGGGGTTTTCGAAGACAGGCCCGTACGAGAGTTCGATAGAGAAGAAGCGGGCCGCGTCGGGCGGAATTCCGTCTCGTGCGCGTCAGCGAAACACAGCCCCGATCGCCCTGAATACGGATTCGCCGAGCCGTCCGCGCCGACCCCGATCCCGCGCTACACGTTAACGATTCGGTTACGAAATTCGACCTAGAACCGGCGCACGCCCGCTGATCTGAGACGCGAACGCGCCGGGATCAACGTTTCACAGAACCGGACCGAGAACTCGTCGGCGAGACCCGTCGATCGCTGCCGTTGCGGTACGCACACAGCGGCCTCTTGGCGGTCGCTCGTTCGAAGTTTAAAGGCGGTGCCGGCAACTCGCCGATCGAGTGTTTCGAAAGAATGTCGATGCCGAATCGCTCCAGAACAAATCCACGCGTGAAACACGAGACTCGCATGTCTGGAGCGCTTTCGCGCAGGAGGACCGCAAAGGACTTGTACGAGCGCGCTTGTTAATGGCCACGAAGTATAAAAAAAACGCTACTTCGCTGAACACTAGACGGTGCTCTTTCGCTCTCTGTGCTGCTTTGAATATATTTTTTTTTTGTCTTTCAAACGGACTACAGTCGTTTTTATTATCGTATTGTTTTTTATTTTTTCGGTTACAATTCGTAAACCCAGCGGACCACAGTCAGTGTACAGAGAGTATTTGTTTAAACGCTCGTGCTTGTATTTCTCGAAAAGGGTAACGCGTGCAAAATGTCTGTGTCAATTGAAAGGAAGTACGGATTTCAATGACGAGGTCCTATCGTGGGGATTTTTCCACGGAACGGACGCTTACGGTTCGTTATGAGAACGGTCGGTCGGATCGATGAGTGAACATCATGACGAGAAAGTGTGCCGCGTGGCGGTCTTAGGGTGGAAAAGTAATTAAATTGTGAAAGTGGTCGACTCGCCACTTCCGAGGCATTAAGATGTTTCGATGTAAAGCGATGCGCGTCCGTGCACGCACGCCTGATCGCACAGTCCGTCTGTTCTAATTATTGTTTTTTTTTTCCTGTTGTTGTTGTTGTTGTTGTTGCTGCTGCAGCAGGTGAGTCTCGCGAAGCGTACTGAAGTCTCATATATTCGTGCGCGTTCGGCGAGTGGATTCATTTTCCTCGAATCGTAAACAATAAACAGTGCGCGGCGGCGGCGGCCGAGAGTGTCGTCCCCTCATGAGATTTCATTTCATTCTTTTCAATTGGACAGCGAAACAGGTGGACGTGACGGCGTTCACGCGCTATATTAAATGACGACAGCGTGGCCGCCGCTGACGATCGATCGACCGAACCGTACCGGTTGAGGGTGATCTGATTTTGATTTTATAAATCGGGATACACACTGACTAGTCAAAATCGGACTTTGCCAGCAACGTATATATAATATATATACATATATATATATATATATATATATATATATATATATATATATATATATATATATATATATATATATAGATATATTATTAAATTTCAGATTATTTTGTATCAATGTACAACTTTTAAATCAAATTATATATTTAAAAAAATATATAAACATTCTAATGCAAAATGGATTTACAAGACACACCGTCAAGCATCGTTGTATACACACACACACACACACATATATATATATATATATATATATATATATATATATATATATATATATATATATATATATATGTATATATATATATGTATATGTTTATGTATATATATATATGTACACACGCACGTAGATGTGTGTGTGTGCTTCTTCTTGTGAACGCTCGAATAATTCAAGTTTTATCTGTCGATTTAGCGGCCGACGTGTTGTGTGCATCGGATTTAATAACGCAACGCCGGCATGTTTTTACGACTGCGAAAATAAATTTTTCGAGTCTTAACTTTCGGTATTTGAAATCGCGTCGTCGGTCGTTGACCTATCGACGTTTGCACACATCGCGTAACGTCTCTCATCGCTGCAATAACGAGACGACGACGACGACGCAGCAGCAGCAGCAGCGTCGGAACGTCCGTCGATTTATACGCACGCACACGACGTGCGTGTCTGTCCGACGAGCCACGATGCAGATCGGGACACGGGCGTCTCCCGGACGTCTGCCGGCTCCTCGGACCGTCCTCGTTTCGACTCTTAATCGTTTTGATAATTAAACGGAGAGACGCGAGTCGAACCGGCCGCGTGGGAAATCGAACGGATTCTAGCGGATCTAAATCAGGAATCGTATCGGTCGTTCGGGTGAGATACGGCAGAAATCAGGGGAGGGTTTTGTATGGCAACGATCTTAGTAGGGATCCAGTGAGTGTAGCAGCAGCTGCTCTCCCATTACTAGGATGACCTTTCGCCTTTTGACTCGCGTTTGTGAATAACCGTTCTTCCGGTCGTCCCGTTCGATCGATAACGAATAAGGGAACCGAATCGATTACGATGCCGCGGATTGCACATTATCGTATTTTTTTTTTGTTTCCGAAATCAAATGTGAATGAACTCTGCTCGTCGCATACATATACGTACATATATATATATATATATATATATATATATGTATGTATGTATGTGCAGCAAAAGCAAATCGATCGGCGATGGCACACTTCGCGAACGACGAGCTGAATATCAAACGGGGACGTCATCGCATCTAATTTATGGTCAGTGGATTGTTTCCGATTATGGATTCGAGATTTTACAGTTGTTTCGTGAGCGAACGTGCGCATTGATTGTTACGAGCACTTTGTTTTTTAATTTATAGATCGTTGCGTTCGTACGTACGATATAACGATAGTGACTCGGAGAGAAGAAATAAAAATCACTCCGTCGGTTGACTTCTTCTGTGTACTCGCCGATTACTTATCGCTAATGTAAAATATAAAAATGTATGCTTTCGTGCAGTTTTTTCCAGTTCAATTCTATAACTGTGATCGTTTTTACAGTCACAGTGGGGAGAAGGAATCTGCGATGACATTGGTTTCATGTTGAATGTCTTTCTCGCACATTGTGAAAATCAAAAGATAGAAGATTTATATCATATCATTTATACATATATATATATATATATATATATATATATATATATATATATATATATATATATATATATATATATATATATATATATATATATATATACACGCACACACATTGAGTTTATGCGATCGAAGTGAGAATATTCCGTTCGTGCGTGTGTGTGCGTGTGTGTCGATTGACGGACCCGCATTTGCAGCGTCGACTGAATGTTATCATCAGTCAGCCGTGTTTGAACCGCATCGGCGAAAACAATTTGAACTGAAAGTAGGTTCAGTGCGTTTCCATGTTGTGTGTTGCATTCAGGTCAAAGTGAAAATGCACGTCTGATACAATAAAGAGTGGCGTCTCGTTCGCATAGAATTACGGAAATTTATCGCGTTTGTGGAGAAAACGCCCGCTTTCGTTTACGCACCGAATATATATATATGTATTGTTCCGGTCATAACGTTGCAACGAACGGCGTTCGTATCTTTAAAAAAAAAAAAAAAAAAACGAATTATTTGTCGCACGAATGAATTACTTTTTCGTCCCGGAAACTGCAGCAACATTTTCCGATCACGACCACTGGTCGATAATTGATTTTCTATCGACGTGCCGTCGTCTCCAGAGCGCTCGAACGTGTATACAAGAAAACGTCTCGGTGTTTTCTATATCTTTCGCGCGAATCGCTCGACTGTCGTTCGAAGACCTTAACCTAAAGTACGTTCCGTTTAATTAAATCGTATCTCGATCCCTTCCGTTACGTATTCGCGACACGAGCGGCAGGAGGGGTGGGTGGGTGTTACATCTGAATCCAATTATGCAGGAGAAACGTACGAACGTGACGACAGTCGATCGATAAATTGAATTCCACAGCAGAGCGGACGACGGAAGCCGACGCAGACGAATCGATATTCACGTACGAGTGCATCGGAGAGTTCTGTTTTCAGTCGGGTGCTTTGCGAATGAACAGAAACGACTCGATGCGGGCGAATGTTCGAACCTGCGCCGCTGTACTTACTTTATACGAAACGCGATTCCGTTCCGATACCGTGTCTCTCAATTCACGTTCCCCTAAGAATTCGCATTCCGATAGAAGAGAATCGACGAACGATCGTCGATCGAGAGAAATGTACTTTTCTACTGTTTCGTGCCGACGATCGAGATGCGGTCATCGCAGACGAGTTGCTTTCCCGTTCCGCGGGTCGCGTTCAGATTTGTCACGAATCCAGTGACACGGCTAGTGTTGTCGTTGCGCCCGACGCGGACCGCGAATTTCGACGAGCGCGGTCGATACGCGGGACGACGACGGCCGTCGGAGATGTACGTGTCGTGGAAAATGGAACGGTCGTCTCGACGGCCGCCGTCTACATTTCGTCCGGGTTTTTTTTTGCGCAGGGGCTATTTTTGATTAATTCGAAGTTCGTGAGCGTTGTACTGTTGCGTTGTACATTGTACTGCTCCGATACTCGGTTCGTCGATCGTACAGAATTATCCATGATATTCTGACATCTAAAATCTGCCGAAGGCAGAGACTGACGCTGACTCATTTTTATACTTTGATTAGAACTTGTAGACTAGTTGTATAGCTCTCTGTCGCCGTCTGCAGGAGATTATATATATATATATATATATATATATATATATATGTATATATATATATATATATATGTATATATATATATATATATATAGACCCCGTTATATAAGTTTTTATTGCTCTTGGAAATTAAGGCTATTCTGAGAGCGCTTGAACAGTTCTCTTTTTTAGAAAAAGCCGCGACATAATCAATCCCTAGACCGTCAGTAAACTGGAACATTCGTGCGACTCGACATCATTTGAAGTTGCAAAGAAACGAATCGCTCTCTTTTAAAGTGTTCTCGTGAGATTCGAATGTTTGATAAATTCGAATGTAATAGCGATTAGACGCAGTATAAATAATTCGAACGTGGACGTTCTGCCCGGCCCGCGACGGCGCGGCTCTCGCGATCGATCGGAATTAAACGTTTTCGAGCCGAACGAGAATCGGCGATCGTCTCGAAACGCACCGAAAATATCCGTCCGCGCGCATTATAAATAAATCGAGTGCGGCCGAGGGAGCGGTGATCGATGGCGAGAAAAAAAATAATAACAACAACAACGTGCAGTGATCGTCGCCCGTGACGCGGACGCGGCGCGCATCTCTGTCCGCACGAGCGGTCGAAATCTCGGACGAGCGCCGACCGAGATCGGACGGCGCTGTCGGGGCCGGCGCCTGCACGGTCGCTAGCACCGTTTCGATTCTACATGTTCGGCACGAAAATTGTAATTGCCGAGCCGACGGCGGTCGATTGGCGCGAACCCGAAACGAACGTTGCCGGCGGGGCGGCGTCGGGCGTCGGGCGGGACGCTTGGCCGAACGCCGCCAGAGACAAATCGGCGTTTGCGTTAAGACCAAATACCGATATTTCGATTTATTCTCTCTCTCTATATATATATATACACACACACACACACGTACACAATCCCCTCGGAGAGGTTATAAATCGCGTGACTTTCGGATTCGTCCTTGATCGTGAGAGGAAATCGCGTACTTGATCTTGGCGGTCCTGTCGAATGTCGAAATCAAACACACGCACGGACGTGTTGTTTTCTCTATACAGGTTTAGATGGGTCGTCCTGCATTCTAATGTACGGACAGGTCTTCTTCGATTCGACATCGATATGTTTACACGAATAGAATGAAGAGTGCGAACGAAAAACGAAAGAGTCGTCAGACAGAGAGGGACGTTCCTGCCGTTTACTTTCAACGAAAATCATTCTTCGCCGAACGTGAGAGACGTGCGGCGCTCGTCGACGACGTTCGAATCGGACGAACTGCCCTGATCGAAGAGCGGGCGGGTGGCTCGCGAAAGGTGGCTCCGATCCGTTTCGTCGCCCGCGTTGCGGATCGCGTCCTACAAATCGTAACATATTGTAATTTATGCGTGATCATCGGCGTACGGTACATGTGCGCGGGTCGGCACGCATGCAGGCATTTAATCGCCGTTCGATATGCGTGCGGCGAACGCGCGCCGATCGTGAAATCTGGGCCGAGTGCATCGAAAACGGTCGTCGAGCGTGTTTCGTTTAGCCTAGAAACGCCGCGGGCTCGTCCCTCTTCCGCGCCCGATTTAGATTCCTCGAGCGTAATTGTGGTAAGAACGCGTACGTACGCGAGTGCACACGCACGCGCGCACCGACGATTCTCTAAACTGTAACGATGCCGATCGAGAACGAACAAACAAACGAGCGGCGGCGCGGCCGTCGAACGGACAGTTTCGACAGCGACGGACGCATCGCTGACATACTTTTTATGCCGCGCAGAGTTATTAGCGGAAAATCGTCGACGCAGGGTCGCCGCGAAATGCCACGGCGGGCGATTACGCAACGGTGCATCGGCACGAAATCGAAACGCATGCGCGGCGTTGATCCGAACGCGAGCGGTCGGGGAGTGCGTTCGCGCGCCGCGTGTCCGGACCCCAAGTTGCGTGTCGCGTCGCCTCGGTCGCCGTTCTTCCTCTTCCGACATCTCCGGTCGGATTGATACTGCGATAGATAATGGGTAACCGCTCGGGAGGTTCGCACGTCTCGTCGGTCCACGAAACGAACGGTCTGTGAAACAAAAACCGTTCTCGATCGGCCAAAAGATGTCGGTCGCTCCACGCCTCGCCGAATATTCAGCTCTTCGGTCGCGCCGAAACGCGCAGAACTTATCCGCCGATCATTGTGACCGGTGATCCAAATTCGACTCGATGTCGAGGACGCGGCTCGATTTTCGTACAGCGAATCGTCGAAATTGTGTATCCGTCGCGTTGAACGCAGATATGCTGATTCGTCGGCTATTTAGATTGTCTCGGACGAAATTCGAATGTGCGACCTTTCGAATAGAAAGCACGGTTTAGAATACTTCGAATATTTCGAATTGCATTCGTCCAATTATGACGTTCACTGCAACATTCCGAACGGTGCGTTTCTCGCCGGACCGGTGAGCGTACGAATTTATTACTGTAATTTAATTATAATGCAGCGTGTGTGTGTGTGGTGTATATATATACGTACACACACACATATACACTTTGCATACATCGATGCATATTTTTATTGAAAAGAAAAAAACACTGTAACGAAGCCCGTTCGTCCGTCCAGGCAATTTCTCATTTAAAGCGCAATAAATAAAAGTAAACGATCCGCACATGTCAGCTGCACCGAAAGGATACAAACCTGACTCTCTGCACAATCACAGCGGACGGATGCGAGCGTACACACACACACACAGGTGTTTTGCAACAACAGTTGCGGGTCGATTTTTTTTCCCCATCATCTCTCCATTCCGAAACAACAGTTACGCACGTCTCGGCAACTGTAAATGTTTCATTCATGATCTTTTGACGTGTACAATAGGGTTGGGTTCGATTCCTATACATCTATCAGATAATTATATATATATATATATATATATATATATATATATATATATATATATATATATATATATATATATATATGTGAGCACGTATCGTACTCTAGTAAATACCTTTTATGATCAATCCATTGATACTTGAAATCGATGAATGAACAGGAAATTAAATTACTTATTATCTCTATCTATCTATCTATCTATATATATATCCAGTGTGTTTGTTTATACGCGTATCGATTCCACACATCGGTCTGAATCGACTTTACCAGTTATAGGAAGATCAATCATCCTGTACAGACATTTCTGAGAATTTCAATCGTCGGCATTGAACTCTCCGTGCATGGCACGCTAGTTAAATTATGTTCATATATATATATATATATATATATATATATATATATATATATATATATATATATATATATATATATATATATCACCAGCCTCTGTCAGTCCACTGCTGGACAGAGGTCTCTGTCATGATTTTCCATTTTGCACGATTTAATGTCTCTCCTCTCCACTTTTTTCCGATAAAAGAACATTAAATTTCCTTATCCCACCTGTTCATCGGTCTCTCTCTCGATCTTTTCATATTCGTCGATTCCCAGTCGATAATTTCAGTTGTCCATCGGTTGTCTTCTCTTCTTGCGACGTATCCTGCCCACCCTCTTCACCCTCCTCATTACGTCTGCGACCCTTGTCCGTTTTCGTATCGATTTCGTATTTTTTTCCTATCTCTTCTTGTTTTCCATACTCGTCTATGTTGTTCGGAGTCTCTGAATCGTGTTGGCGTTGAGCAGCCGTGTTTCGCTGCCGTAGATAAGGACTGGTAATTATACATTGACCAGATACTTTTTTTCTTCAAACGAGTGGGATTACTGATTTAAATATCGAGGCGTTTTGTCCATTCGACTTCCATCTCATTTTTATTCTCCTGTTTGCTTCTTCGATGAATAATTCGTCTTTGATATACATATATATATATATATATATATATATATATATATATATATATATATATATATATATATTTATTCACTTTAACTCAATGTTATCGCACGCCCGCACGCGTGCAGTTGTATTCTAAACCGTGTTGTATTATCTGTTCAGAACACAAGTAGGAACGTGTCACTGAATGTTTTCAGCTCAGTTAATTTTTTCGATGCTGTGTTCGAAGTGAAGATTTGATTATGACAAGGTGCCATTCGATAGTTTTATCAATAATAATAAAACGAAAAGTGAAATAATATAAAGACTTTCGTCGAGGATTATCTGTACTTGCTCGAATACAGAAACGAAATGTTTCTAATGAAACATCTGTATCGAGTGGCTCGTTAATAATTTCTTTACAGAAATGATTTCGTTTCTCATTTCGCAAGATACGAACCGTTCTTAGGATTAGACAAGTTTTAATAGACGATTATTTATCAATTCTGATCGTTGATTCGATCGATTCAGTCATTCGCAGAGCTCCGAGCTGCAGAATCTTTCAAAAAATGTTTGAACCTATTTTCAATGTATCGATTTTTTTATACCCGGAGGGCTTTGCCCCCTACTCTAATAGAAACTTTATGATGGAATTATTTTTTATATACAGATAGAAATCAAGATCAAGAAAGCCCTATATATATATATATATATATATATATATATATATATATATATATATATATATATATATATATATATATGTATATATATAGATATGTTTATCTGATCCGAATACTGCCATTACTCTTATTGTGTTTTCAATATGTCGACGGTTCCGACGACAACGGTACATACATTTCAGAGGCGCACGCTCTAATTGCTTCTCTGGCCCGTTTCACGGCCGGCGACGTGCTGCCGTTCGCCGCAGTTCGAATTCAAAAAACTGTCGGTTGAAAAAAAGAAATAAAACCGACCGACGAGCGAAAAAAAGAACGACCGCGCGCCGTCGCCGCTCCGTCGTCGTTTCTTCGTGATGATCTCCGATCGACATTCGCGTTCGTTGATCGCCCGTTCGGATCGCATCCGTTCGTTACTTTCTGTCCCGTAAATCGTTTTATGGGCGTGCACGTTTCGATTGTTATGCGAGTGCGCGAACGACACGTTCGGTTTTATCGTTACACTCGATCCGGTCCTAGACATGGAAGAGAGTCGGGAACGATATTCTGTCGTAAGCGGGGAACGACGCGCCGTCGTCGAATTCGAACGGTGCCGAAGGGCGAGCCGCAGCGGTGCGGGACATTTTCAGAGCAGGACCGTTCGCCGGAGTGACGGCGTGTGAAGTCGACGCCGTTAGTTTTGTCGCGGCCATTTAGTAAACGTAGAGCGGCGCTCCGGCGCGCGTCGAGCCTCCGGATGTGAAATAATTTCACAAAAATGACGAGCACGCCGCAGATGCGCGCTGAGGCTATTCGCGCAATCGTCATAAGATTCCGCGTCGCGGGCGGACAACGACCGCTCGTGTAAGGACTGAACCGGTTGCACGTTAAACACGTGGCGGAGCATCGGAAGACCCGCAGCTCCCGTGGAAATTCTTCTTCCCCGATCGTCGAGAAGCGCGCACGACGCTCGCCCGTTCGCAGACCGACACCGAGCGCGCTACATTCAATTGTTACTCGTCGACGATCGTCTCGAGACGATGGCGCGCGACGAACGGGCCACGAAAGACACTTAATAGCTCGACCGTTGTCCTACGTCTCCGTTCGATTCGGTTTAATTGCCGAAACGTCAATGCGTTCGCCTGTGCATTGTGTTGTGCGTAATGGCCGTCGTAAGAATACGCCGATGTGGGAAAGGTGCCATTATGACGTAACGTTTTGTCATTGTTGTCACGCCCCGTGCTCGCCTAATAGCCGTTCGTGGTTTCTAGGTCAAAGTTGACGAACAGCACTAATGCTCGTTTGAATTCGGAACACCGTTGTTTCGATCGACGTCAAGAGCGCTTCGATTCATTACGCTCGGCTCATTAAAACTCGGCTAATTCGTCTGTTTCTTTTGTCTTGTGTACGTACACACACAAACACCGCTATATATATATACACACACATATATATATATATATATATATATATATATATATATATAAGCAGCAATAAGGGTCCGATACAGTCGAGACGTGGTCGCTAGCGATGATTTCGCTCGTTCGATAATTTGAAAGAGGGTGCGAGTGACGGCGTTCTGACGACGAGCTCGAATAAAACTGTTGGCCGGCCATTTTAATACCAGGACGGAAGATTTTTTTTTTTATAAGGTCGCAGAGTTGCTAATCGAACGCTGTAAAAAACGTACCGAAGCCGTCGGGGATTCTCCGGGAAAAAAGTACTAAAATATTATTTCGTTATTTACGTTCGTCCGTGTCCGGGCCGAGAATATTTGGCGCTGTCCTCTCGTGAATCGCAGATCGTCTATTAACCTCTCACCGGCCAATCATTGTCAATGTCTTCTGTATTGCATGTATTCGTACACCGTTTACTCTTCAACTTGACTCGGTCGCTGAAGCGACAACATTCACCGCACGATCGACACACACGCGCACACATAGACGGGGAGAGAGAGAGAGCGAGAGCGGTGTGCATTCTTCATGTTCACGAATCGCACGTGAGAAAGACGAGTGGGGGAACGGCGACATTAGAAAGGTACGATGATACACCTGTACGTACACGGCGATGCCGATGGGGTGGTAGTAGGCAGCGAGCGGCGATTGCGGTGGTGGTGGTGGTCGATGTACGCGACCGAGCCTCTGTGCGCCGACGACAGGTAGAGGAAGACGTGCGACAGCCGCGCACACACACACACCCGCGTATGCACGCGATCTCCTCGGTCCGCGTACAGTTCGGTTCGAGTCGTTATCGAGTTCTCGTCGTCGCGATTCACGCACGATCGGTCCGCTCGCCGTGAGAATCCCGCCGTGTGTCGTTCGTTGTTTTTCGTGCGGTGCGCGAGGAGAGAACAAGGTCGGACGGGCTTCCGTCGAGCGCGTACGGGACGATCGTCGCGAGCGCGCGAAGTGTCTCTGCTCCGTGCCGCTCGTCCGGTCGCCTTCTGAACGATAAAAGTGTCTCGACGATGTCCGATTCGGCGCACGTGTTCTGGGCATGTGTGTACTTGCTGCTCGTGATATTCGGCCGAGTGAAATATTGACGGTCGAAGCCCGAGTCCGAGTGGGAGGGCGGCGGCGTGTAGGACTCGCCGGAACGCCCGTTTCGGCGACGAGTGTACGGCGTCTCGCGCGCACCTGTCGATCGTCTGTCGTCGTCGTCGTCACAGTCGTGCATTCATTTCTTTTAGTTCAACGCGCGACACGATCGTTTCGGTC
The DNA here is from genome assembly GCA_034766995.1 of Acanthacorydalis orientalis. NCBI lineage: Eukaryota > Metazoa > Arthropoda > Insecta > Megaloptera > Corydalidae > Acanthacorydalis > Acanthacorydalis orientalis. The sequence goes on from CM068317.1 coordinate 50,296,277, forward strand.
GACGGTCTCGGCGCCACCGAACCGCCGAGCGTTCGAACACAATAGTACACTTAATAAACAGAACGTAACTCGATCGGGAGGGAAAAAAAACCGTAGACCGCAAGTTCGGCCGATGCTCGCGTCCGTCTGTCTGACTGTTTGTTGTGCCAATGAAACGAGGCTATCGACTTAATCGCTTGTGAGAACAGTGTTACGTGTCCGTTAATCTCGCACGGGCATTTATTTTAACAAAACAAACGAACCGGGTCGTTCTGTGTTCTTGTTTCGACCTGCTCTCGTGAAATATCGACAGACCTACGGGAATCCGTAGACGAGGAACGGAAAGTTCGATACGTCGGCCGGCAACGCGGTCTCTGAATCTGTCCGATCGTTCGCTCGTTCTGTCTCTCGTGCGTCTTCCCGTCGTCGTGTTATCGATCGTGTTACCGTCGCGGCCGTACAGTCGAATGTCGACGATCGTGCTCAGTCGGTCGATCGTCTGTCGGAGACCGTAGGTTCGATCGAATCGTTCTGGTTTTGTGAATAGAATTCGCGTGACGTCACGCGCACACGCGGCGTGCGAAACGAGTGTGCGGTTCTTTCGTGCGAGAACCGAACGGTGCGAGTGTGATCGTGCGATACGACAGCGTCTCCGTGCGTGATGGTCGCGACGATATTGTAGAACAGTGTCCGGTGGATCTGTGTCGAAAATGCGTTCTGCCAAGTACACGCTCGACGCGAACAAATCGGCCGCGGCGAAAATGAACCCGTCGAGGGTGGGCGGCGGCGGCGGCGGCGGCAAGAGACAGTTCTGGTTGCACGGAAGCGTCGCGAAGACGCCGGACATTTTGACGTCGACGCCGCCGGGCGACTCGCGGCATTTCTACGAGAACGTCGTTCCGGCGAAGAGCAGGCCGGACGTCGTGATCGTCCAGACGAACCCGGCGACCGACGCCGACCGGCGCCGCTCGTTCGACGGCGTCGCGCTCGGCACCGCGACGCGACGTTCGGACGTCGAGCGCGACAGCCTCGAGGGCTCCGGGTGCTCGCCCGGCGACAACGTGACGGTCGTCGAGGTGACCGGCTCCTCCCCGTCGTTCGACAGCGAGTTCGACGGCGTCGATCTGCACAGATCGAGGACGAGAGCGAGCCTCAACGATAAACGTCTGAAGATCGTCATCGACAACTTCGATAAGATACTCGACGAGTACGGCGGCGGCGGCGGCGGTAGTCGGCCGAACGACGACAGGCCGAGGTTGCAGAAAACGAAATCGTGCAGCATCATCGAATCGAAATGTATACTGAAGAAGTCCGCGTCGGACACGACGTCGAACATGTCCAAGTCGAAGGACAATCTGACGACGACGACGCCGACGCCGACGGCGAAGGAACCTAGTCTCGAGCAGAGCATCGAGATGATGAAGACGAAGAGTATGATAGACCTGAACATATTCGTCGGCGCTGCTAGGACGAAGGGCGGAACGGACGAGAGCGGAAGAGTCGCGACCGCGAAGAAGATATTCGACGGGTCGCCGTCGTCGTCGAACGGCGAGAGACGGAGGAACGCACGGATCAGAGTCGACGACATGGACGAGATATTGAAGCAGAAGCGTATGGTCGAGAGTAAAGTCGAGTATCAGAAGAAGCAGCTCGAGAAGGCCGTTTCGAATGCGACGATGAGGGGCGACAAGACGCACGGGGCGCCGCTCGGCCGTGACGTCGCGACGGCCGAGAAGGCGTCGAGCGCCGGCCGCTCGAACATGATCCGAGCGAGGAGCACGTTCGAGGTGAACGCGTGCGGAGTCGACGGCGCCGGTCTGTCGGCGTACAGGCCGAGCAAGATCCCGGTGAAGACGAACGCGCTCGGCAAGAAGCTGAGCCCGAGCACTCCTGCCGGTCTAGATCGGATAGACTGCAGGCAAGCGAGTGCTCGCGTCAGAGCGGCGCAGCGCGTCGCGGAGCCTTCGAGCGATCCCGTCTCTAGGATCGGACGCGGCGTCGCGCACGACGGCCTGAGGCGCGCGCGTTCGGTCGCCGCCGGACTCGACGACGACGGATCGACGCTCGACAAGTGCATCACGGCCGGAAACAGGATCCTCAAGAGGGTCGAGGCGTTGACGGAGAGCGTCGGCGGAGGAGGGCCGCCGTCCGCGCTGCGGCGACGCTCGACGTACACGAAATCGATCGGAAAGCAGAGGGACGAGGTCGCGAGGGCGACGGAACCGACGAAGAGCGCGACGACGGGCTCCGCGCTCGTCAAGAAGCAGGCGTCGGCGGTCGCGAAGAGAGACGAGCCCGCGCCGAGGGCCGGGGATCCGATCGCGCGGCCGACCGCTAGCGGGTCGAACGTCGCGTCCGCTCGGCACGACGAGACGATCGGTCCGGTCGACGGACCGGCGCCGAAGACGACCGGCGCGAGGTCGAGCGACGCCGCGTTCGGACCGAAGAACGCTCGCGTCGTCGTCGAGAGACGCGACGAGATCGAAACGAAGAAGATCGAGCGCGCGCACGTGCTGAGGGAGGGGCGCGTGCTCGTCGTCGACGACGCGCCGTTCTTCCGCTGCACGGAGATCGGCGCGAGGCGCGGCGGCGAGGACTCGTACGCGACGCTCGTCCTCGAGCGCGATCCGAACGAGACCGGCGACGCGCGTCTCAACATCGTCGACGTGCGCGACGACGGCACGATCGAGACGAACGCGAGCGCGTCGAACGAGAAGCGCGACGCCGTTATCGCGTTCGACGTCGACGACATCGAGCGGTACAGCTCGGAGGAGAACCTGTCCGACGACTCCGGTAACATTTCGAACGAGAACGAGCTCGACGTCGACGACGACGTGAAGTTCGGCCGGGCGTCGGCCGAGCGGAAGACGAGCAGCGGCAGCGACGAGTTCCTGCTCGAGTGCGACGACGAGCGGTGCGCGCCGACGGAGAAGGCCGCGAAGAAGACGGACGACAAGAAGTTTCGAACCGAACTGGAGGTATTTCGCAGATGCGCCGCCCGTGTCGGGGTGCCGTGTCGCGCGATCGCGTTTCGTTCGGAGCGGAGGCGAGGTTCGGGAGAAAAGAATCGCCACCGTCGCTTCTGCGCGAGTCGCGGAATCGAACGGTGGCCGGGTTCTTCGGGCGCGCTCTGTGTTTCTCTGACGGGACGCGATCGCGCGAACGATCCGATATCGGGGACGCGAGTCCGTACGATTTTGTTTTATTTTTTTTGTTAATCGGCACCACGGTCTTCGGGCGCGCTCAAAAGCCGCCGCCGTGCCGGCGCAGTAGACACGGTTCGCCGCTGATATTTTTCACGGGAATCACTGTTCATGAACGAACGGGAGGAGTTTTAATTGGTCGAACGTAGATCAATTCATACACCGCCGCCGGTCGGTGTCGATAGAGCGCGCGTATACACAGGAGAATAAACAGATATAATCGAAAATAGCACCCTAATTCTCCTCCGCGGCAAACGATCAGAGCATAATCCGACATCTTGTGCGCAACGCACGCCGTACCCGCGGTCGAGGTTGTTTTTGAAGCAAAACGAGAGAATCGAGGTAGTGTTCGCGGTTTCCGACTGTATATTTTTTTTTAAAACAAACCCTCATTCGGTGACAGTCTCGAATAATAGAGGATGACGAGGAGTATCGTCAGCGTTCTGTGTGTATGTGAAGGAAGGATATTTGCCGCGCCGGAACGGGAGAATTAATAATAATACAAACGCCGTGCGTGTCCGCGCTCTAGCGCCGTTCATGAAAGAAATCTCTTCTGAGAACCAACGTTCGGAACTAAACATTGCATATCGATTCGAGTTCACTGCAAATAGAGAGCCGAACGTCGATCCGTGTACGAATTAAACAAGAATTATAGATCCGAACAGCAGAGCCGGACACGCGGTGTGCGGTGCTGCGCGCAAAACTGAAAGTCGTGCGAACGCTCGATCGAACGGATACCCTATTGAATTTTGTAGGGCACTGAATCCGGGCGACGTGCGCGTTTTCATTTTAAACGCGTGAGCGCGGGCGCGTTCCGCTCGCGCGCGCGACTCGCCCGATTAACGATACGATAGCGGTCCGAGCGATTATTCCGATTAGAGTGCGATTAACGGCCGCGATCGCCGCCCGCGTTACGGATTCCACGAAACGGCGCGCTGCGTTCGTAGGGAAGAGAACGTTAATTGCGTTTCCGAGCCGGCGTGCACGTGGCGTCGGTCGCTCTTCTTGTTTTCATTCGCATGCAGAAGCTCTGTTCGGGTCGTGCACACCTGTACGCGCGTCGTGTGTTTATGAATCGGTTCAATTGCGTCGCTCGTCGCGCGTTTGTGCCCGTTGGAGCGCCGAGACGCTACGCACACGCGTACGTGCACGCACGCACGCTCGATCGGAGACGAGGTGCGATGACATTTTTTTTTCCTCTCCGGTCTATTATGAGCGCATTTTAACAGTTACGGAACGCACGTAGGGACAATAACACCCGCTGACACATACGATCGCTGGCGAGTATCGCCGGGCCGCGACATTGAACAGTCGTACGGTTATGATTATGATAATTGAATTTATGTTCTCGCGTACAACGATCGTCCGCCAGACATTTCTGATCGGAAACAAACGCGTGGTCTGCAGGATGAGAGATCTGTGAAAACTAGTTCGCTCACTGTCTGCAGAACCGCACTGCGAAAGAATGTTTTCTCCTCGACTTACGATCTCTGCATCAGTCACTTCGTAAATTCTCTGTTACGTTTCGTTATCAGCTCCGTCCGATATTTCTACTGCATGCGTTTCGAACACGATTCCGATCGTCGCCGGAGCGTCGATATCCGACACGAAGCGGTCCGCTTGTGAAAGTGAATTCGGTCAGTGTCACAGAACTCTGTCGCGACACCGTCGCTCGAGAACGAAACCGCGAACGGTGCACTCTAAAAGTGCACGAGTTTTATCGAAAAAAAAAAAAAAAACCTCGCGCACTGTTTGTTCGTTTGTTTGCGAAGAAAGTCCGATTTAAAATGAAAAGCGAATTAGGTAGAAACCGACACGCGCGTGTCTAAGTAGATGTGTATCTCGTCGAGACCTGTATCTGTTCTGAATGATTAAAATCGGAAGCGTTCGTTTACACGCTCTCGCACGGATCGACTCGTCTCCCTTTTTTCTCCGCTTTGAAGCGCATCGAACGTCGCATCAGACACGCGATAAAGTATTCCGAAAATATGACAGTGAACGTAAATGTTCGCCGTCGAGTTTCATGATTCAGACGATTCGTGCGGAAAACTGAACAAACAAACAAAGATAATCCGCGTGCAGCGGCGCCGCGCACCGAAACGCTCGAAAAACAAACAATCGTTTCTCTTTATTTATGAGACACGGTCGTCGCAATCTGTTCGATTTCATTCGCACGTCTTTCATTGCAACATAAAAACATTGTCGCCGAATAAATGTATATTCGTAGTAAAATCGACCGGACTGGACCTCGGCGCGCTTCTGAAACGCGGCGTTTGCTTTTTGTTTATTTATTTTTTTTTTTTTTTTGATTCGTCGTTAAGTCAGTGCCGGTATAGAACGCTTCCGCACGTACTCTCGTGTAAGCCGATCGAGCGCACTGTTTTTTACACGGCGCGACGCGTATATTTACAAAAAGAGATAAGAAATGGAAACGAAAACGGAATTTATGAAACATATCTTTATGACGGACCGTTTCGGTCCCTATTTAATCAGCTATAATTCACATCTACGGTTCGGTATATTTTATCGGGTCGGTAGGAAAATAATTGCGGTTTTCGTTTTCTGAATTCTGACCTCGATTCATTTACGTCCTTCTTCATTGACGGCCGACCGACGTCGTCGTCCGGTTCGACGGCCTTAACTTTTATATAAACCGTTGTTTATGTGTCGAAAAATTAAATAAATCATTCCGTTTATCCGCGCAATCTCCTGTAATTCTCAAAATACTCGACGCGTTTACATGTTAAACATCTAAGTTATCGATTTTATTCGGTTTTCGTTGTGTTCGGAGCGAGTGAAGTATGTGAATGAAATAAATTTATGTTTTTTTTTCCGATCGAATTGCATCGAATCTGTTCCGCTCGCGACAGATATAATCCGCTTCAGTCTACCCGTCTGCTGCATTCCAGTGTATTTCAATTAATGGTATATTCATATATTAAAGTGAGGGGAAGAAGTTCGTTAAATAGCGGAAATGTATTTCAGTGCTCTCGGAGCAGCAAAGAAAAGACGCTTTTTATGATAAGCCGATTTCCGTAGCCGATACAATGTGTCGGAGGAGGAAATAAGAGCATTACTTGAAAATAATACGGTTTATTGCCGTTTTCGAGCTCCTGTTCGGCTGTACGCTGTCACGGTTTAAATACATGTTCAGTTCGGGACCGCTCGAAAACGCTCAAATTAAAACGCAAAATGTATACGAATCTGATGGTCACGAACCGCGACTGTTTCTCCGCCGACCGAGAACGCGTTCGTACCGTGTGTTTTTAATTAGAGATAAATACGCGTGCGTGTACGTTTTCCTCGCGTCCGATATGAACTCGCACGTGTAAACGTTTTACCGAACGCTGTCCGTCACGTTTGAATGTCCTATTCTTCGAGTACATTTCACAGTGTGTGTGTGTGTGTGTGTGTGTGCGTGCGTGCGTGCGTATCGGGCGAAAAGAATAATTCCGTGCCGTTAAATTGAATCGGTCGTCACTCTGTCCCGGATTAAAATATTTTCACGTCGTTTTACGGTTCCGAAATGCCAACCTTGACATTTAAAAGCCACTGTATATCTCGGCCGAGCGGTCGGCATAACCTCACAGAACAGTAGTGAACGCGATGGCGTCCGAAAAACGGCATGTAGGGCGTTGCGTGCTTTTCGTATTCCGGTTGCGAAAAACCGTGCCAAAAATTCCGCTTTGCGGAACGCGTCCCGTTCCGAAAATGCATTTCGATTTCGTCGACTCGAAGCCGCCGTCTGTTTTTTTTTTTTCGACGGCGGATTCGTCAGTCACCCGCGACGGATTGGCCAAAGTGATACGAAATAATGGAAAATATTGTCAGGGTTTAAATCTGTTCTAATTTTCCGCAGACGAACGTTGATTTTCCGTTCGCAAAAAAGGGCACCGATTTGTACGACAGACGAGTCTGTTTCTCGACGTCGTCTCGTTTAATTCTGCAATTATCGTCCGGTGCGACGATCTACGACGATCTGAATTCCTGTAGCGGCCGTCGCACGTTCGAAGTGCATTTCGGAAACGAAACTTCATCGCCACATGTAATTACGGCCTCGTGTCGAACACTCAATGGTGTAACAACAATTATGAAAATAGAAACGGACCGATTTCGTCATAACGAAACTGAAAGTCGTGTACGACAAAAAACAAATTAGTTTCTTCATCGTAAACACACACACAGACACGGACACGGAGAACGCATCTCTTCTAAATGTAAACGTGTCGAGTGTGCATTTGAAACGAAAAGAACGAACTCTTACTTTAGAGAACAAACAAATTAGCCGAGCGGTCGACGTGAAAGTCGATGGAACGTGTGTCTGTGTGTGTGTGTGTGCGCGGCGGCACCGCGGGCTGCACACACACAGACACACGCGACTGCACCGGCGCTCGCTCGCACGTCGTCCGCGGTGAAAATTTCTTTTCGCCCGCGGCGGGGCCGCTTCGGGAATTCGTCTCGATCACTTTTACTCGCTCTCGCACGGAACGGGCGCGAGCGGACCGAGGCGTGGCCGCGAAACTCTAATTGTCGCGTGCGTCGACGCCGCACCCTTTAACGATTCACAGGCCGGAGGGTTCGTCCGCCCGTACGGATAGATCGTCGGGCGTTTTTTTTTTTTTTTTCCACTCCGAGACAACTAATCTCGAAACGAAGAAAGTTCCGCGCCGATTTCTCAAAAACAAAAGTCGACGATACGCCGAACGCCGTCTATAAATAACGGTATTTTCGAGACGCAATCGGCCGCCAGCGACCCTAGCTGCCGACCAGCGCCTGAACCCCGAATATCTTATCTGCGATCCAAACGTCGCTCGATATAAACACCGACGCGTGTTTATCGACACCTCTTCGACCGTTAAGACACGATCGCTTATAGCGCGCCGTTTGTGTCTGTTACAGATCTTCTTCAGACCCGGCACCCTTTCGCATTTGGAAGCGCAACGCGACCTGCTGCTCACGGACCGAGTCGTACACCTGCAGGCGCACTGCAGAGGATATCTGTCGCGGAAGAGCCTTCAGCAGAGGAAATTGCAAGAGACAGCAGTCAGGTGAGTGCCGAACGAAACGGAGTGGTAAATCGACACAGTCGCATCACGATTCGATGTTGTTGTTTTGGGAGTTGGCGTGGCGACGAATGCCGAACAAAAGAAAAGATTGTTGTTACTCGTCAGTCGATCGCACGGAACGTGCATGTCTGTCTCTTCTATACGTAGATACATGTATATATATATATATATATATATATATATATATATGTGTGTGTGTGTGTGTGTGAGACAGAACATTCGATTTATTATTTTTTTTTTTGTATCCGACGAACGGATCAAGAAAACGAACGTGTCGTCCGTCGACGGTGTGCGCGCATTTAAGAAACGATCGCCGCATTCCGTTCGTACCTGTCGCGCGGTCCGTCGCACAAAACCACGAAAGTCGACCGCAACAAGCGACGATGATTGCAGCGAGTGTCGGGCTCGCCTTTGATGTCGTAACAAGAGTTATCTCGTTCGTTCCCTGTTCCTCTGAACACCGGCCGACGTGCGATCGGGAACGTGATCGCACGCTCGCATCGAACATGTGACCGGTCCGACGGAGACCCGTGCGTCCGCTAGTATCCGTTACCGTTCTCCCATTATGGATCTCGGACGTTATTCGATATTTACGCGCAGTAATGTGATCCGCAGTACGATCGTGCGTCGTTGTTTTATTTTTGTGATTGTTGTTGTCGGGTTCGATTCTGTTTCTGTCTTTCATAGAATATCGTTTCGTCGCAGTACAGTTCAGACACTGACTGGAGTCACTTACGGATTACGATTTTTTTCTCGGTCGCCGCGCAGGCAACAAAAACGTCCTCTCGAACCCCCGTCGATCGTTTCTGATTCATCTCTAGATGCACGATCTGTCGGCTTTGTAATTATTGAATATCTTTAAAAAGTGACGACGAGACGTTTCAGTTTTCGTTCGTTGTTCGCTCCACGTCGATAATAATTGTCGTTCGAGTGGACGCCCAGAAGAGAATCGATTTTTTTCCATCCCGCAAGCAAGAAAAACATTTTGCGTTTACGTCTTCGAACGAACCTCACGGTTTCGGCGCCGTGTCCGATTCTGCACCGACAAATGACTCGCGCCTCGCACGCCATGCAAACAGCCGTATCGAAATACTCATCGGTACGTCTGCATGCCTCGGACGCATCTCGAAAGCGACTCCTCCATCTTCGGTGCACTCGCGTACAGAAGAATCGAAACTTTCAAGGTCGACGTATTCATCTCGCATCATGGTTCCGAGCATTACGTGCGGTAGGAAATCGACAAATCCTTGAATCGGGCGAACGCGTCGCACAATTGTCGAATGGTCACAGGTGCCGAGTTACGGCTGCTCGGATCATAATTTATATTTTGTCGGAACGACGGGGGGGGGGACACCGTCGCCATTCTACTTGATTGTATGTCGTGCACGAATGACGTCATATTATTATTATCGACTCGTCGATCTCGCCGTCTCTCAATGTCATATCAAGTGTCAATCATATCTGTATACATTATATATGTATATATATGTACATACATATATATATATATATACATATGTATATATATATATATATACATATATATATATATATATATATATATATATGTATATGTATGTATGTGCTCGCGTGAGCGTGCTGTGATACGTCTACACATCCACCTCCCGTTTCAGATGCATCCAGCGCAACGTGCGCGCCTTCTTGAGTGTCCGCGACTGGCCATGGTGGAGACTTCTGATGCGCGTGACTCCGTTGCTCGACGTCCACCGCACCGAACAAGAATTACGCGCAAAAACGGTAAGCGAGAGACACAATTAATAAATGTTTGTTCGGTAGACGAGAACGTCGTGTACGGGTGCGTGGAGGTTTTTCGGGCCGCGCGCGACGAAAACAAACAGATTCGATTCGGAAACGGCGCGATCCGCGAAAGAGAATCGCGCGTCCTTCCTCGCGCCACGCTCGTGTTGAATTGCCGTCGACTCGTGCCATTTCACTCGATCCGATTAAATTCAGTGTTAATTAATCCGCCGGCGGTGCATGATGGCCGACGCGCGCAACTAGTCGTTCGACAATGACAGGTAAACGACGCGTCGTCGTTACGGTAACGCGATACTTTCAAGTGCGACCATTATCGCGGGCGACTGGAAAATGCAACGTGCGAATTGAAACAACGATTTGTATTGTACATAAGTTTGAAACAGTGTGTTCGCCGACTTGGCCGGTCTGGAAATGGGGAACGGAACCGTACACGGAATGCTCGATGAGTATTTGTAGCTCCGCGATCGTAAAAATTCGCTGTTCAATCGTGAAGCAATGTCCGATACGGAACTACATTCCGTATTCGGATCCGTACGTGCGCACCGCGAACCTTTACCTTAATCTACCGAGGCGCATACTCTGTGCCCCGTGGGCTCAAAAGCACGATCATAAATGTAAATTGTAGAAATTGTCAGGTGTAAAAACTAATTCGGCGCCTCTAAATCGAATCGATCGCAACTCTGTTTCGAATTGAAATATTTTCTCGTCGCTTTATGATTCTGCAGTGTCGGTCTTAAAATTTAAAAGCCGTTATATATTTTGTCCGGACAGTTGGCATAACCTCGCGAAACAGTGGTGAACGCGATGGCGTTCGAAAAACGGCATATTAAGCATCGCATACTTTTCGCATTCCGATTAAAAAAAAGAATGCTGCCGAAACGACGATAATGATAGGTTCGGCTCTGGAGGAAGGAGTTACGATGCATAAAACATACAAAAAAAAAAACGCTAAAACTGTCGAGGAGATCCGCAAATCCATCATCATTTCATAGACTGAAAGTGGCGATTTTTTTCGACGGGGGATCCGCCAGTCAGCCGGCGGGTGGAGAAAAGTTACATAACATAATGAGAGATATTTTGAGGATTGGAATGTATTCGGTTTCTCTATAAAGGGGGCGCCGAATTAATTTGTACGCCTAACATATACAAAAAAAAAAAAAATGGAATACGAATTCCAAATGTCCATAGTTTCATTATAATTGAGATTTCTATTTAAAATAATACCACGAAATGTAATTTAAGCGTTTGTTTTGTTGATCATCTTGTGTATATGTGTGTAATTTATAAAAAAAAATGTCCGTTCACTTTGTGCAGTTACTCAACTCGGAATATATTTCATGTGTAACGCATAAATGGAATTCATAAAAAAATGTATCAATAATTGCAACCGGTATATTTATGTGATCTACATACATACATAAACACACGTGTATATATATATATATACACACACACGTACGTACGTATGTATGTAGATGTACGTGTGAACTTGTCGTATGAGAAACTGCAGAACCTGGTTTACTTACCGGTCTTAAATCGCCGTGCGTATCGGTTGAAACATTCACTCATTATACTTCATTATTTTTCCTCGGCATTCGAATCAGCTCGTGCAATTACCATTCCGCGTGTAATTCATTCCACCAGTTACTGCGCTAATTAATTAATTAATCGGCGCGTTCGGTCCGAATGCACGTACACTCGTATGTAAGACGGTACGCAAATTCGATAAACCAGTCGATTTCTTGTCGTCCCGTCGCATCGTCGTAGAGATAGAAGCGGCCGTTCTCGACTGGACGGCGGACGCCGGAAGTGTGCCGTGAAACGGTGACCACGCGCGTTTTTCACTAGACGCACACAAAAATCAATTCAGTGAAAATATTCGCGACGAGCGACAGTGGAAAGTATCGGCGAATGTTTGACAGATATTTCATCACGGACGAATGAATGCCTGCGTCGACTTCGACTGTACGTTTTTGTTAGTTTTTTTTTTCCTGAAGACGTCACGGCGTCGTGTCGTCCGAGACCGTATAGATCACAAGCACATCGATGAAGCGATTGTTTGATTACGTCGAATTAATCGCAAAAGTACGATCGACATTAACGAAGTCTGTTTATTGAATTAACACACTTTATCCACTTTTTTTCAATTGAACCACGCTGTCAACACAACGACCGATGAATTAAACATCGACATTTATTATAAAAACAATTGACGCCACTTGATCAGCGTACGTGCGTTTTTGATTGGTTTAGACGATCGTCTGACCTTTGATTGGTTTGTGTGCGAATGTTTCGGTTCGAAAATACGCGCTACTTTTTAAAATAGTTATATTCATACATACACACGCATACATTTATATATATATATATATATATGTGTGTGTGTATATATATATATATATATATATATATATATATGTATATGTATATACAGTGAGTGTAATTAGTATTCGTTCCCCGGTGTATTGCAATAAAATCGTTTATATTTCATTAAGTTCTACAGTTTTCGAATTTGAATTTCGGACATCACTTCTATTTTATCGAATTTGAATAAGAAAAGAATGAAAATAAGTATGTATTCCATTCAAATGATTTCCAATGCATTCAAGAATAAATAAACAGACGTATTATCGTAACGCAAAAGCGGCGACGATAAGAAAAACCGCACCGTTGCAGTCGCATCCAGTGCGAAATTCCTCACCTGACAAATGCCCATTATCGTTCCAGTCGATCGAAAATATCAAAGACACGTGTCCCGGGACACGCTGTCGGAACGATTCGAAACGAATAATCGACGGAACGTGCGCGGATCGTGCCGAATGTGCGGGCGACAACGCCGTCGAATCGGCCGCAATCTGTTATTCGTGTCTTATTTACAATTAAATCACACGTCGCCGTGCGAAAGTCGACCTTCGGCGTCAAAAACGCCCGTTATCGATACAACAATTATAAACAGAGCGGCTGTCAGTCGATCCGATCGTGCGTTCGGTCGTCGCCATTGTCGCCGGCCGCGTCGTTTCGGTTCCGTTCGTTTTGCAACGCATCTCACGGTTCCCCTTTGCTTTGTTTTGCAGGAAGAACTGGAGACGTTACGGACGAAAGTGGAGAAGCTCGAACAGGAGAGGACGACGTTGAAGCATGACAACGATAAACTCGAAGCGAAGGTGAGTGAGAATTGAAATAATCGATCGAAAATGTTTCGTGTGCGAACACGTTTATAGTACTAAGATGTGTGTGTGTGTGTGTGTCGATAGTCGTTTCGCGGATTCTTCTCGTGACTGAAAGAAGAAATAGTTGTATTTCACGATCGAGTCTCGTTGTCTTAACTGTACTCCTGTAAATAACCGCGTGCACGTGCACCGGCGAGCCGCTGAAGCTGTTTTTTCAGTCGCCGATCTGGTACCGTGACTGAATTCGCTTCCTTCCCGAATCAATTCTCCGTCTCATCCGAGATTGTGACGAGTGCAGACGAACGACGATCAAAAGCGACGATCCGTCGATCATTTTTCGCATGCCGAAAAGAGAACTCGTCCGTAAAAGTGTCATTACAGTGATTTTCGCTCGGATCGTCGCATCTCGACGCTACGATCGTACGATATTTCGACTTAACCTCGCGTATTTCCTATCAGACCTGTTGGATGTGTCGCGCTGTTTGTGTTACGTGCATTGTGTCGCAAAAGTCAGGGGACGACGTGCATACACGTCGAGCACAGGCCACATTCCAGCTGCTGTGTACTTGAATTGAATTGTTTTTAAAAAAAATCGATAATTTTATTGCTCAAACTCACCGATATCGTTCGTGAAACTTAAACGTACACGATTTCGATATTCTGTTTTTTTTTTAAAAAAAAAAAACGAAAAAAACAATGAAAACCGAACAATTTCTGTGCCCTTCGTATGTACGATCAGGAGGCCGTTCAAGGCCCGTAAATGAAAACCGATATCGAACAATCAGTGGTTCGTCGCTCCGTCCGCAAGACGCATCCACGTTCGAAAATATGAAAACCGCATTGTTTCGAACGAACCCGTTTTGTTTTCCTAGTATTTCAGACGATTTTCATTTCCGTCGTAAATTTACACCGTTCCATTCGTACGCTCCGATCGATTCAAGCGGACAGACGGTCGAACGAGTACGGTATCGCGCTTATCTTTCTTTTTGTAAATCGCGGTCGGTCGCAAGCGCGCGCCCCGGATTTATTGTTTCGGTGACGAATCACTCTGACCGACGGGCCATCTATCTGATCGATCCGAGTGTCGTGCCGCAGGCCGCATTTCCCGGGTAAGAACGCGCGGTTATAAATAAAGTCCAGTGGAGGGCCGGGGCGATGACGGGGGCGGGGGGAGGGGGGTAAATATAGAGTAAAACGTGTGAGGAACAACAAGTAATCGCTTGTCGCGAGCGGCGGCGCGTTCGTCGAACAGCTGTTATTATTTTAGAGCGTTGGGAAAAGCGAGTCGGACACTCGCACGCCGGCGTACCGATTGCTCTACACAGGAGCACCGCTCGAGCACCGTGCGTGCGTACACATAAAAAATAACCATTGAGAAGTGACTACAGAGAAAAGAATTTCGTTTATTTTTATGCTAAACGCGAGATAGCGTACTGCGATGGACGCGTGCCAAATGTGTTAATGCAACCGATTTCCACATGTGTGTATATATATATATATATATATATATACATACACACACACGAGTTAAATAAACTCGGCGGGGGTGGCGCTGGCAAGCAGTTTCGAAAGATGCGACGCGTATAATCGGAAACAATTTCACAGATCCGACCACTTGTAGCGACTTTGAGCAGTCGTTTGCGTGTGTTGTCGACGAGAGATGCATTTCTGCGTAGGCGCGGACGGTTTCGTCCCACGAAAGCAACATAGCCGGGCGGCGATGATGGTACGCGGACGGTGTTCGAACAGCACACTCGTTCGATATTAGTAGATATGACGGTCTGAATGTCAGAGGGTGTTTTTTATTCTGTACTTCGACACGGTCCGCACGAAGCTCGGCACGCTCGCTCGGATGAAAGTAGCCCTCTGCGTACGTACGTCGTCCAGTCCGACGACTTCGTCGACGACGTCCCTGAATCCCCGATTTGCGGACGACGCTGCCGTCTTTGCTAATAGCGAAGCGGTCGGCATCACGATTCGGCAGAGAGTGCAGAACAAGGCGATCGAGACGGCGCCGGCACGAGGTACTTACTTTCCGACCGAGACACTTCACCAGGGAGGAGCCAACATCGGAACGGTTGCACAAATTGTAGCGTCTAAGCCGCTCGGTAATCCACTGATCGAGCGGCTCCGAGAACCCGAGTGCATTGCCGTAGCAAACGGGGCGGGTGAGCCTCGGCGACGCGACATGTTCGCGCGACCATACCACTTCCCGGGATCGTAGCAAAGGCTTAAACATGACACGACACGACACGAATCAATGTATTATTATAGTCACTCCGGTTATACGGGGGCACCGACCGCTGACGTTTTAATTCACTTCCTTTTCGTCTCGTGAATCGAGAGAGCGATCTCGGTTTTTTGACATTTCTCTCGGATGAAAGACGTTCGTGACGGGCGTTCGCTTCGAAATCGCAGGATGAGAACAGAGCCCCGAGCGAAATGCACGTTTCCTCGGCTCCGAGCCCCGCGGAACTGTTCTGACGTTCTGCGCACGTTTCACCACAGGAGAACACCCCTGAAACGTCCATGTGCGTGTGCGTGCGTGCGTGCGGGGGTGGGTGCCGTGCGCGTTTATCGAAAACGCTTCTCGCAAACACGACCGCCCGCCGCGCGCCGAGCCCGCGTTCCGCAACAGCGCGCCCGAATCCGTCCGTTCCAGACGTCCCGATGTGAAATCATCGCCTTTACGTTCGCGCAATTAATTAAGTCGCACTTTTATGCGCGGACTGTTTATTCTATCGTCGGACGGTCGACGTGGGCGCCTCGCTCGCGAACATCAAATAATATTTTTCATTTGCTCTCTCTGTCGCGCGCGCGCGCGCGCCCGCCCGCATCAATAAACATCCGTCAGTCCGACGACGGCCTCTCGCTTTCGACATTTCAATCTCATCGCTGTTATTGTTGCGGCCTTGTTACTATTTTCAAGACTGCGAATGGATGTGCGCGAATGTATCAGCTCTTTTATTATGCTCGCACACGCGGTTGTCTCGCCGTTCCGTGTATTATTTTATATATGTATATATAAATATATAAATGTATATATAAATGTGTATCGCCCGTTAAAGATAAATGCATGTATTATCACCTGACCTTTTGATATGAAAATGTACATTTAATGCGTATTTAAACATGACTTATTGTCACGACAAACATATATTATGTCCACGGACAATACAGCTGATTGTTCGGTTTCGACTTGAACAACTAATTTTCCAGCGCTTGTGTGTCGAGTGAAACGAGCAGACGATTCCTCGTCGAACACGAGTCGCCGCGCTTTACTCCGTCGATTATTTCTGTAGAGTGACAGGGCTCGTCGCTCGAACGCGCAGAACTCCTCGCACTCTAAATAATCGTTTTCGACCGACGACGACGACGACGACGACAGACCGCTGTTACTGTCGATGTTACGAACTCGTTCGAACGTTTTTTAAATGTCGACGCCGCTGCGATTATTTTCTGTCGGGTGTGGAAATTGATTCCGGTGCGTTTGGCTCGAATCGATCGCAACTCTGTTTCGAATCGAGATATTTTCTCGTCGTTTCAGGATCGTGGAGTATCAGCCTTAACATTTAAAAGCCGCTATTATATTTTGGTCGAGCGGTCGGCATAACGTCACGAAACAGTAGTGGACGCGATGGCGTCCGAAGCGCAGCACATCACGCATCGCAAGAGCGGCCGGTCATTCGACAGATAGAGAAAAGTCGTACGAAACGAAGGCGGTAGATTGGCGGGGGCGAAGAGTGCTTTCCACGTATCCGTAAATTAACATCGATTCTCTGTTGGAAAAAAAAGAAAAGAAAAACACGACACCGACATTGATTTCTGCGCCTGATACCTGTCGTACAGTCTGTTGTTCGTTGTGATATACTTCACTTACGATCGCGCACGTCCGATCGTTAGTGTCGCGGCCGAGTTTCGATCTCGGGCCGTCGTGCGCGCACGAAGAGACGCGATCGATCAGCGGGCGGCACGCGTATCGATCGGTGCGGTTCGGTCGGCGGGACGCGTCTAAATTTATCGAAGCCAATGTACATTAAAAAGAGGAAATCGTTTGGCATCGGACCAATGCAGCGGCGGAGCGTCGTCGCACCGATACGAAAACATTTTGTGGCCGTCGCGTCCCGTTTCGTCCGTCGCGATTGCACCGGCCCGAAAGTGTAATCGCTGCACTGGATCTTCGTCCGGAGTATATTTCCGTTATTAACAGATCGCACACGCGTGCGTGCGTGCGTGCGCGTGCGCATACACACGAATGCATAAACGACAGAGAGAAGCACCGCGACGAAAGTCCCGCTCGAGCGAACCGAACACCGAAAATAAACGGTTCGAGAAAACCTTCACGCTCTGCCGTTCAAACGTCTCCGCTCGTCTCGCTCTGCGCGCCGTGTCCCGCTCGTCCGTCTCTGTCGCGCCGCCGTCTCGATCGCCGACCGTCGAAAACTGTGACGGACGTTACGCACGGCCACCGCGGCTTTCGAACGAGCGCGACGAACGGCGGGCAGAGCGAGCGAGACGCGAGCACCGAGAACGGGCTCAGCGAATGTATTTCTGCATTTCGAGTCGGTCCGCGAGTCAGCACGGTCGTGTCGCCGGTGCGCACGGTCAGACGTCGTCGTCCGTCGAAAATGTGACTGCGGTGGCGGTGTCTCTGTGCGATGTGACCGGACCCCTGACGAGCAACTCGAACCGGGTCGTTCGTGCGATCGTCGGAGTAAAGAAGAAGAAGAAAAAAAACAGTGTTCGGGACGCGTTTTCGGTTCGCGGCTCGCCCGTTCTCGCCGGTCGTCGTCCGGCGTTCGGCGACGATCCTCCGGCGCGCTCTAGCTCTTGAGTCCGCGCGTTCGGTCGTTCCGCGCGTTCGTCCCGAAACGAAATGCCGCTGTTGCTCGCCGCCGCGGAGAAAACCGCCGCGTCGAACCGAACACCTGTCAGGGCGTCGATGGGAGGCGTGCACGGCGTCGACGCGACGGGCGGGTCCGTCGCGGAGGCCGCGAGCGCCGGCCCGTCGTCGCGCGATCGTCGCGCCGACCTCGACGGAAACACGAGCGCGGTCGGCGTACAGAACGGTTCGATAATCTCGAAGTACGACGAGCTCGTCGACGCGGCGACGGGAAAGTGCGCGGGCGTCGTCGTCGTCGTCGACGAGGCCGTCGCGAAGACCGGCCGGCAGCAGAAGCTGCAGACGAGCGAATCGGCGCGCAGCGTGCGTGACCGCGACGACGACGGCGACGCGAGACGGACGAGCGCGTCGTCGTCGAAAAGCGGTCCGGAACGAAGACCGTCGCTGATCGATTCGATCATCAGCAAGTTTTCGAACACGGCGGCGGCGGTGCCGTCGCAGGCGCTGCTCAGGCCGGCGGCCAAGAGGGACGCGAACAGGATCGAGATCTCGTCGAAGTTCCAGCAGTCGAATTCGGCCGGTTCGATCTTCGGCGAACGGTTCAAAAGGCCGGACATCCTCGAGCGGAGGAGCGCGTCGGCGCGGAACGACGCCGCGCCGGAATCGAGAGACAGGATCGAAGCGCCGGCGAGCAAAGTCGAAACGTCCGCGCCGGCCGCCGTCGGACGCACGTCGAACGGTTCGGCGCTGGCCGGCCGACGGGCCGGCGCGGGCGCCGGGGTTCAGGCCGGCGGGTCGACGACGAACGACGCGAAGGCGGGCGATCCGTCGGCGGCGGCGGCGGCGGCGAGGTCCGTCGCCGGCGGTTCGAACGACACGCCGCGAGATGCCGGGCAATTGATGAGCGAGCGAACGTCGGACGACGCGATCGTAGAGACCGTCGGAAAACAAACGCCGCGAGTGGACGTTGACGAGACGAACGGGGACGCTGCAAAGTCGAGAACGAGCGGCGGCGCTGTGAGAAAAATCGTGTCGACGCGCGCCACGATCGGCGGTCCGTCGGTAGTCGAGTCGGACGCGAGTCGAGCCGAAACTAAAAGTCGGAACGGACGCGTCGATTCGGTCGATCCGAACGACCGTCGCGGAGGACGAGCGACCGTGAACGTCGTCGGCGGCGCGTCGGACGGCGCCGTTCGACGCGGGACGAACGAGAGGATCGAGCGCTGCGAAGCGCGCGTCGTCGAGAGACGGGACCGCAGCGAGGCGACGGCCGCGAGGCCGTCGTCGGATTCGAGGTCGGATACGTACGTCGGAACGACGGCGGAGCGTAACGTCGATGCGACGACGGTCGCGCGAGTCGGTGCCGACGAAACGAAACCGAAGGAAAGTCCGGCGGAGGATGCGAAAGTCGACGGCGGCGTCCTTCGCGTCGCTCGACTCGCGGGCGCGGTCCGGACGGAATCGGACGCGGCGGGCCGAGCGCAGCGATCGGCCGGGAAGGTTCCGACGAGCCGGTTCAGAAGACCGAAGGCGCTCGACGAGACGACGCCGACGACGGACGACGCCGCCGACGGGATCGGATCGGCGAGCCGGGCCGCGAACCAGACGAATATCGAAACGTGCGAGGCCGGAGAAATCTCCGCTCGTCGTCGTTCGGCGGACGTCGGCGCGAGTGAGGTAGTCGGTGTCGCCGCCGAATCGGTCGATCGGTCGACAGGCAGAACGGCGAGCGGGCACGATTCGGCCGAGAATCTGGACGTGAAAGCGGGCCCGAGAGCGAGCCGGGCCGAGCGCGCACTTAAAACACGAACGCTGCCGACGAGCGACGGTGTTAAGAAGAGAGAGGGTGTTCTCGCGACTGTTAACGGATCGACGGTCGGCAACGCGACCGCAGGCACCGTGCCGACGACAGCGCCGACGGTCGAAGCGGTTCTCGAAACAGGCACTCGGTCGACGAGTATCGGCACGAAAAGAACATCCGACGGCGGCGTAGGCACGAACTCGAACCGCGGACCGCCGTTCGACGCGAAGACCGAACACGAAACACACGGCGACACCGCTGAGAAATTCAAAACGCGCGCCGATTCGACGACGGTCCCGAGCGAGCGGGAGCCGTCGACGATTATGATCGGCGGGTCGGCGCCGCTGCGGAACGGCACGAAAGCGAACGCCGAACGTACCGGCGGTCGAGACGGACCGATCGTCGACGACGAACGGGGCGGCGCAGGCCGGAGCGTCAAAGTGTCGTCGTCCGACGGCCCGAAAGCGAGGACCGAGCGACTCGTGGACGACGTCGCAAACGAATCGACGAGAGATACCGACGCTCGGATCGTCGGGGAGACGACGATCGATTCGGACGGAGCGGGCGCGACGGTCGCTCGTGCGCCCGCGGACGGGAGTAAGCCTGAAATCGTCGCGACGTCGGAACGTTCGACGAGCACGGGTGCGGCTTCTGAACGTGCGAAGGTGCGGTCTGACGGGCGATCGGACGCGAGCAGAGCCGGATCGAGCACGGAGCCGAAAGGAGCCGCCGGAGAGTCGAGACCGAGAGCGAAGATCGTTCGGAGGAAAGCGTCGACGGAATTTAAATCGACGAGCGGCCGGATCGGCGGGAGCGCGAGCGGCGATGCGACGGACGAGTGCGGAACGTCGGTCGTCGAACCGACGACGGTTCCGACGAGCCACTCGGAAACGAACGCGGAGATGAAGGCGGCGGCTGCGGTCGAAGGCGGAGCGACGCCGCGCGTTCGGAATACCTGCGTCGACAGATCCACCGAACCGAATAGCAGCGGATCTGAACTCGCCGAAAACGCCGTCCGTCCGTCGAACGCGACGCCCGGCGAGCGGACGGTCGAACGTGACCGGCGTGACGTCGGCCGCGCACGGCCGGCGACCGCTGCCGACTTCGGATCGAACGCGACGAGCGCTGTGAAATCCGTCGCGGGTCGTCCGCACGAAAAAGATGAAGACGCGTCCGACCGACGGCCGGCTGTCAAACGCGAACCGCGCGCCGGCGAAACAACTGCTCGCGCCGATCGAAACAATAATGCTGACAGCTGCAAATTATCTGTGCCGGATGCAAACGGCGATCCCGCCGACGGAATGAAATCGAAAATCAAACAGACGAGGCCGGGCCGCGCGTCCGCCGGAGCGACGGAGGGCGCGGCGCGCCCGAAATGTCCGCCGGGCAGGACGGCGGCGCGCGGGAACGACGTAAACAATCCACTGAACGTCGTCATCGTCGCCAGATCGAACCAGTGCGTGCGGGGCCGTGAAACGTCACCTCCTGCGGACGCGTCGACGGGCGACCGAGCCGCCGACGCGGTCGTCGACGACGGCCGGCGTGTCGATCCGACGGTCCGGCCGCGACGGGACGAACGTGCGACAGAGACGGAGCAGCGCAATAGCGACGCGGTCGTCGGACACACGCAGGCCGCTAACGGCGTCGAACCGTCGACCGCCGGCCGAACGTTTGTCGTCCGGAGTAAGATCTCCGAGAGCCTCGTGCGCGACTCGTCCGCGTTCGCGGGGAAACTCGACGGGGTTCCGTCGAAGACCGCGTGCGCTCCTCGAGCGAGTCCGGCCGCGTCCGACAGGAAGGTCGATCTGAATGCCGGCGACGCGGACGCCGGACCGAAGATCGTGCGCGGCGGATCGGACGTCGTCGTCCGGAACGAGCGGACGGACGCCGTGCCGGAAACGCCCGTCGCCGTTCCGCACCGCGCGGACAGGAGCGAGATCTCCGGCGTCGGCGAGCGCGAGCGTGCCGCTTCGAGTGCGAGTGACGTCCGTGACGGAATCGACACGGACGAGAAGCGCGGCGGCGTCGCGACGCCGGCGACGGAACCGAAACGCACCGTCGAACAGGAGCGACAGAGACGTTCGCCGTCGTGCTCGTCGGTCAGCTCGACGGACACGATCACGTCGAACTACGAGTCGGTCGCGTCGTCCAGCTACGACACGGCCGCGTCGAGCGCGCACAGGCTGCTGCCGCCGTTGCCGCGGCGCGCGGCCTCCGCCGGCGATCGCTGCAGGCGCTCCGCGTCCGACTCCGTCGGCGACGCGGCGAGCCGACAGGAGAGGTGCGCTCGGCACGACGTGCCGTTCTTCAGGAAGTCCGCGCCGGATTCGTTCGTGCGCCGCGGCTCGCCGATCCCGCCGACGCGCCCCGGCGGCCGCGTGACGACCGGCAAGCTCGTGATCTCGCGCTCGCCGTCGCCGATGAGCTCGCGCTCGTCGACCGGCATCGGGTCGATGTCGCGGTCCGTGTCGCCGTGCAGCCGCGCGAGCTCGCTGTCGTACGGCGGCCACTCGGCGACGGACCGGTCGTCGACGCCGCGCAGGACGTACCCGCAGATGCCGGCGAGGGCCGGCCTCGACGATCTGATGTGCAAGGAGCAGTCGCCGGTCGTGTTCGGCGCGAACCTGAGCTTCGTGATCGGCTGCAAGTCGCAGGTCAGACAGAGCGTCAAGTCGACGGCGGCGCACCTCGACTCGACGACCGCGTCGAACTATCTGAGCACGAAGATCAGCGACTTCCTGAAGCGCACCGATCACGTGATGGACGAGTGGAAGCACTCGGGACACGGCGGAAACGACGCGGACGACCTGCCGAGAAGCGAGCACGAGCGGATCCTGACGGGCAGGTCGAGGAGCGCGGCGAACATCGCGATCAAGGGCTACACGATGTTCAGCAGGGACAGGTCGAGGCGCGGCGCGACGGCGTCGTCGGAGGACGGATCGCGGTCGAGGTCGAGCTCGATGGCGTCGGATCTGTTTCTGAACGACGGCGACACGTACTCGGAATGCGACGAGGTACATCTGACGCGGCCCCGCGGCCCGTCGCACGTCGACGATCCGACGGGCCGCTCGCGTCTCCCGTGCGATCGTAACACCACCACCACCGTCTCTTTTGTAAACTCCGCGCGCCCCCCTCCGACACTAATCTCTCCCGCTCTAACTCTCCGATAATGATTGGCACGTCTTCTCACGGTCGTGCGTCGTGTGTTTTGCAGCTGAGCGAGATGACCGCCGATCTGGCCGAGGAGCACTCGACGGCGACGCTGGCGACCGAGAGACTCGACGCCGAGACGTCCGAACGGCTGCGTTTGGAGCGCGAGCTGTCGGAAGTGCAGACGAAGAACAAGTCGTTGCAGCAGACGTCCGAACGACTGGAAATGGAGTTGCTGTACGCGAGATCCGACCTGAACGGCCTCGCGTCCGACGAGGACGAGGACGGCGAAGTCGACGGAGGCGCGTTCAAACAGAAGTACGAGAGGACGCTACGCGAGCTCGAGTTCACGAAACGGCGGCTGCAGCAGCAGCACGAGGACGACCTGGAGCAACTTGTCGGCCTGAAGAAGCAGCTCGAGAAAAAGGTAAGCGGGTCCGCGACGCCGTCCGGCGCATATCGATACGATTCGATGATTTCAGCTGACGGACGCGTACGAGGAGGTCGAGGAGCAGAGACAAGTTGTCGGCCAGTGGAAACGGAAAGTGCAGAAGCACGTGTCCGAAATGAACGACCTGCGTCTGCTGCTCGAAGAGCAGAACTCTAGGAACAACCTGCTCGAGAAGAAGCAGCGCAAGTTCGATTCCGAGACGCAGCTCGTGCACGACGAGCTCAGGCAGGAGAGGCAGGCGCGCGAGAGGGTCAGCCGCGAGAAGGAGGTGATCCTGGCGGAGAAGTACACGGTCGAGAGCAGCCTCGCGGACGTCCGGCTCGAGCTCGAGCTGAAGGACGAGCGTCTCAGATCGCTCCAGCAGGAGATCGACGATCTGACGTTCGGCGGCAAGGAGGACGAGGTCGCGACGCTCCGGAAACAGAAGCAGGACTGCGAGAGACGGCTGCACGAGCAGGAGGAGGAGCTCGACGATCTCGCCGGCCAGGTGCAGATACTCGAGCAGGCGAGGGTGCGGCTCGAGATGTCGCTCGAGCAGCAGAAGAAAGAGGCGAAGAGGGAGTCGCAGCAGCGCGAGGACGAGCTCGAGGAGGTCAGGGGAAACGCGCAGAAGAAGGTCAAAGGTAAATAAAATACCGGAGGACGGCGCGCGCCGCTCGAGCGGATCGAGCGGGGCACGCGTCACGGAACGTCGTCGTCTGTTGCAGCCCTCGAAGCGCAGCTCGAGAACGAGCACGAAGAGCGGACGCTGCTGCTCCGAGAGAAGCACTCGCTCGAACGGAGGCTCGCGACGATAGCCGAGGAGGGCCGCACCGAGAAGGAGGGCGACGAGGCGCAGCTGCAGCGACTGAAACGCGACCTGAAGCGGACGAAGGCGCTGCTGAGGGACGCGCAGACGATGCTCGAACGGGCGAAGGCCGACAATCCCGGAAAAGCGGTCATCAGACAGCTGCGCAATCAGCTCGACGACCTCGAGTGCGCCCGCGCGGCCGCCGTGAAATCGAAACAGTCGCTCGAGACCGAGCTGTCGGAGCTGCAGTCGCAGCTCGACGAGGCGCACAGACAGAGGTCCGAGGCCGAGGATAAGGCGAACGCGGCGACGAGGGAGCGCATCGACCTGAGGACGCAGATCGAAGAGAACGAGGAGGAGCTCGCCGAAGTGCTCAAGAAGTACAGGTCGGCCGTGCAGCAGCTGTCGATGGACCAGATGGCGTTGCAGGAGCAGATGTCGCTCGTCGCGGAGCTCGAGGGCGAGAGGAACGGCCTGAAGGAGCAGCTCGCCGAGATGACGTCGAAGCTCGAGTCGAGGGAGACGATGGACGACTCGTCGACGAACGTGCAGACGAAGAGGTGCGCGGCGCTCGCGATCGCGACGTGCGGGCGGGCGGCCGAGCGACAGCGACGGACGGACGGACGGACGGGTCCGTCGCGCCGGCTCGACCGCGCGACCGCTGCGAAACGCGCGACCACCTTCTTCTTGTTTTCCAGGATGGAACTGAGAGTCAAGGAGCTCGAGTCGAAGCTCGAGTTCGAGCAGACGACGCGCGGACGCCTCGAAGTGCAGATAGCGAGACTGAAGGAGACCGTCGACAAACTGCAGACGGACGTCTCGCACTCCAGGGTCAGGGAGCAGACGGCGCAGGACACGATTCGGAAGGTGCAGAGGAGCCTCCGGTAAGTCGGCGGGCGCGACTAGCGACCGGAGCGGCGCACGCGTTCGACCGTTGACCGCCGTTTCACGATTGCAGCGAGCTCAAGGACGAGCACACGGCGTCGATGGCGCGCGAGAGCGAATCGGCGCAGAAGCGCAAAGAGCTAGAGAAGAAGTTCGAGTCGGCCGAGGCGGAGACGGCGGCGGCGAAGTCCGACCTCAGGCTGGCGCTGCAGCGGATCGAAGACCTGCAGGCGGCGATTCAGGGCGAGCTCGAGGACACGACGTCCGACCATTCCGACTCGGATCACGACAGCTACAGCTCGGACGAGAGCATCGAAACGTTTCTGGCGAACCACAAGCTCAGCCCCGTCAAAACCGCGGACCGACCGTCGCTGCAGCTGGACAGCGGGCCCAGGTAAATATACGCTCTGTCGGTTGATTTCGCACGCCCGCACCGTGTCCCGCCGTGTATGCGTCGGTCCCCCCGGCACTCGCCCCCCGCACGTCCCCGTCCCCGTCCCCGTCCCCTGAAACGTCGCCGACACCGGACGAGTGTGTGTAGTCGGCGGAATGTGTTGCGCGAACAGAGAACGCAAGATACGAACTAGGACACGGTCGTTGATTTTAATCGTTCCGTTTGTACTAACACGGCAGGTCGTCTCAAAATGAGTAGTTTCTTCCTATTGTAGGTCCGTCGAGCGCAACGTTCGGCCGAACGCGACGCCGAGCCCCGCGAAGAGTTCGTTCGCGTAGGCGCCGCCGTCGTCCCGCCCCCGGACGGCCGGCGCCGGAGTCGCGGCGCGAGGAAGGGACACGGAGCGGCGTCCGGTCGAACGGGTCGAGCGACGAGCGCGGTGGTCGTGCGGACCGGCCGTCGCCGAGGCGACCCGCGTTCAGTACGCGGACGACCCCGCAGGATATGTCGGAGCGATCGATTTCGATTTCGTTACAGAGTGTAAACTACGATGCCAAATAATCCGTTTCTGTGTACATTTTTAAAATTTTTCTATACTCGATTGTACAAAAGCAGCCGCCTGTCTATTTTCTTAAACCGTCTCTCTGCTTCTTTTTCTAAAATGTCTGTTGCGTGTCCGTGCGTGTACGCGCGCGCGCGCCCGTTAGCGGAACGTATTGTGCGTAAATTCAGGCGAACTTTGATTGCCGCTCCCTTTTGTCGATGACCGCAGAATAACTCTCGTCGATTCTGCACGAAAACACGTCGTGTCGTATGTCTGCTGCACTTCGCGCACGAGACGCTCGTCTGTGTTCGATCCGGCGTGCGCGTTGCGGCTCATCTCTCTATCGAAACAAACGCGAACGGTTGCCATTTCTGTTTTCGCCCGACGACGACTACGACGACGACGGCGCCTCTAGTAATAATTAAATAGTAATAGAAACAAACAAACGACAATGTGATACGTGAACGGCCGATCGATATGTTGACCGTCGTTCGGCGGCGTACATTTCATTCGTTATTTACGAAAGAGCCGGAACGCCGGACCCGTGAGCGAACAGACAACAACGGTCGGCCGACGCCTTGCTTTTATGCTCGTGAACGCGCGAAACGGGCGGCGATCGAATGGGGTTTCGCCGCGGTGGCGATTCGTGACCGCACGATGAAGCGAGCCGTTTCTGTTCCGTGACGATTTTGTCGTCACCGCTCGCCATTTTATTTCATCGTATTTTCTATTTGGATTTTTTTTCTCTCCGTCACATTCTCCTCTTCAGTTAATCATAATTGTGTAATATTTCGATGTAGTAGTTGAAAACACCTACTCGTCGCACTAATCGTTTATATAGCAATTGTATTTTATGTTGAAATTGTATTATATTATATCGATGCATATTTAATTATAATGTATATCTTGTGGACTTGAAATAAATATTATATGTACGACCGAGCGCCGTTTCGATCGACGGACTCCTCTGTCCGGCCGGCCGGACGGTCACCCGTTACCAGAAAGAAGAACCGACGCTTCGGATTTAGTTCGGGTCCGGTGGTTTCGTCGAACTTCCGAATCGGCCGGTCGATGGCGCGATGACGGCGGCGGCGCGGAACGCTACGATGGGTGCGCAAATAGCCGTCGTACGGTTGCAGCGGACTCGACATTTTTCACAGCGGAGGCCCGACGCGCACCGGAACCGCCGTTAAAGTTTCCGGCCCCGCAACCGTTACAGAAAAGAGAACGGGACGTTAACAAATTCGAGAACTCCGAACGAAAGGAAATCGGTCAGAGGGCGGCACGTTGACAAGTTGAAATTAAACGTTCTGCCCTTATCGAACACTGTGCACTCTCGATCGGCCACGGAAATCTATTGCGATGTGTTTTTAGGCTTCGGAGAATGTGAAAGACGATCGTCGTTTTTTTTTTTTTTTTTTTTTGCAAAAAAGTGCAACCAGGTCTCGCCGTTCAGATCTAGGTGTTGACGTTACATTTATAATTATTGTTATTAAATTTTGTGTAAAACGATTTAGATGCCCCTCTGGTAGAAAGCCACGTGCGTTCTCAGCCACGACGACGCCTGCGAAAATCAGACATGAAACTCCAGTTTGATTTTCCGTTGGTGAAACACGTACGAGGAGACGGTTATTTCATGGAACCATGCGAACGGGAGGTCGCACCGATCCACAACAAGCACGTTTCACTTGCCCCCCCCCACCCCCGCCGATTTAAACCACGGTTATCTATAAAGGTCACAGCCAAATTTTGCAGTGGTGACCGTCTGATGAATTCATTTAAGTTCATAAACGTTTCTCATGCGTACAGCATCCTCGGCATTATTATTCGATTACGATGCTTTGTCAGATAAGAAGGGTAAACAAACAAATCCACATGTAGTCTCCGTTCTCTGTCCTGTTTTTTTTTTTTTTTTTTATTTGTTCTTCACAGCGCTAGATCAACAGCAACTTGCGTTCGATTGTATGAGGTAAGTCGTCGACTGGCCGTCGTCAAGTCTCTTTCTTTGATTCGAACCGAAACGAAAACAAAATGGACAGGTGAAATGATTGTCTAAGAGACGTTCTCGATGTTCGTGACGATGTGAAAGAAGTTCTGGTGAGAACATTGAAACGCACTTTGTGATTCCCGGATCGACGCCTACACGACGTTGTTAACGATCGCGAAATTGCTCCAAATCTGTCCGTTTCTAATTGTGTTCTATAATCTTCACTGTGTCGTGTGTCGCGGTCGATGACGCTCTGTTCGGCACGTGTGTTTATATGATTTTCGTTCGTAATTCCTTTCGGAAATTCGATCGACTCGACTCGAGTGTCGCTCTCCGAACGTCCCCCGCCGCCCCTGGAAAGCGGCGGCGGCGGCGTCTTCGCTGCGCGCTCGGTCGAAAGTTTAAGCGCCGCTGGTTTCGGTGCGCTGCCTCGCTCCGATTGGCCGCCGCGCGACTATCTCCGTCTTCGTCGCGCACGTGCGCTCCAGTATTCGCCACGAGCTGTCATGTTGAAGTGTCATAGGCGGGCGGTTGTCGCGTCTGTCGCCGTCCGTACCCGCAACGATGGAAATCGACATATACCAGAAGATCGTCGGCGGCGTGTACCACCTGATCGAGGAGCGGAAAGGCAAGTCGGCGATCTGGAACACGTTCCGCGTGATCTACGACGAGAACGAAGAGATCGTGCCCGGTTACCTCGCGTGCATGACGTGTAAGAAGGTGTACCCGCACAGCCATAAGACCGGCACGTCGAATCTGCTCAAGCACAAGTGTTTCTCGAGGTCGACGTCGATACTGAAGATACTGTCGCTGAAGAAGAACAAGTCGACGTCGTGCTCGAAGAAGACGCAAGACCTGTTCTTGCAGAAGGCGATCGGGTTCGCGTGCAAGGACCTGAGGCCGTTCGACGTGATCACCGGCAGGGGGTTCGTCGAGCTGTCGCAGTTCCTCGTCGATCTCGGCGGCAAGTACGGCAAGGTGGACGTCGAGTCGCTGATACCGGACAGCGCGACGATCGCGCAGCAGGCGAGGAAGCTCGCCGACGACAAGAGGAAGGCGATCGCGCACGAGCTGAAGGAAATCCTCGTGTTCGTCGGCGGCAGCATCACGCTCGACACGTGGTGCGATCCGTACCGCAAGGTCGAGTACCTGAGGACGGTCGTCCGTTACGTCGACCCGAGGAGTTTCGCGCCGGTCGAGCGCGTGCTGTACGTCGGCGAGATGAGCGGCGACGTCGGGCGGACCGTCGAGCTCGTGCGGTTCGTGCTGATCAGGGCGTGGAGGAGGTTCGGCATCGACGTGCTGCCGAGCCGGCTCGTGTTCGTGACGAAGCGCGACCCGACGTTCGTAGAGGCGCTGCAGCCGTTCGACCGCGTCGGCTGCGCGGTCGACGCGATCGACCGCGTCGTCGAGCGCGTCCTCGCGGAGATCGACGACGAGACCGGCGAGGTCTCGAACGCGAAGGCGATAGTCCGCGCGCTCGCGGCCGAGACGCTCGACTCGAAGGAACGGCCGGCGCTGCCGGACGTCGAGACGGTCGACGGCGACTGGACGGCGCTGCTGCGCGCGCTCGACGCCGTCGCGGTCGAGTGGGACGCGGTCGTGCGGACGCTGTTCGAGCGCGACGCCGCGTTCGTCGTCGACGCGATCGACAGGGACGCGGTCGTCGCGCTCGTCGACTTCCTCAAGATGTTCGAGGACGCGTGCGACGAGATGCGCTCGAGCGGAGCGCCGACGTCGTACCTCGTGCCGGTCTGGTTCCGGAAGCTCAAGAACCACGTGCTGTTCTCGCTCGCCGGGCGCTCGCAGTCGATAAAGACGACGGCGATGAGCGCGTTCGTCGAGTGCTACGACGTCGACGTGTTGCACCGGGTCGCGGTGTTCCTGCATCCGCGGATGAAGAGCCTCAAGATGTTCGACGACGACGAGAAGAACGAGATCTACGCCGAGGTGAGGAAGCTGCTCGTCGAACAGGAGGCGAAGATGTCCGCGTTCTCGGTCGGGACGGCGCCGGGGCGTCGCGCCGACGACGCGAAGAACGTGCACGTCGACTTCGAGGACTCGTCCGACGACGACGAGGACAAGAGCGAGATGACGCACTATCTGAAGATACAGGTGCTGAAGAACGACAACTTCAAGATACTGGAGTGGTGGAAGAACCACACGTTCGAGTTCCCGACGCTGAGTCGGGTCGCGCGCTTCGTCCACTCGATCCCGGCGTGCGCCGCGGCCGCGTCGTACGAGAGCCTCCTGCACGCGGCGCGGCCGCCGCTCGGGCCGGACACGCTCGACGACATGCTGTTCCTGAACGGTTTCGACGACCGCCACGACGTCGCGCCGCAAGACCGATCGTGATTTCGATTCCCGACCGCGTCGTTCTACGGCGGCGCGTTCGGCCGACGACCGTGCGATTTCCCGACGCGTCGCGTCGTTGCGTGTCCGGCGACTCGCGGATCACGAGCCGAGACGGTCGACACGCCCGAAACGGAAACGATTTCGGCGAATCCGACGTGAAAACAGGGCGTGCTGTTTCGGACTCCGCTCGAGACGACGTTTTACGCTCGAGACGACGTTTTACGCTCGAGACGATGTTTTACGCTCGAGAGAGCTACCGACGAAAATATACGAATGGATTTTTCAGTACTCTGCGTTTTTTTTATTTCCTACACGCCGATCGGCTCCGGTATCGGACGGGACGGGAAAAGGAAAAACGCCCGACGGGCGAAAGTAAATCGACGAGACGGATCGATGCGAACGGATTCCTTTATTGACACGGTCTTATAAAAAATACAAACCGAAGACGTTCCGCTTTAAAGTTTTCCGCGCGGGCGTTCGGTCCGGTCTCCGTACTCCGCTTCCCAAGGTTTCGGCGGTCTGTCGGTATCCCAAGGCCTGTGCGGCAGGAACCGGTCCGGTTCGGTCAACGAAATCCCTTCCGCCTTCAGCGTCTCGAGGAACGCCGACGCTTTTCCCCCTTCGACCGGTTTTACGTCGCAGCTCAAGTTCACGACGTTCGACTCGAGGCAGCGTCGAGCGAAGACCTAGAAAACGGAACGCGTGTCGTGATCGTCGCGCCGCACGCCGGCGAGTACGTACCCTCGCGAGGTTGATGAACGCGGAGTAGTCTGTCGTACGATACAGGTGTTTTTTCAAAGCCCACTCTTTCGTGCTCGCTTCGATTACGGGCCCGTCGATGTGATGTAGAACTTTCGCAGTCACGTGCCTCGAAGTCGTCACCAACTGTAATCTGTTATACGTCTCTGTAATATTCGTTCGCAGCGTTAATCGAAATGAAACGATTGCAACGACACTCGTTCATAATCGTCGCTGTTACTCGGCCCTGTGCTCTGTACTACTTTTATCTATTTACGCGCACACACGGGACCGATGCCTATATAGATTTTTTGACGTGTACATACTTGTTCCAAAACGTACGGCCGGGCTTCTCTAAATGATATCCCTGAGGTTTTCGTGCAATGCGCATTTGTTCCAAATTCCTCGGATTTCTGTTCGTAAAAATCAATGGTACGTTGTCATCGGGCCCATAAGTACTGCATAATCTCGTAGAATACTTTTGTAGCACCTGTTTCATTCCCATATTCGTTTTACTTAAAAACATTGTTTTATTTAATTCTCTTTAATATCGGAGGTTATGTGTGGTACACAGGCATTTAACATTGGTGTATAAATACATGTACCAGCACTATTTAACAGTTTCAGTTTTCAGTACGATCGGAAAATGTTTTTCGTGCCACTGTTTATTCAATTAACTACTTGTGTATATGTATACGCACACACACACACACACATATATATATATATATATATATATATATATATATATATATATATATATATATATATATATGTATGTATATATGTGTGTATATATATATATATATAAAGTATATGTGTAAAATAAAAGATTTAATTGTTTACTCTTCATATTAACAAGATATGGAATAATTAAAAATGTTATCAAAACGTACTTTGAAACAATGCGATAATAATTAAATGTTTATCAAATTAGTTGATAAAATTAAAAGTAAAACGCAATTTTAAAAAGTTTTAATCTTTTGTTCGACAAACTAACATATTTTAATAATCGTTATGTTTTTCTTCATACATACATTATATATATTACAATCAAATTCTGTCATTAAAATTTACAACCGATCCTTATTTTCTCGAATTTTCTGAACACAAAAATGTTTGTATGTAAGTCGTAACTTTTTCAAAAACATCTCGAAATTCAATTTTTCCCCGTCTTATTATTCCTATACTTATTAACATATTTTATTTACAATTCTGAATCGAAACCCTGCAAAGTACATTATCAAAAAGCTAAATAATGTTTGTTCTGAGTAATCAAATATTAATAAATGTTTGATGTTCGAATTTCTATTTATGTGCATACCGAGGCACATGAAATATGAAAAGATAATATCAAGGAAACCAAAGTTTAAAGCTGTCTAATATTTATAAACTTATAACTGAAAGAAAAGAAGTCACTCATGATCTTTTCTCATAAAAACTGTATTTTTTTAAAAAAAAATATGCAAATACGATGTTCATTCAAAACTAGATTTTATAACTCTTATTGTTAGGAAAATACCTGTTTGTGTATATATATATATATATATATATATATATATATATATATATATATATATATATATATATATATATATATATATATATGTACTTTCTTTACACGAATAGATAGTATGTATAAGGTCTATAACTGTATTAATGTTAATTGGGATTTAAGAATACATTCATATATACATTTCGTGTAATTACATGGATTCATTATTATTACCGCAGAAAATTTTTACTCTTTATACGTCAGAATCACCAGTTTCCGTATAAAAATATACGTTTATATACATAGATATTATAAACGTATATATATATACATAGATATTATAAACGTATATATATATATATATATGCTTGTGTGCATGTCAATGTCATCAATATTGTTTCGTTGTAGTTGTGCAGGCATTTTTTTACTGATCTACGACGATACATATGTAAAAACATAATAACGAAACGGCACCTATATCCGATGAACAACGATAAGAGATCCACATGCACACTATCTGCATGCTCTCTTCCTTGTTCGACGTGGATCGTCCGTTCGATTCATTATCCGAAAATTTCCACTGCCACTCGACAGCCGACGTGCGCGCCCGATTGTCGTCGTCTCTCTTTCGCACACGCGTCCGTCCGTCGGTCCGCGTCTGTCGCACATGAAATCGACGTCACGTAAACATCGGGGCATACGTACGTCAGTTGTTATGCTTCCAACTTCGCATTATTGTTCTCACAGTGGTTCAGATGGTCGAATCGCCCGTTCGCATTTACTGTAATTCGAACTGTTGTGGAAATATCGAGTGCGACTCGTTGTTTAGCTATGATAATAAGTGTTACGGAAGCCGTGTCAACTTGTACAGAAAGTCAAGAAAGTAATAGTGAAGCCATGCCTGCCATAATGAATAGTAGTAGTAGTATTAATTTGTAAGTATGAAAAAAATGTCACCTTTATTCTTATTCACTTCCATATGTTGTGCGTGCGCATGTGTTTTATCAATTACGTCGTTCCTGTTTTGTAAATATATATACGTATATTATCGTCGCTGCCTCCTCGTTCACGTCTCTTTGTTCCCGTGACGTTCTCGTTCGATGTGTGCGATTTACTTGTTTTTATAATCGCGTCGACAGCACGTACTCGTTCGCAATGTCTTCCGAGTTACGTTCGTGTACGCGACTGTAAATTCGAGTCCGAATGGAAAACGAACGGGACGTCGTGCGTGCGTGCGTGCGTGTCTGTTTGGCTGAGAGATAATAACGCTATCGGCGGGGTAAATTTCTCGTAGTACGAATGTCGGACGTGCACGCCTCCGCCGCTGACCTTTACTGTTTCCATGTGTAGAGAACAATCTAAGCGCTCGGCCGCCAGCAACGTGGAGGCGGAATGTTTCCGTTCGTCTCTGGGTGCCGGGCCTCTGTGGTGGTCCTGATGGGGCGGCGGTCCGATTGCGGCTACGGTGGGGACCGCCGGAAGCACCGACAGCGTGGGAGGCCGCTCTGATACCGTCGCCGCGTCGGCTCGTCGTCGCGATCCCGCCGGGCGCGCTCCCGGCGGGATCTAGAGACGCGTTCGTCGCGCTGCTCGAGTACGCGGAGGAGGAGCTCGACTGCGAGCACGTCGTCGTCGTCTTCTCGGCGTCTCGACCGGACCGCGGCGATCTCGTCCGCACGTTCATGTTCCTCGGACTGAACCCGGTGAACCCGACGAGCCCGCTGCTGCCGCGCGTCCTTCCGGCCGGTCACGTCGCGATGTCGTACAACGTCGAGCCGTAGACCGCGCGTCCTTCGACGTGTCGGTCGAGGGTTTCGTGTCCGTACGTGTCGCGGCGCTCTCGACGTCCTCGGCGCCGACGTCGGTCGTCGCGCTTTTCGATTTCGAAAACGACGCCGCGTCTCTGTCCTCCTTCGAGCGCCGTGACCCCGGAGCCGTTACGATCGTATGCGCGTATGATAATCGTTTAGTTTTTAATTATGTATTCGACTTTTATTAGTTTTGATTCTATGTTGATTTTAAATGAAAACCGATAGTGTATCGTGTATCCGTGTATGATTTTCAATGAATATCGTTTCCTTTTCGTTCGCCGCCGTGCGCCGAGATGATTTTCGTCGCTTCTCGTCGACGTGTCGCCGGTCACGGACGGACTACGGCGCGCCCCGTCGTCACGGTCGATCGGGAAGTCTCTCGGCGACCGCCTCTTCGCTTAAAAACGTGTATGATTCGCTATCTCCGATACCTATCGATTTAGTCGCGTCGATCGGTTCGGGTTTTATGAAATCTTCTCGAGACGCTCTGTCGAGCGTCTCGTCCGTTGCGGTATTTTTCGAATCTTTACGGGTGTTTCGTTTTTCGACGTTTTCGTTCGACCTGAAAAGCAATGCTTTAAACACACCGTTTTGTATCGGGAGTTTTTCGGAAAAAGGAACGTTTTTTTCATTATTTTCATTTGCCCGAAGTAAGGTATATGTAAAAAAAGCTTCCTAGTTTCGTTTTAGAGCGTCTTTATATTTTTATGCTTTGTCTTTTTTTTCAATCGGTGGTGTTCGAATTTATTTTTATACATCGTTCATAGTTTGTTTGAAAACAGCGGGGCGTAATACGTCCTTTATCGGTTCGATCGGGGAAAAATCCGATCGTGTGCACGTTCGGTCGAAAAATTACTCCGATGAGTCCGTCGTAAACAGGTCGGCACGGAGCCGTAGACAGACGACCGATAACACCGTTTAATAGCTAACGTGTTTTTCTTTTCGCCGAGTAGAAACGAAGATCGCTCGACGTTTCGGTTATCTTATTTGTAACGATAAATATGCACGCGAACAAACGATCGCGAAGGATAATCCGACAGGTTTACGAAACTGAGCGTAGTTTCGTCTTTTTTCAATCTCGATATTCGAGTGCATATCTTTATCGACGAAAAAAAATAATAATTGCGCGTCAGAAAGCGAGGTTCGACTATCGATCGTATCTGATATGTCGATCTGTCTCGTCGGTACGAATCGTATGTCGACGGTATAAAAATAACACTGCGACTCGTGTAGCTGTTCTAACACATCGAAGGGTCCTAGGTTAATCCTTATTTATCTTGCGTGCGCCGGCTGAGATTTTCATCGATCTTCCGGTAAAGATCGTAATTTATTCGTGGATTAATAATTTCATATTACCGTCTTTGTTCGACGCGTTTACATCCAAAAATGCAGTACGTCTGTCTGAGAAAAAATGTATCGTTTATCGTAATCGTTTGTTTACTCGGATAGTTTGTAAATGAATTGTCTGTCTATCGCCGTGTGTATGTAGAGTTCAGAGAAATATAAGTTTGAAAAACTTCTTTTACATAATTATTAATCTTATACTTCATAATGTAAACGCCATTATGTTTAAAACTGTCAGGTAAAATAAACAAGTAAATTATTCGGTGAAGAATTTTCAAACTTTGACCTGCGTGATGTTTTCAATAGGCCGTTGAATCCTATCATTTATGGATGTTTTTAACATTTGAAAGTATTATAATTACGTTTTAATACCATGAAAGTGGCTCAATAAAAAAACAAACAATCATATGTTCAGAATAGATATCGATATATATATATATATATACATATATATACATATATATATATGTATGTATATATGAAACATACATTTAGTCTATAAATTTTTATTTGTCTTATTTTTATTCTTGTCCACATTAAAAAAGGAATAGTATTTTTGTATACTCAACTAACATAGTTTGTATTTTTTATTCTATTGTATTATTTTCATATTTATTCATGTACTATTATTTTCTGTTCTGTAGATTATAAATTTGCATTTTAATATTTAAGTTTCTCCTTCTTGTTATTGCATGGATTTCAGAAAAATAAACGTGAGGGTTAATGTAAATAAATATAATCAACAAATGTATTTTTCGTTTTTGTTTTTATTTATTTTAAAGATTCGTGCACGCGTACACGTCATTAAGGATAGGAATTAATTTATTTGTCGTAGATGTAGAGTAGGTAGAGTTTT
This sequence comes from Acanthacorydalis orientalis, assembly GCA_034766995.1. Classification (NCBI taxonomy): domain Eukaryota; kingdom Metazoa; phylum Arthropoda; class Insecta; order Megaloptera; family Corydalidae; genus Acanthacorydalis; species Acanthacorydalis orientalis. The sequence goes on from CM068317.1 coordinate 50,332,918, forward strand.
TCTGTACGCTTCGAGGACGACGGGTATCGCGATCGATGTGCGCATCGACGAACGAAAATGTTATCGAACACGTTCGACCGTATTTTTTTGTGCTTCGAGGAGCGGAAAGAATTCATTTGTGAAAATGCATTTCGTCACGGTCCGAACCGTGTTCGGACTATTTTTATCTTCGACGTCCGGACCGTGAACGCGTTCGAACGTTGCCCCGGTAGTAGTGATCTTAGTCCTCTCGAATTAGCCGGGCGCCCGTTCTCTACCGTTAGCTTCGGCACGGTGGCCGTTCGCAGGTAGGTGTCGAAGGCCTTTTCGATTTCTACCTGAATCTTCGACGTTTATCCGACGACGGCAGGCGTGTCCGGACTAGTAACGAAGCGGAGACGATCGAATTAAAAGGACGAACACCGCCGGGGCGACGCGTCGACAGGGTCACGGTCGAAAACGTACAGTTACGATCTCTCGAGTTTCCAGAAAGCCACGACCCGAATCGATCGTGTATATCGGTCAGCGTAAAAAGATTTTTATCGTATTTTGTGTCGACCCGAATCGCAGCACAAGACTAGTCGAACTACAAGACGCGGCTTCGTAGAACGACTGTGGAAAATCTCTCCGCCGCCGAGGTACACCTCGATCCACAAAACCGCCAGTAAATTCGAAACGCGTGCGAGTCGTTCGCCTCGGTACTCGTTTCGCGGAGTCCCAGATCTTTCGATTACACTGCGGCCACAAATTTTCGTCAGATCGATGCACGATTTAAAAATCTTATGATGTGAATGCGACACGCGGTATTTTTTTTTAGGCATTCCTATAAATCAGTATCGATTCTCGTCGCTGATCGGTTGCCGTACATCGCATTCGTTGATCTCGATAGTAACGGATATCGACGTTGTGTAGTTTGTGCATTGTACAACTGCATGGATAGATAAAGCTGCACAGTTCGTCGTTACTATCCATCCTTATGTGTAAGAAGGTAGTGGGCTATCTCGAAATCTTGGCCGTTATCGGGGCCCGACGGCCTGTAAACATCCACGGCGACAAGGATCATACCGATAAGATCAAACCGTTATTCAAAACTCGCACAAAAACAATACTCTCCATCCTACGTGCAAAGTACTGTTCACGAGCAGCAACCAATCGGAGACGAAATCTAAATGCTGGAAAATTGGACAAGCGCGAAAAAGCAAACTTATGCCGCGGCATTTCAAAAATTGCGAGAATCGTGCCGCGCGCAATGTTAACTTGCCCCCCGCCCCCGGTCACCACGAACACCTGTACTGAACATTGTAAGTAAACATCAGTTTGTTGTGGGGTTATATAATGCCAACGATTTGTTAAATTTACAACCGAAGTTACTTTCATTGTTGTCTGTAGTAAACACGTGTGTAAATAAATTTAATCGTACACGTGCAGAATCATAAAGCTCGTGTATAATTTACGGCTAGACTCGGATGTTTGTTGTATGTATGTATTTATAAATTGTAAATAAATTACTCTGGTTACGAGTTTCGTATTCAACGCGACGTTTATCGTAGACACGAATGAGTTGAATCCGAGATACGACAAATGGCGGACGAGGTGCAATTGGCACAGGCCGCAAGAGCCGGTGGCGATACTATATTTGGTAAAATATTAAGGAAAGAAATCCCTTGTCAATTCATTTATGAAGACGATAAGGTTTGTACATAAACAATTCAGTTTTACAAACGTGTCCGATAGATCGATAACAATTTCAATTTATGGCCAGACGAGGTTATGAATTGAAAATGTTACAGTTCGCGAGGTAATTCACGATGCTGTGGAAGCATTCGTTCTGTATTTTCTCACACGGGTCCGTTTACAGTGCGTGGCGTTTCACGATGTCAATCCGCAAGCGCCGGTCCACTTTTTGGTAATACCTAGAAAGGCGATTTCCCAACTATCGAAAACCGAAGACTGCGACGAAAACCTACTAGGACATCTGATGCTGATCGCACGGAAAGTCGCCGCTCAGCAAGGTTTGGATAAGTCGGGCTTTCGTATCGTCATCAACGACGGCCCGAACGGCGCGCAGTCCGTTTACCATCTACACGTACACGTGTTGGGCGGAAGGCAAATGAAATGGCCTCCCGGTTGAACTCGCAGCGTTCCGAAAGCGGTCCGTACTCGCGCTCACGTCGAAAATAAATGTCGATCGTATTATAAAGTCATGTAAAATAAAAACTCTGTACCGCATGTTATTTTCTTTATCGTTTCTCGTCGAGTCGCACGCGTCGGTGCCGTCGACCGAACGGATATCTCCGTGCCGTGCGTAGGAAAAGCTAGTGCACGGAGGGCCGGTGCGTTCGATAGGTCACGATATTGTTTTCGTGAGGCTTTCGATAGATAAAAATTCGAAACGGTTACCGCAGTGCGTATAACCTACATTTTCGTGTCGATTTAAATATTTGATTATCGAGTTCATACATAAAACTCGAGCGTTGTGATCGTAAGACTAACGAGAAAGATATTCAAATTGTAAAATAGACGATTGAGTTTATCGAAGTACGTATAATTAGCGGAACATGAAATTACGTACATTTATATCTTTGAGATAGTAGTTGCGACACTTTATGCAAACGAACTGCGTTTTTTTTTTAAAAAAAAAAAAAAGTTCGAGGTCGAAGGCCACCGCCTTCGCTCGCCCAAAACGACGAAATCTGAATAACAATCGTATTCGAGCGGTATCGAAACAGAAATGTAAAAAGTATTCGAAGACACGTGACATATGATCTAACATGAGTAGGAACCATTCGTTCGTTGCCGCTAGTTACTTCGACGACCAACGTTGAAATGAAAAAATCTCTCGAAAGATCCTTTTCATCTGCCACACGTCGTTAAACACATGTAAAGTTCAATATCTATTTATTATGTAGTTTGTTTGGTCGGCGTGCATTCTAATAATATTTGTTAAATTTACAGTTTGAACAATGGCAGATCTAGACGATTTTTTCGCCAAAAAGGATCGAAAAAAATCAAAAAACGTAAAAAAATATGCGACCGCGGATGAAATTGTTAAAAAACTAGAGGACACGGGAAAGAAACCGGATAAGCCGGGCAAGAAGGAGCGGTCGAACCAGGAGGGCGACGATACGGGAATGGAGAACCACGTAAGTTCGTTCGTGAATGTCGCTCGGTGTGTCAGAACGATGTAGGGTTAGGATTCGGCCACCATATTGATAACGTCGTTTCGATGTTCGGCCGAGCGCTCGTGTCAACGTCTCGCCGTGTTTCAGGAACAGGACGAGTGGAAAGATTTCGAGGAAGAGAAGAAAGACTACAGCGGTTTGAAAATAGGTCACCTGAGCTTGAACGCCGAGGGAGGCGGCAACGTCGAAGCTCGGAGTGATTCCGGCGGGCAGAGCGGAGGGGAGGCCGTCGGCGGATCCGAGAAGAACTCCGGCGGCGACGTCTCGCAGCAGGACGGCGGCAAGAGCACGGGACCGTGGAAGATCGTCCAGTCGAAGGTAATCTCTCTCGGCGTTCGCGACGCGATTTCCGAACGCGTCCGAACGGCGTTTATTCCGCAGCCGCAGGTCGAACAGGCGGTCGAACCGCCTCCGCCGGTCGAACAGAAGTCCGGACCGACCGGTTACGTCGCTCCGGCGCTACGCGGGGCCCGGCCGCAGCCGACGTCCCGTCTACGGTCGAAAGCCGCGCCGGACATCACGAACGAAGAGTTCTTCCCGACTCTGAGCGGCGGCAAACCGGAGACCGTCGGCGGCGCGTGGGGCAGGAAGTAAGTACGGCGCGCGATCGGTGGTCGTTTTCGACACGTTCTGACACGCTCCTATCGTGAACAGGCCGCGCGGCGAAGGCCCGTTCGAAGAGGTCCGCTACGGCAAAGCCGGTTCCGCACGACAGGCGGCGGACGTCCGGGGCTCCGGCGGAAGTAACTCGCAGGGGCCGAAATTGATTCTCGGCAATCGATACAATACTCTCAGCAATAACGATAGCTAGTGACTCGATCCGCGATCGAGGCGCAGGTAAAGGCGTGCGGACGAGTTTTATCCCGTTCGCCGTACGGACTGTGTCGGACTTTGCCGTTTAGCTAGGCGTGTTTACTACGTGCTCGTGCGCGTCCGCCTATCGAGCGATCGAGTGCTTTTCAGGGTGTCACGCCTACCTACATATTATACATATTGAAAAAAAAACCCGCACGAGGTACCGTGTTTCGTGATATCGATATTGATGGTTTCTTACGTCGTCGTTCCCGGTCGACATGTCGGATTTGGAACGAGCGATTCGATCCGGACCGCGATCGATCGGAATTTTCGTTCGTTCTCTTCGCCGGCGTCTCGATCGTCGGAGACGTTTCGACGGAAAGGAACGACGTGTTTCGATTCCGCGAGCGAAAAGTCTTTCTTGTCCGTCTCCTTCTTTTTTCTTTAAAGAGCGGTGTTTTCGGACGAAACCGCCGACGATACGGATCCGAACGCGTCCGCTTTTCGTATCGCGCGTCTCCGTAGAACGGCGAACGTAACGATCGGAACGCGTCCGATCCGACGCGACGCGCGTTCGTCCGACGCGGCGATACGATCGGGACGCGACGCGTCGATCGTCGTCCCGGTTCCGACGGGGCGGTCGTAAATACGTTTCGACGGCGTCGAGGCACGAGAATAGACTCGATACGGTCCGGGCGCCGTGGCCGAATTCGCTTTCACGAGCGGATCCGAGTTATCCGCTCGAATTTTTTCAAACTCGACATGTCGATACGCTCGTTCGGGCTTGTACGTTTTTTTTTTAATTTTCGTATCGTATAGAGGCCGTTCTCATCCCGACGTTTTGACCGAGAGTAAACCTACTACCGTACGTAACCGAACGGGGAGAAGATAAAACGGATGACCAGAACTCATTCGTCGTATGTTTATGAACTCTAGTAAAAAAAGAAAAAAAAACGTAACGAGGAACCTCGAATATAATATATCAAAACGTAGCCATTATATAATATATGTATACATATATATACGTGTGCGCGTGCGTGTGCGTGTATATATATATATACACGCACACACAGGTACGCACGCACGCATAAATAAGAACAAAAATTTAAAAAAAAAGTACATTTTTCGAGAAACTTCTGTTAGTAACGATGAACGACGAGCCGAACGGTTTATTTTTTATATATATGTCCGTCGATTTAGAGAATCGTCGAATCGATGTATTCATTTGGAACCTATTCAAGTATTTACGTTCCGTTACGGAACCGTGCGTATACACGAATGAAATTACACTATGTCCTTCATGTTTATGTATGAAAAACTAAAACGATAATAAAGGAATCAAAACGAGCGTTGATATTCAATTGTATGTGTTTAGAGTCGACTCTGTTGCCGAGGCGGACGGTGCTTTTTATCGGTCGGGTTCCGTCGCGGAGACGTTTCGTTTTTTTTTCGTCTTTCGTCGCCGAACGTTTTCGTATCGCGCGCGTACGCGAAACAGTCCGTACGTATACGATCGCGTGTGGAGCGCGAGCCGGGGACGGACGGCCGATCGGAGAAAGTCCGAAGCGAGTCGGTCCGCGCTCGGACGGCGGCCGGATCCGTCCGATATCGACGTCGGCCGTCCGAGCGTTCCGCGAAGAAAAAGTCGATACGGTTTCGTGCGTCGCCGCGAAACGAAACGCGGTCGAATCCGTACGCTCGTGATCGTCGTCGTCGACGATTAAAAACAGAAGTCACGTTCGATCCGGCGATGGTTTTCGATCGTCGAGAGCGTCGCTCTCGCGCGGTACGGTCGGATACGGATCGAACTCGTGATCGGATCGTTTTCGGAAGCGACGGACGGATACGGAATAGCGTTTAGAAAAAGTGATCGAGAAGCATGTCTGATTATTTTTTCAAATTGATGTGGAATAATAACACGACAATAAAAAAAAAACATTGAAAAAGTTTGTTTGCACAGCCTCCTTTATGATATTATCCCGAACACACGTGTTTTTTTTTTATTTTGTTTTATTCTTTGTCTCCGTTACGTTCGACGCGTGTGTTTTTTTTCGTTCCCTTCCGTTTCGCGTCTCCGTTTTCCTCGACAGGACGTTCGCAGGACCGGCTAGCCGATCTTCCGCATCGAACGGGGAGAACGCCCGCCGACGACGTGAACGTAACCTTTCAGGTACGTAGCACGTTCCGTCGCAGGCGGCAGACGTCGAACGTTTGATCGCGAGACGTTATTTTTTTCGTATCGCCGAACGCGGTGCTCGCGCGTACTAGAGATCCGTTTCGTATTTCCGCCACCGCTTCGATCGGATCGCGCGTCGAAGTCATCCGCGTGAAATCGCAAACGAGCCTGATCGCGCGCGGAGGCCGTGACGCGCGAAAGGGCGTCGCCGTCGTCGACAGTAGCTCGACCGGACGGACGAACCCGGTCGCCGTGCTCGGCAAACGCCGAAACCTCGTGAGCGATGACGACGGCGTGTGTCCGTGCAGCGGCTCGGCGACGCCTCCGCAGACCGAGAGGTTCGAGAAGATCTCTGCGTTTCGTCGCCACGCGGCGACCTCCGCTACGTCGTGCGGTCGGCGGGCGTGTGCGCCGAACGTACGACGCGGCCGAGCACAGCGAGAACGCGTCCGTTCGTGCGCCAGGAAGAGCGGCCTCGTCGTCGAGTACTCTCGAGACGCGAGCGGTTCGGGCCGTCATCGCCGAAGAACGAAAAACGATAGGACCGGCGGTCGGCAGGAGGGACGTTCTCTACCTCCTATCGTAAGAGGCGCGAGACTCCGAACCCGCGTCGAGTCGTCGGTGCTGTTGCCGGGATGTTTCGATGGCCCCGCGATGAAAACCGAACGGCGTGTGAGCGAGGGGATCGTCGGCGGAGGGTGTAAATCGAAAAACCATCCGAGCACGAACGACAGCGGTCGCGTCGTCGAACGACAGCGCGGGACCACGTCGAAGGGGTGGCCGCGTATTGAAACCGTCGTCCGGCTGTATTCGATCTCGATCCCGCACGCCCGCCACGATCCTTCCGTATCTGTTTTCAGCGAGAGTACAATGGG
>CM068317.1:50344924-50374924 GCA_034766995.1 Acanthacorydalis orientalis
GTCGCGCGCGTCCAGTGCTGCTCCGAGCGCGCCGCGCGCGGACCTCGGCGACGCGATTCTTCCTTCTAAGCGGGCGGCGCGAGAACGGCGACGCCGTCGCGAAAACGCGAGACGGCGCTTCCTTACACGAGCGTGTCCAGCGTGCCGAACTTCATCGAAACGCACTCGAGCGCATAATAGATCTGCTCCGGGACGATCGACGACTCGAACTCGAGCACCCGCAACAGCACACTCTTCTCTACGTTCTCGAAGCGGGCGTGCATCACGAGCGCGCCGACGGATCCGGTCGCCGACCGGTCCGGCTCGACGGCGGACCTCGCGGGCTCGCGCGCCCTCTCGTCGGACGGCAGCCGGCTCGGCTGAAACGTGCGACCGCCGTGACGCGAGCGACCGAATCCGCGCGCGACCGACGCGCGCTTACCGTGCTCGGCGCCGGAGCGTCGACGTCCGAGTACGTTACGACAGGCACGTAGGGCAGCTCCATCTGCGCGCACACGTCCGCGAAGAAGTCGCCGAAGTCCCTCTGCTCGCTCGACACGGCCGGCGGCCTCGGTTCGACCGGCGCGGGCGCCTTCGGTTCCGCCCTCTTCGACTTGTGTTTCTCGGCGGCCGCTGCCATATTTTCGACGGTCGACGGCACGGGCGCGATACAAAACTGACGCGAAAACAAAAAACGCACGTGTTTTTTTCTCTCGCTAGGGAAGCGGTCGGGAGCTCGGCGCGGATTTCGAATTTCGAAAAGAACGACGCGTCCGGCGACCGGCGACAGAACGGAACGAATTTCTGCGCGTCGAGGTGTCGCGTTCGTTTTTTTTTCTTCTTTTTTTTTTTTTTTGTCGGTCTCCCGTTCGCTCGACGCGCTCGTTTCGTCTGTCTGTCGACGGACGATGCGGCGACACGCGTCGTCAGAAAGTTCGAGCGTTCGCGTGTAGAGACGGACGAGGCGGGGCGTTAAGGAATTCGTGGGGTAGTCGCGACGGCGGGGAGACGGGCGATCTCCTTCGAAAGTACGTTCCTTCAGCGGTGCGAGTGAGCGGGTGGGTGTTCGGGCCGTCGCTTGAAACGCACGTCGAATCGGAAAAACGACACCTTCGTGTTTCGCGCCTTCGTTAAGTTCTTCGCAAAGTGTCTGAATGCCGAACTCTGTAATCGAGCGAACTGAAACGTTGATTGTCGCAGAGAGAGAGAGAAAATACACAAATAAGAGTGATCGGGACCGGTACGCCGCCTCCCTAAGAAGCCGTCGGCCATTGTTGTTTTTTTTTGGGAGGGGGGAGGGGGGCGGCAAGCCGAGGGCGTGGCGACTATTTTCGACGACGACGAACAAACCGACAGGCCGGCGTCCGTCTCTCGATATCTAATCGAGCGTCGCGACGACGGCCCCGGTCCGGGCTCGCTGTAATTCAGAGTGCGGGTCAATGAAAGAACAAATGTGGACACCGAGAGTGTTTATTTTCAGTTTGAATGCATTACAATCGAGTCGCACGTGCGCGCGGATCGGCGAATCGGTCCCGGGCGTCGACCGGAACGACTCGAGCGGCGCCGACGACGTTCAGCGCTTGCGCCATATCAACGTCTTGTTGTTGGCCGGCATGTCGTGCACGCGCTCGAGCTTCAGCCCGCCGTCGGCGGCCAGCGCCTCCAGGTGCTTGATGTCCCTCAGCCCCCACTTCGGGTCGCGGTCGCGCACGCACCGGTCGAAGTTCACGTTCGACTCCGGCTCGACGACGCCGTCGTTCGCGTACGGCCCGTACGTGACGAGGACGCCGTCCGTCCGCAGTATCTTGCCGGCATTGCGGAACAGCCCCTCGGCGCACTCGACCGGCGCCACGTGCATCATGTTGATGTTGATCACGAACTCGTAGCTGTCGTCGGGCAGGCGCCACCTAGCGAAGTCGTCGCTCACGTCGACGTACAGCGGCGGCCTCACGTTCGTCAGGTTCGAGCGGGCGACGCGCGCCGCCAACCCGTCGAGCACGTGGCGGCCGTACTCGGACGGCTGGAACGACAGGTTCGCGAAGCGGGACGCGAAGAACAAGACGTGCGTGCCGTCGCCGGACGATATCTCGAGCACGTTCGAGCGGCGGTCGGACGGCAGGTACCGCTCGAGGACGCTCAGGATCGGCTGCTTGTTCCGGTCGGCGGCCGTGCTTAACGTCGAGATTTACGAATCGGTACGAGGGAACGGAACGGGCCGCGCGCACTCTCTCTCTCTCTCACACACGCACGCACACGCACGCACGCACATTCGAGCGCGGGATGCAAGAACCGTCCGAAAGTTTAACAGTGTGCAATTTTTGCCTCGCAATAAAGATCGAATCGCTCGACCCTGTTCACCGTTCAAAAACAGCTCCGTCCATGCCACGGCACCGTTCGACGTCGAGCGACATTAATGGCAGACTCACCTCATGATTCTGATCGTGCTGGACAGTGCACGACGGACAGACACCGCACGACCTGCGGACAAACGGAAAGGTCGCGAGTCAAACGCCAGTGCGAGACGTCGTCGAATCGCGCGGCCGGGCCGCCGCTCGCGCCCGGGAGCCACGTCTCGAGCGCGAGCGGCGGCCCGGCCGCGCGATTCGCTTCGAACACGCCGACGCTCGGCGAGGATTTTCGGAACGCGTCCGCCTACGGGGCACGTTTCGGCGCTCGAACTGTTCGAAGCGATTTCGCATGTCGTCGCCGCCGCCGTTACTGGCATTGTAATTAATTTAATACGATCCGCAAAACACACGTCGCCGTTCCGCCACTCTTCCGAAAGCGCACACTTCGAACGGTCGAACGCTCTTGCGCGGCCGTTCGGCGGCGCGATTAAAACAACACGTTCCCAGTTCAACTCGGTTTAATTGCTCGACAATCGATACAAACGTGAATCTCGGCCAGATGTACAATGGAACACGATCGATATAAATACAAAGAGAAAAAAAAAACATCCGTTCGGCGCACGGTCACGACGAGCGGGGAAGCCGGAGCGAAACCGGTCGGGCCGACGCGCGCGCGATTCGCACCGACCGCTCCGATTTGGCGGAGGCGGGCCCGGCTCGACGCACGGCTTCCTCGTTCGTCGTTCACAATGACGGGCGCGCGCGTCCGTCCGTCCGCCTCTTTACGTTTCGTCAGCCGGTTCGCACGTCCGCGCGCGGTTCGAAGTCCGTCCGAGCGGGCGGTGCCGTCGCTCGCGTCCTATTTTCGTTTCCTGTTCGTCTTCGTCGCGTCCGCGCACGCGATTTTCTCCTGGATCGGCACGCTGTGGCCGGTCTTCTTCAGATGATCGAACAGTTTGTTCTTGGACGGGAACGCGGACCTGCACACGGCGCACGTCGAGGCGACGTCCGTCACGGCCGGTCGGCTCGTTCTCCTGCCGGCGCTGCGCGCGCCGCTCTCGCTCGGCGCGCCGTCGCCGCTCTCTTCCGCGCGGCCGTTCGTCGCGACCGCGTCTGCGGCGGCGGCGTCGTCGACGCCGTTCACCCGCACGTCGCGCGGCGACGGACACGCCTGTCCGTCGCGCGACTTCGCGTCGTCTCTCGCGTTGCGTCTCGACGCCGTCACGCTCTCTTCGAGGCGGTTCTTCTTCTTCTTCTTCTGCTTCTTCGAAAGTCCGTCGATTTCCAGCTCGAACTCGGGTCCGCCGTTCGCGTCGTCTTCGTCGTCGTCGTCGTCGCCGAACGTCGCGACCGATTTCTTCTTCTTCTTTTTCTTCTTACACTTCTTCGACTCTCCGTCGCGTCCGACGTCCGCGGCGCCCGTGCTCGCCGGTCTCGCGTCCGGCTCCGTTCGATCCGAGCCGAGGTCGTCGCCGTCGTCGTCGCGCAGCATCCGCTCCCTCAGCCTCTCGACGTTCTCCCTGTGCTTCTTGCTCGACTCGTGGTTCTCGAACGCCCTCGGCGTCTTGAACACCTTGTTGCACGCCGTGCAGTACAGGCCGCTCGACAGCGGGTCGCCGCCGTCCACGTCGCGGCGGTCCCGGTCGTCGGCGGACGCGCACGAGTCGGACAGCTCCTCGCCGAACTCCGCCGCCCGACGCTTCTCTATCTCCTCGAGCTCCGTGCGCACGTTCTCGAACTTCGTCCACTCCTGCTCCTTCTCTTTCGCGAGACTCAGCTCGCGGTTCCGTTTCGCGAGCCGTTCGAGCCTGAGCCTCTCCTGCGCCGTGCGGTGCTCGGACGCCCTCCGCTCGAGCAGCTTCGCGTGCGCCTGCACGCGCTTGTCGCGCTTGCGCACGTACGCGACCAGATTCCTGACCTCGTCGTTCCTCGCTTTCCGCGCCTTCCGACGCACCTCGGCGTTCTCCTTCCGGAGCATCCGCATCACTCTCCGGTCGGTCGACGCCCTGACGCCGTACGGATCGAGCCACGCGTACGACTTCTTCGTCGAGTATCCGGCCCAGTACGCGTAGAACGGTCCGACGACCTCGTCGTAATCGCTGCGGCCGTCGCCGAACGTCGGTATCGCGTCGTACTCTCCCTCCGCGTCCGTGTACTCGACGTCCTCGGCCGCGATCTCGAGGAACACGTTCCGGTACACCGCGTAGAATCCGCGCTCGTCGTCGCCGTAGCCGGCGAAGCACGACGTCGTGAAGTACCGGAACACGTCGACGCTGTCGTCCTTGTAATCGGCGCCGTTCCTGCCGCCGTACAGGATCTCCTCCCTGTGCTTATCGTACCACGCGCGTTCGTGGCCGTCGCCGAGCACGTCGTACGCCTGCTGCACGAGCTGGAACCGATCCTTGGCGACGAGCTCGTCGTCCGGGTTCTTGTCCGGGTGCCATCTCAACGCCAGCTTGCGGTACGCGGCCTTGATCTCGGTTTCGCTCGCGTCGCGGGCGACGTCCAGCACTTCGTAGTGACACTTCATCGCCGACCGAGACGGGAACGGACGCCGCACGCGTGCGAATCGAACGTGACGATAACCGAACGGCACACGAACGTGTAACGCAACTGTTAAAATAACAACCGGCCGAAAGAACGTCAAAAACGTGCACTCTACTCACCGATCGTCGCGAAGTGAGGCGCGATTCGAGCGGGAGGGTTGTCCAAGCGGCAGGCACAACGAAATCGCGAACGACGGCAGCGCGTGCCCGTCTCCCGCGAGAAAATCAATTGCGAAAGAAACATAAGCACACTCGCGCGCTGTGTGTGTGCGCGCATGTGTGTGCGCACATGTGTGTGTGTGTATATATAGGCGTGTGTAGCTTGTGTGTACATACACACTCGCAAACAAGTGTGCGCGCGTGTTGTACGATTCGCATCTCAACACACCACGCACGTACATTAGAAATGACCGTGGCCAAGTGCAATAATTAAGCCAATTGTGATATTCGGCGGACGATGCGTGTAGCGTCCGTCGTTGCAAATTGCGCACATTAAAGTCTATTAAAGTCGAAACGATTAATCTAACTGCATCGCTTATTTAAATTACAATAACCGCGTTTCTTTTGTAAATAAATTATTGAGAAATGTCCGTAGCGCTATTTCGTGATCGAACGATGAGAAAGATCGAGACGGCTGTTGTTATTCTATAATTGTACGTGTATATACATATATATATATATATTGTGCAACTCATTCAGCTGCCATAATGATTTATTTATATCTTTCTGCGCGTTTAGGTAAGCATTATTCGCTGATTCATCGACTGTCTGTCTGAATCAGCTCGAGATGCGTAAGCAATTGAACTATTGTTAGCGAAATTTGTAGTTATTGAATATTTGAAGCACATTTGTAGGGTTATAATTTAATACATTTACAATATTTATAATGTTATAAGAAAAATGATGTTATATTCTAGTGATACAAATTTTATTTTTCTGTAATGCGTTCGTAGAAATATTTTTTCAATAAAGGAGAGCACTCCTAGATCCTCTTCGTAGCTAAACAATTCTATTTCATTTGTTTTTATGTGTTCAACATATTTTCGTTCAGTATTGAACGTTAATATATACATACATATATATATATATATATACACGCATATACATTATATTGTTTTGTTCAATGTCATCTGAATTTATTTCAATAATCCAATTTGTGCATTAAAAAAATGTATATTCCGGAATAAGGATAAATGACAAATTTTCTCCATCCCTGACGTAAAGAGAGAGACTCGAAGTCTAGACTGGAATAATACACATTTTTTAATCGACGTCTTTGACACAACGTCCGTCCGAGAAAGATAAACGCACCGATAGCGAGCGTACGCGATCGAACGTCTCGCTCGTCCAACACGCACGACAACGTTGACAGCAGCATTGAACAGCTGACAGCTCTATACAAAATGGCGATTTCCGATACATATTTGACACGGTCAAATGTGTCCGCCGTTTGAAGGACTATCGCTCCTCTGCCGATTCTTACGCTGCATCTGTTACGCGACCGGAACACTGATGTAAGATTCGTTTCGTTGTGCTCGTTTTCTGCCTGTCACGGCTCGTCCGTTCGATGACATCCAGGAACCTTATTGCGAACTCGATCTTTCCTCGAGTACGATTGGCCCTTATGTCAACACCTGTCGACCGATTACCGTTCCGATATCCCGTTGTCGTTTTTCAAATCGTTTCATAATCGAACGTCGACGTACGTCCTGCACGATTCACGGGACCGTCTGCATTCGTACGGGTGTTTGTTCTGTAAATTTATATTCGTGTTCTTCCGTTGCAGATAAAACGATGCCCGGAACCAATTTAGTGGTGCCTGTGATTCTGTGGGGGAAGCACGCGCCCACGCACTGCATTTCGTGCGTGTATCTGTCACGCGATCAGAAGACGCTGATCACAGGATGTTACGACGGACAGATCTGTCTGTGGTAAATAAGATCGTTTATCGTATTTCTTCGACGATACGTGCGCGCGCGCGCGTTTACGCTCGGCTACGTGGACGTACGCGTGCGTCGATACGCGTGTACGTACGTATATACATATGTGTACGATGGATGTCCGGAAACACCGTACGTAGTCGTACGTGTATACGCGTACGGGTTGTTGGTCGATCTTCGGACTTTAACGTAAAACTCGTAGTAGCACGGTATACGTGTACGTATATACGTACGTACGTACGTATACGCACACGCGTACGTACGCGTGCGTGCGTACACGCCCGACGCGCTCGGCGTTTCGTCGACGATGATCGGTACGTTTCGTAGGCAAGTGGAGCCGGATTCGCTCCGCATGACGCCGAGGTGCATGCTCGTCGGTCACACGGCGCCCGTGCTCTGTTTGTCGGAAGCGTCGCATTTACCGGACCACGATCACGTCGTCAGCTCGTCCGAGGCCGGTGAAATGTGCACGTGGGACTTGGTCGACGGGAAATGTAGGGAGCACGTGAAATTGCCGAACGTTCACACGAACATGCAGGTAATCGTCTCGCGCGTCTTCCCGCGCCCCTAACGTTCACGCGTCGTGCCGTTCTCTTCGACCGCCGACCTTTTTGCAGGCGTACCACATGGCGAACTGCGACGACGTGAGGCTGTTCTGCAACGGCTACTATCCCGAAGTGCTCGTCGTAGACCCGTTCAGCCTCGAGATCGTTTTCGCGCTGTCGTCGAAAGTGAATCCGGACTGGATAAGCGCGCTACACGTAAGCGGGCGGAGAGCGCGGCCTGCGGCGCGTGTCTCTGAGCGACCGTGAAATTCCGCAGGTGCTGAGGCCGGCGAAGCGTAAGGACGACGTCGTGCTCGCCCTGACGACGACCGGCACCGTCAAGGTGTGGACGCTGCTCGGACACGAGAACAAGCATTCCGAACCGATCTACGAGAACGAGAGCAAGCAGATACGGTGCCTGAACGCGATCAGCATGAACTGCTGCGCCTACAACCAGCGGACCGTCCTGATCGTTTGCGCGAAATACTGGCAGATCTACGACGCAGGTTGTTAGTGGATTTCTTAGTACGGGTCGCGAGTTCGCGATCGATGCGCCGGGACGCGCGAGCGTCGCGGTCGCCGTCCGGTGTTCGACGCCGTCGGCTTTCGTGTCCGGCAGGCGGCGGGAGTACCGCAAAGCGAGCGCCGCGTCGAGCCGCCGCCGCACGTCGATCGCGACGCTCGCGCTTCCCGGGTATAAGCGGCGACGTCCACCGAGCGCGCGTTCGTCGGAAACGACGCGAGAACCCGCGAGCGATTCGAGTGCGCCGAAGTACTTCGGAGGTTTTCGTCCGCGCGTTTCCGGACGATAAGTGAGACGGCAGCCCGCACGCGGCCGTATTCTGCGCGGAAGCCGAAACGTCCGTGCTCGTCCGCTCGACGAACGGCCGACGCTCTCGTTACGTTCGGAACGGCACGACGCGCGGCGCCGTCGAATTCGGACGAGCGCGCGCGGGCTCGTCGGACGCGCCGCGCCACGTTCCCGCTCGCGGCCGATCCGCGCGGCGCGGTATTTTTTCCCGATTCCGTTCGACTTTTCAGGCGACTTCAGCGTGCTGTGCTCGGTGATAGCGCCGCGCGGCGAGCGGTGGATGTCCGGCGACTTCTTGGCACCGGACCGGGTGATCGTGTGGTCCGACGAGGGGAAAGGTTATCTGTACAAGTTACCGGCCAAGTAAGCAACAAACACGCAGACACGCCTCGTCACGATAGCGCTTGTTTTAATTATCCGACGAAACGAGCGCGACTCGATCCGAGCCGACCGAGGTGCGCGCTCGTCCGTGTCCGGTCGCTCGCCGAGCACGTTTTGATTTGTACGCACGTTCGTTTGTTTTGTTTGCCGTCGCGCGCGTCTCGACCGACGTGCTCGCGCGCGACGGACGTGCACACGAGTTATCGTTTCGAGTTCCGGTGATCGTGGGCGCTCGCCGGAGCGCGAGCGTGTCGAAACACGGGCGACGGCCGACCGACCGCTTCGGGACACGGGTCGCGTCGCACGTCACTCGTTTCCGACCGACGGTACGTTCGACACAGAGACACGACGCTCGCTAGGAGCACGATCGTCGTCGCTCGTCGGTCTCGTGAAGTTTTCGTTCACGTCGCACCGTCGAACGGTCGTAGATTCCGTTTTTCGCCCGCGTCGTCGGTCACGGCGCGCGCACGACGTTTTCTTTTTTCACTCGAGAAATCTCGGATGTTTTTTTCGTTTTTGTTTTCGAGTCTCCGGCAGACTCCGCTCGTCGCGACCGATATTTGAATGTATTTCGATAGAGAGCAGATGTTATTCTCTGCACGGAACCGCGTGCCGCGGGAAACGGGAAATATATAAATGCGTGCACGATCGGTCGATCTGCAGTCGAACGTTCATTCTCTGTACGTAAGAACGTCTACGTGCGAAACGTAGACATTAGAAAGTGTGAATCTCGAACGTCTACAACCGTCGTCGGCGTCGTGCGAGGGGCGTGTGCGAGAGAGTGAACGTGCAAGCGAACGTACACGGAATATTTTAAGCGAGAGACGCAGCGGTTAAATCGCGCGAACCGCAATATTTCGTATTATGAAGTGTTCGTCGAGAACACTGCACGTGCAGAGATAGGTAGGTAGATATTCGGGGGCCCGGGGACACGCGTCGACCACCGAGATCGTTATCGCCGTACATCGGTCGACGTTTTCAATAGAGAATTCGATGACGACCGCATCGCGTGACGGTCGCCGATCCGCCGGGCCGTTAGCGAGCGGACGACAAAATATCCTATTTCCGTTAATAATTATCGACCAGAGAGAGCCGGGCGCATCGCCGTGCCATTCGTTAACGGTTCGGAACGGCGCACGCCCGGCGCGAAACATTCAAACGTCGGTCCAACGATCGGAGACCGGTTCGACACGGCTCACTGAAATCAATTGTTTGTTCGTTTATTTTGTCCGACTCGCCGACGTTGAGATTTTAATTTCGATTTTTCTTTTGCCACCAGAAAACTCCGAGGAAAGTCAATCACTAGGTTAGAAGTTACATTATTTCAACATGTATTCATTATGTTTGTTTGTTTCTTTCTTTTGTCATTTTTACGTGTCGTTTTGTTTACTTTTGTTTACTATTACGTTCGTGTTTGTTTCTCTTATTGCACTGCACCGCTTTTACGTTTACTTATTTACGCTTTTTGTCGGATTTACGCTTGTTTCGATGCCGCAGCGTTTTACTTTTCGACCGTAACGAGACCGCTCTGTGTTTGTCGCCTGTGCATGCCCGCGAGCGAAACCGGAAGGCAGGACGGTTCGCTGCCGCGTATCGTCGGCACGAGCAGCCGAAAGACGCGAAGCACGAAAACAATATCGAAACGCGTCCTCCTTGTTTTCGTGTATGTGTGTGTGTGTGTTTTTCCCGATTCTGCAACTTCGCCGGCGGAACCGCCGTCATCCGACCGAGCACTGATCGACAACAGCGCGCAAACAAACGAGCCCCCCTTCGCCTGTTGCCGCCGCGCCGGCAGAACAGGGTCGAACCGACCCGCCGCTCCGCTCGCTCTCTCTCTGTCTCCGCAAAACGACTCGTGCACGGTGTGCGGATTGCGATTTTCATGCTCGAATCGCGATCCGTGCGGGTAAATCCGCTCCGGGATTCGATCAGTGTGTCGATTCGGACGACGGACGCGGCGAAAGCGCACGGTTCTGTCGACATCTGTTCGTTTTTTTTTTTTTTTTTTTTTAAAAAAGAAAAAAAAGCGAGAGAAAACAACACCGTTCGCGCGAGTGTCGCGGGCAGCGTTCGCTCCTGACACATGTTGACATAATTTATTATCGCCGTTCCGATCGACGGTGATAATAAATGAACTGTGCTCACACGAGTCCGTATAATAAATCGATTGCTGTGTACAACGACGATCTCGCTCTCCTTTAAACATTCGCGTTCGTTTCGATGGCCGACGACGTCACCGAAAATAGAATCGTCGGCGATAGGCTCGGTCGCGTGCGCCGGCCGCCACGCTGCCGTCGCCTTGTGCCGATCCGTGTTTTCCTTTCTTTTTCCCCCTCGCTCTCGACACGAGACGAGAACGGGCCGTTCGATCGCACCGCGCCGTCGACGCGTGGACGATTCCGTGCGAATCGTTAAAACGCGGATGAGACGGGCCGTCCGAACGGTCGGACCGTAGCTCCGGTATTACGGTCGTGGCACTGCAGCACCGGATTAATTTTCATAGGGGCGCCGTCACGTCGTATAGGGAAGCGTGTGCGTCGGACAGAGATTTTTCTGTGTCTCGGTCGCTCCGGAGAGACGACGCAGCGTCCGTATCGGAATGCGCGCGCGTCGAGCGACGTCCAGCGATTAATTACAGAACATTTTCGATCGGAATTCCCTTATGCTTATTAATTCGTTCACGAAAGGTCCGTCGTCGTAGATTACATTCCGCTCTCGGCATGAAAATGACACCGTGGAAACACGATCGGAATTCCGAAGTCAGTGTTTCGGCACGTCGGTACTATCGTACGGCTCGTCGTGACGCGCGTCCAACGGTTTCAGAAATCATTCGTGTCGGGTCTCGGACCGAGCCTGTCGTGATCGATGCGCGGCCGTCAAAGTCGGGCCCCGAACTCGAGTCGGTAATCAGGCTCACGCTCGTCTGAACGAATCGCAGCGGAAGATCGAACGCTGCAGACTTTACTGTTCTCTTTCATGACTGGCGCATGTTGTTTTTTTTTTTTTCAAAAAAAAAGAAGGAAAAATCCTATTTCAGTCGAGAAGCACTCCGATCTGAAATCCAGTCGCTCGGTTTTTTTTTTCGTGTCCCCTCGTTGCACTTTTCGACGAGACGACTCTGACGGTCGGGCTCGTTCGCGGAGGCCGCACTCGACAGACAGAACCCGCACGCGTCTCTACGTCGTACACAGCATTCGGCCGGATGTCTTGCCGTTCGATCGACCGCTTCCGGTCGACGGTCGAACAATCACTCGCGCGCCTCTCCGCGTCGCCGTCGTCGTCGTCGTTTTACAGCTACTTTATCGATTCTCTATTCTCGTTTTTCAGCATGCTTCGAATTTAGCTTCCGAGGAATCGTGCGAAATGGCCGACGAGATCTGTTCTCTTCGACGGGACTCGCGCCGCTTTCACGGAAGAACGTTCGGGGGGCGGGCGGGGAGGGTAACGGTCGGCGCGCTAGACGTCGTGAATCGTCGTTCGGTTTGACAGTTTAACGGTCGTAGGAAGACTCGGTTTCTAACGACCGCTTCGATCGATCGAACGTCACGCTTCTTCCGCGTTCGTCTTCGACCGGATCCGGTTTATTTAAGGGGACCCGGTGGTCTAGCGGCCTAAAATTTAAGCTATTTTTAAAAATTTTTTTCTATATGAGGGTAATGAATAATGCTTTCAAATTTTTTTACACTTATTTTATTACTAATAAACTACACAAAAATGAAAATAAAGACAAAAAAAAATTTTTTTTTAAATTAGAAAAATGATGCTGAAGTCTCGCTCTCTAAAAAAAACGGAATTGCGTGGTGAATGATGATTTATCTCTCCCTCCGATCTGAAATAAAACAATTGACGAATTTTTAATTAGTATACGTATAGCTATCGCAGGAAGTAGAATAAAAAAAAAAAATTGACAAAATGGCGCGTAGTCAAAAGTACAAGTTTGAAAACGACCAGTATTTTTGAATGTTTTGTTAATAAAAAAAATATAAATATTTTACGGAAACTGTTAGTTTGACTTCCGGCGAGAGCTGGAACTATTCAGAAAAACATATTAAAATTTCAGACAAATCGGTCGAGTGGTTTTTTTTTCTGGCCCCCGCAAGACGAAAAAAAGTAGTTTCGAGATAAACGCGTTTAAAGTTTCAACTGCTCCACTTATTCTTCTACCTACCTGACCTTCTAATGGGCCGTAGATCCTGAAATACTCTGAATTTCGTCATCAAATTTAGCAGTATATTTTTAAGATACTATACTTTCGAAAAAAAAAATCGATTTTTCGAAAATTCTAGACCACCGGGTCCCCTTAACGACTTTTTTCCCCTCTTCTCCCTCGTCCGGTCCTCGCACGAGGGACGAGAGCGGAGGAACGAGCGTCACGCACGGAGCGAATTTACACGCTGCTCGCCGGACGATCCGGACAGCGCGACCGGCCACCGTAAGACGAGTAGACTAGTCCGCCGCACATTATTCGAGCCGCTCGCTTTTAATCTGACCGGGCGGTAAAGTCGCGGCCGCGCCGCACCGGACCACGGAAACGTCTGTTCATTCGAGCCGTGTGTCCGAGCGCTCGTTTCGCGACGGACGACGGCGGTACTTTCGGCCCGCCAGTAAATCTACCGACGAGTGGCTCGTAAACTCGCGCCCGTCGTCTATGCTCACCTTGAGGCGGGCGACGAACTTGACGACGGATTTTTCCGAATAGTTTCCGTATCGTCGAGTCGAACGTATTCGCGCAGCCATTTCGTACGATTCCTGCCTTCGACCTACTCGCGCGCTCTTTCGTGCGTACGTGCGCGCGTGCACGTCTCGTACGCGACGGACGCGCGCGCGCGCTCGTACAGCCGTGCGCGGACTTTATGGAAAGCGAGCGAGTCTTATGTATATGTGTTGTTTCTTTTACAGCAGCATTCCAGAAAACAAAGACTTCCACCAAGCGACGATAGAGGGCGACAATCCTTTTCTGTACTGTCTTTTAGCTCAGTCCGATGCCAAGGTAAAGGACGTTGCGCACGTGCACGCCGGGACGGCAGCGTGAGGAGGCGGACGCGCGCGGACGGCTCGCCGCTTTATCGACGGCCTCCCGCCGTCTCGCACCGCCGTTTCTTTACGGTGTTCGGGTCGAGGCGATCGCCCCGGACGGGACGTAGTACGTTTTTACGGGTACCTCGCTCGCGTTTTGTGGCCGCCCGTCCGTCCTCGCGTCCGTCCGATTCGTTCCGGCGTCCTGGCGTGTTCGCGCGGATATCGTTCGCACGGTCTCTTTCGACGAGATTCGTGTCGAAGTGACGCGACGGCGTGCCGTGAGTCGGCGACGCGTCGCACTCGTCGTCGCGCGTCACGCGGCGCCCCCCCCCCGCCCGAAAATAACGCGCCCTCTTCGTTTCTGTCGAACGCGCGCCCGTTCAGCCGCTGTCGTGTCCGCCGGCGATGCGTTTCATAACGACCGTCAAGCAGGGGAAGAACTACAGGTACCTGCTGCGCGGCGACAGCGAGGGCACGATCATCCTGTGGTCGATACCGGAGGTGACGAACGCTCAGCTCGCGCAGATACAGCAAGAGACGGTCGCGGTCGTCGGCGACGCGGGCGTCGCGCTCGCCGGCACGCCGCCGGTCAAGCTGACGGCGACGCTGACGACGAGCCTGTCGGAGGCGTGGGCGAACATGTCGCCGTCGCCGGTCGGCGTTCTCGATCAGTTCGATCACGGTGAGTCGTCGGAACGGCGCCGCCGACGCCCGTGCGCCGGACCGACACCGGATCGTTTCTCTGTCGCAGCGATCAAGCTGACCGCGAGCATATATCTGCCGCAGCAGGGCCGCCTCGTCGTCGGACGGGAGGACGGGTCGATCGTGATCCTGCCGTCCGTGCAGACGGTCGTGCTCCAGCTGATGCACGGCAACCACCAGCAGTACGACGGTAATCGCCGACCGCGCTCGTCCGGTCGCGCCGAGCGTACACCGCGGCCTCGTTTCAGATTGGCCTCCGCACCAGCTGCTGCAGGGCCACGTCGGGCGCGTGAACTGCCTGCTGTACCCGCACGGGGTCGACTCCCGGTACGACAGGACGCACCTCGTGTCCGGCGGCGTCGACTTCGCCGTCTGCCTGTGGGACTTGTACGGCGGCGCTCTGCTGCACCGCTTCTGCGTCCACGCCGGCGAGGTCACGCGGCTGCTCGTCCCGCCGCACGCGTGCAGCGTAAGTCCCCGAGAGACACGGTGACCGGCGTCGCCGACGCGCGACGCCGCTCATCGTGCCGTCGTCCGTCGCGCAGCCGCGGATCCGAAAGTGCGTGTGCAGCGTCGCGTCCGACCACTCCGTGTGCCTGCTCGGGCTCGGCGAGCGGCGGTGCGTCTGCCTCGCGAGCCGGCACCCGTTCCCGGTGCTGACGATCAAGTGGCGGCCGCTCGACGATTTCCTGATCGTCGGATGTTCCGACGGCACGGTCTACGTGTGGCAGATGGACACGGGCCACCTCGACAGGGTGCTGAACGGTGAGCGTGTCGCCGGAGGCCGGCCGGACGCTCTCGGCTCGGTACCGGCGAGCGAATGCAGAGCGACGTCTCGTTTACAGGCGTTCTGGCGGAGGAGGTGCTGTTCGCGTGCGACGAGAACGACTCGACGTCGAGCGCGAACTCCGGCACGGACGTGGGGCTCGCGAATCCGGCGATCCACTTTTTCAGGTGAGTCGTGCCGTCCGCGTTCGGCGGACGCCGCGGCGACGCCGAACGCCCGCCGAACGCCGCGGCGACGCCGAACGCCCGCCGAACGCCCGCCGAACGCCCGCCTCGAATTTTCAGAGGACTGCGGCACAGGAATCTGTCGGCGATAAGGCACGCGACGCAGAGGGGCCTCCACCAGCTGCAGCAGCTCGGCATGCACGCGAACCAGGACGGCTCGAACCAGCAGAAGAACCGCGTGTCGCCGCTGTCGATACAGGGCCTACGCACGAACCCGAAAGATCCGGAAGGCCACATACTGTTCTTCGACATCGAGGCGTTGATCGTCGAGCTTCTCGGCGAGGAATACTCGGCGATGTCGCCGAACAGCCTCGAGGCGGCCGGCCTGATCTCGCAGTCGGAATACAATAAAGTCGCCGCGCTGACGCAGTCGGCGAGCTCGGACGTCCACAAGAAAGTCGCAGGTGAGGTCGTCTCTCTCTCGCTCTCTCTTTTCGAAAAAAAAAAAAAAAAAACTATTCCCTCGAAGAAGGCGTGTCCGGATTCAAACCGCCGAGTCTGCCGTCGGTTTCCCCGTCCTTGTCGATTTTGTCCCCGATCTACCGTCTCTCGATCCGATAGCATAAGTGTGCGTACGTCATTCTAATCGTTTTTTTCATAGATAATTTTGTTTCGTATGTCTGTCCTGAAGACTTCTTTGGCAAAGTCAAAGATAAGGCAGGTGATATGGAACGCATCCTGAAGGAGAAAGACCGGCACGGTAAAAACATCATGTTCTTGATCGGTTGTTGTCGGTGTTGTTGTGTCGTTGTTTTTTTTTTTCCCCCTTTCGTCGGCGTTTGACATTCGCCCGCTTCGTTAGTGATCGATCGTGTCGTAGTTAGCGCTTAGACCGTGTCGTCGGCGGCACGCGTCCCACGCTTGTCGCGCATGTTTCATGTTTCGGTCGAGGAGATGGAACGCGGATGACGTTTTTCGTTCGGTCGCGCGTGTTTCGTCCGTTTGTTCTTTTTTCAGTATTTATTCTTTCGAATTAACAACTTCGTTTTCCTTCTCACTCACGCGACGTGTGTGCACGGTATCTCTTATTCGATGTTCGGTTCGATCGTTAACGTCTCGCGCGAGGTGTTGATCCGACGCTCTTACAGGTATCCTCGCGAAAATCAAAGAGGGGACTGAAAACGTTCAAACGAAAGTACAGGCGAAAGTCGACAATCTCAAACAAAGCACAGAGAACGCTAAAGGTAAATAGGAACGTCGTCGTCGCGCGCGCGCGCGCGCACACGTATGTAAACGTATTGATTTTCCAAGAAACGACCGACGGGGCGCCGAAGAAAGCGACGAGGATGAGCCTCGCCGGCCCGGAGAACAATCACACGATGGAAATAGCCCAGCTGCTCCTGTCGCTGCTGCACGCGTGGGGAATGGACGCCGACTTGGACAGGGTGTGCGAAACGAAGCTCGGCCTGCTGAGACCGATGGTGAGGAGTCGGGTCCGCGGGACGGGGAGCCGACGGACCGCGTGTTAATTCGTCTCCGGTTCGCTTGTCGCTCAGGTGCCGGTCTGCTTCGGCGTCCTGTCGAAGGGCGGCTACATGTCGCTGCTGCTCCCGACGTGGCAGAGCCACATGCTGCCGGATCCGAACGACGTCGACACGGATCTGAGCGCGCTCGAGCGGAGCCTGCCGCCGGAGCTCGTGCGCCAGGAGAGGCTCACGCGCGTCTTCACGGCGCGCGCGCACTGGGAGCTGTCGACGACGCTCACGAGCAACCACCTGCTCGCGATTATCGCGCTGAGCAACACGCTGATGTCGATGAACAACGCGACGTTCGTGCCCGAACAGGAGAGGAACAGGAAGCTGCACAGGTAGCGTATGCGCGGCGGCCGATCGGCGGCCGGGAGCCTCGCGCGGTACTGACGCCTCTCGTTCCGCTCCGCTCCGCAGGAGGTCGTCGCGCGCGAACCGGTCGAAGAGCGACGAGGAGCACGAGGAGATGTTCACGCAGCAGCAGGCCCAGATCAAGCAGGGATGGTCGCTGCTCGCGACGCTCCACTGCGTGCTGCTGCCCGATAAGGTAACACGGACCGGCGCTTCGCCGGTAGCCGTCACGGCGTCGTCCGTCGGCGCTCGTCGTTTTTTTTTTAAAACGCGCTCGCCGTCAGGTCGTCGCGGCCGGCGCCAGACACTTCAAGCGACCGCTCGTCGAGATGATGGCGCGCAGATGGCAACACCAGTGTCTCGAGGTGCGGGAAGCGGCGCAGGCGCTGCTCTTGGCCGAGCTCGGAAGGTACGTCGCGCGCGGACCGCCGAGGCGGCGTTAAACGGACGCGTCTCGTTCATAGGTTGGGCCCGAAAGGCCGGAAGGCGCTCGTCGACTCGTGGGCGCAGTACCTGCCGACGTACACGCAGACCGAGTCGATCAGCCAGCAGGCGAGCTCGCCGCCGGCGAACAACAACAGTAACGGAGGCGGCGGCGGCGGCGGCGGCAATCACGGCAACGGCCAAGTCAACAACGTCGTCGAGAATCCCGTGAGTCGTCCGTCTCGGCGGACGTTTCGAATGATTCTAATCGATGAATCGGTCTAGGAGGAGGAGGAATTCGAAGAGGAAGAGGAGGAGCAGAGCGTACGCAAGCCGACGAGCCTCGCCGAGCTGAAGAGGAAACAGACGACGGCCGTCGTTCTGCTCGGCGTCATCGGCGCCGAGTTCGGGCAGGACGTGACGGCGAACGACGTTTCGAACAAGAGGCGAGCGAGCGAGGCGCACGACGCGGACCGCAGGAAAAGCAGCGTCGTCGAGGGTCGGTGGTTCCCCGTCCGTTCGTATCGCGCCGAGCGCGGCGCGATAAGCGGAAAAAAAACACGCGGCTGAAAAAAAAAACGAATCGAATGTCGACAGGTTTCGGCATCGGCAACAACAATCTGGCGCGTCAGACCGCGATGGCGCTGACGCACCTCCTCCTCGCGCCGCCGAGCAACAAGCTGCCGGCGCACACGCCCCTCCGTCGAGCCGCGATCGACCTGATCGGCCGCGGTTTCACCGTATGGGAGCCGTACCTCGACGTGAGCAAAGTGCTCTTGGGTGAGTCGCGTCGCGGCCCTTGCCGCCCGGCGCCGAACCGTGACGAGCGCGCGTTTCTGTTTCCGCAGGCTTGCTCGAGATGTGCTGCGACGCGGACAAGCTCGTGCCGAGCATGACGTACGGCCTGCCGCTGTCGCCGCAGGCGGACTCGTGTCGGACGGCGAGGCACGCGCTCACGCTGATCGCGACCGCCCGGTGAGCGCGTCGTCCGCCCTAGCGTCGGGCCGCCGCCGACCGCGAACGACGGACGATTCCGCTGTCTCTGTTTCAGGCCGGCGGCGTTCATCACGACGATGGCGCGCGAGGTCGCGAGATACAACACGCTCGCGCAGAACCCGCAGACGTTGAGCGTCAACCTCACGAGTTCGGTGTTGCACCGTTCGAAGCCGGAGATCCTCCGCGGCGTCGAACTGCTCATCGACAAAATGCAGAACGAAATGTCGGACCTGTTGGTCGAGGTGAGTCGCGCGCGCGCGGCGACGCGCGTCTGCGACTCGTCTAACGAGCGAACCGTCCTCACTTCACAGTTGATGGACATCATTTTGCATTGCGTCGACCCGGGCCACCTGAAGACGAAGGGCCTGCAGGACGTTTTCCCGGCGGTGTGCCGATTCAACCAGGTGTCGCACTGTCCGGCGACGAGACGGATAGCAGGCGAGTGTTTCGCTTTCGATCTGTTTCTCGGAGCATCGCCGGACGGTCGCTCGCGCGGCGCGTCCCCTTCGCGTCGCGAGCCGCCGTCGGATTCGCGTCGCGCATCGATCGCACGTCCGCCCGCCAGCGCGTCGAGGACGTTCTCGACGTTCTACGCGGCGGCCGCCGCGATCGATCTCGAAGCCGTGCGCCGCGTTCGTGTACGCTCGTCGTTCGCAGCGCACGCTTTTATGAAATACGTTTTCGGTTTTCGGTTTTGTTTTTTTTTCCCTCCGGCGCGCTCCGTCGCTTCATTCCGGCAACGCCGTTAACGATCGATGCTCTATTGTCACCAGTCGGCGGTAACAACGGCAACCTGGCTCTGTACGAACTGCGCCAATCGAAGTGCCAGATGCTGCCGGCGCACGGGGCGCCGATAACCGCGGCCGCATTCAGTCCGGACGGAAAGTTCCTCGTCAGCTACGCGTGCGCCGAGAACAGACTGTCGTTTTGGCAGACTAGCACAGGTCAGTGACGTGGCGATTTAGCTCGTTCGTGTCCGGTTCGATCGGACGCGCGCGCGCGCCCGTCGGACCGGCGACGCCGGATTTCCACCGGACGGACACGGTGCGCGTTCGATTATTTCGTTTTCCCGTCGTTCGACCGGGATTCGACGATCCCGCGCACCGAACGGAAACGTGATTTCCGTTCCGACCGACGGCCGGCGCCGCACGGCCGCGACGTCGTCGTTTTTGTTCTTTTTTTCGACCGTGTTCGGTTCACGGCGTGCGCTTCGTGGACGACGGAAACTCTACGGAGGCTCGTGTACACTAGCGCTCGTAATAGTATCCGTCGCGATCGAAGAGGAAAAATAGATTTTTCTCGGTCTCGTCGCGTCGACGACACCCCACCGTGCACACGGACGACAGTCGAACACGATCGATAACGAACGTTTTCGCGGCTCGGGCGCGCGGAAGAAGAACGAATTCGCGAGGGCGTTCGAATCGCCCGCGACGACTGTCGCCGTCGGCCGACAGTCTCGCGGACGTTTCCAATTTCGAAATCGATCGTCGTCGCGGTCGTTTCGTCCGTCTGATGGAAATCCGTTTCTCTATGCACATACATATACATCCACCTTTCCGTTCGAAAACGTTCGTAACGCACGCTCGCGCGCCGTATAAAACGAGCACGTACAACGCACGAATCTGAACCGCCAGGGATGTTCGGCCTCGGCGCGTCGCAGACCCGCTGCATAAAGTCGTACAGTACGGCGCCGATCGCGGACGTCGCCCGGCTGAACCCGATGCGTCTGGCGCGCCTGATCTGGATAAACAACCGGACCGTAACGCTCATGCTCGCCGACGGCAGCGAGACGAGGTTCAACGTGTAAAGAGGACGGGATCGGACCGGAGCCGGGAGGAGAGCGAAGCGGACGCGCGGAGTTCTCGTCGATCGTGATATACGCATCGTTTTCTTTTTTTTTTTTTTTAATTTAATTTACGAGAGATACAAATTCGGGGAGAACATATACATATATACATACGTGTATATGTATATATATATATATATATATATATATATACACATATACATATGTATATATATATATATACACATAAACATATATATATATATATATATATATATATATGTATATATACATACATATATATATAAATATATATATATACATATATATATATATAAATATATATATATATATATATATATATACATACATATGTATGTATAAGCATAGGTATAATATATAAATAAATGAGTATTATAGATAGTTATTGTACAAAGAGAAGAATCGTCTGTCGAGGTTTTATTTTCGGTTCGATGACAGTTCGACGTTCGTCGACGTAGAGGTGGCGGCTCGACAGAGCGAGCGTTCGCAACGTGTCGTTCGTTCATATCGCACACGCCGCACACGTTTCGATATCGTTCCGAAATCGTACGACGGCGGCGTTTTCTCTCTTTATACGAGTCGCGGCGCAAACGAACCGGAAACGGTCGCGCGGTCACCGCACCGACGTAATCGGACACGAGAGCCGGACGACCGTACGCCGTACGCGAAGTTTCGTGTAAACGATTCGGAACCGATCGCGACGAGGTCCGGAGCGCGCGTCCCCGCCCTGTCTGCGTGGATCACTTCGGACCGGCGATAGAAACCGTCGGGGAAATCGTGCGGGTGGACGGGGCCGGCCCGATCCCCTCGCCGTAAATCGTGCGCGGTCGTAAAGAAGAGGAGCGGCGTCGGCCGAGCGACGGTCGCGGGACGCTCGTTCTCGCGCCGGATCGTTCGTAAATAGCACGTGCGGAACGCACGACGGTCGGCGCGCGCGCGCGCGCGCGGACGCGACGTGAACTCCGAACCGATCTCCGTTCGTGTAACACTGTAGTACGAGCTGCGATCGGGGTCGTCTTCTGTTCCGTATCCGTCGGTGATGTGTCGGCGCCGACGACCGTACCGCAAGCGACGCCGTTGCGTTCGGGACCCGTCGCCGACGCGTCGGTATGTCCTCTCGACGTTCGGTTCCGATCGCGCGAGCGGCGACGGCGCGCATCGTCGCGTCGAGCCCCCGACGTCGGCAGCGTATCGCCGAGACGTCGGACGGTCGAGCGCGCCGGAGTGCGCACAAATCGGTAACGTGCGAGCGTGCGATGTGGACCGAACGCGCAGATCGATTTTCACTATTTGTCACGACGGAGAGCGAGGGAAAGCATCGAACGTTCGATACGAGACGATCGAACACGGCGACGACGTCCGGACGGCGTCGTCGTCGTCGTCGGAACTCCGCAGCCAGTTCGCACGACCCGTGCACGTTTTCTCGTAAACATAATTAATTATACACATACAAATATATTTGCATATATATATATATATACATTGTTGAATGTTAATTGAAAACAAATCAAAAAAGAGACAAAAAAAAATAGACTCGTCGTGTACTGTTTCCTGAAAGCCGCCGCCATGTTGATATAATATTACACGTAATTATGCGATTGTATTCAAGTCTAATCGATTATGCTCGTGTTTGATTTTTAAATCGGAACGGACGGACGGCCGGGGCGGGGGGGAGGGTGAGGGCGTGTCGTCGACATATGTCGCTTCGCCGTTGACGTTTTCGCAAATCGAATAATCGTTCGCAAATAGGAACGCACGCACGCACGCGCACGCAAATGTCCGTCGGTGCGTGGGCGCACGTAAGTGGCCGTGTCGTCTCGGACCGTCCGTCCGTTCGGCCGCGTGCCCCGCGCGGTGCCGTCGTCAAATCGAACCGAACCGATTCGGATCGAGGCGGACGACAGGTATATATATCTATCTGTATATATATATATCTATCTGTATATCAGTTCACGAGCCGCCGATAAGAAATTAATCGATTACGTTACGTTATAAGCGTTGTATTAGTCAGTGTATTTAATCTATTGTATATTATGTCGAAATAAATATTAAAGAAAGAATCGTAGTCCTATCGATACACACATGTATGAATTGCACAGATGTAATACGTACACGAGTACGTGTAATCTCCGTCTCGTATCTTATCCGCAACGGTATCTTTCCACACTGCTCCTTTGTTCGCTCGCTCGAACGGTCGACGGACAGAAGCCTGCCGCAGGGTTTCGTGAACAGAGATCGAGTCGTGACAGATCGAAGAAGCGAAGGAGCGCCAGTGCACACGGTGAAGAAATGGCCGCGACGAAGGAATCGCTCGTGAAGTTCGCGCTTCTGTGCCTGTTCGTGCGGTGGTGCGACGGCCAGGAGGACGTGAAGTGCACAGCAGAATACTGTGAGGTATTTGCACGTACGGTCGTCGTCGACGCCCGCTTTACGGTCGATTGGCGAATGGACGACTGTCACGATTTTTAGTGATACGCTAGGTCCGGCGTGCAGCAGCAGCAGCAGCAGCAGCTGGCCGAGGATGTCACCGTCCATGTCCGAAATCATACATATATATATATACATGTGTATATACATATATATATATATATATATATATGTATGTGTGCATGTACATACATACGTATATATGTTTATTTTTTTATATTTTCATAGTCGTTCATCGCTTCCGAACAATAGCTCGTCGAACACTTGCGGCAGCGAGTGCTCGATTCGTTACGAACGGGCGCGCCAGTCGAGCGGGAAATTCTAGAATGCGGGGGTAAAGATAACCGGTGCGTTGTCCGTCGCGATCGAGCAAACGCGGAGAGTCGGCGCGCGTCGAGCTCTCGCCCCGAGATCGCTTTATAAGAGTTGCGGGTCCGCTGACGGCTGTTCGCCGCAGTCATCGTGCCGACAGCGCTCGTGCCGTCGACCCGCAGGTGCCGGCGGTCCGAGGAAGCCGGTCCCGCGTCGACGAGGACGGCGACGGCGCGACGGAACGTCGGCTACTGGCCGTCGATCGTCCGCGCGCCGCCGTGCCGCCGGACTCGAATTAAAAAGTCCGAGAAGCGATCGCGAGGACGCGTAGTCGAATAATCTTATGGGATTTCGCGCGCGGAGGCGGCGGTGCCCGTCTGTCGAGCGTTGTTTTCGAGTAGTCGAGGGCGCCGGCCGCGCCTAACAGGAACGAAGTTGTTTATGCAAAAACCTTTATCGGTTGTTCCGCGTTCAGAGAGTTTCCCGTCCGTCTGGCGCCGGCGGGAGGACGGCGGCATCTCCGGCGGAGCGCGCGGACAGGCTGCACGTGCGTTCCGGGCGGCGGTTTGTACGGCGACCGAAAGGTCGATTTGCGAAAGAGGTGGTGTTTCCCCCCCTCCTCCCCCCCCTCTACGAAAAACCGATCGGATCGTTTTGTGACCGCACGATCTTCCTTGAGCGGCGCGCTCGTCCGCGAACGTGGACGCCCGTAGCGAAGCGTTCGCCGACGGCGTCCCCGTCCTCTCGGAACGCGTCGGCGCGCTCCCCGTGCCGCTCCCCGTCGCCCGTTCCGCTTCCGCGGCGCGTCCGTTTTCTCACGTTCGCGCGCCGTCTTGCAGACGTACGTCGCGCAGAACACGTGCCCGGGACTGCCGGATTACAGAGGTCGCGAGATAGTCCGCCTCGAGTCGCCGACGCCGTGCAACTGCTGCAACTATTACCTGTTGAAGTTGAGTACGTTCTCCGCGCACGTGAATACGTAATGGCGTCGCGCCGCTGACACGTGTTCGTCGCTTTTCAGACGCGAGCGAGTCGTGCGTCGTCGGATCGCCGGGCTCGCCGGCGCCGTCGAGCGTCTGCGGCGACGGCCTGTTCTGCGCCGGCGAGACGGAAGCGTTCTGCGAACCGCGTATGTCATTTTTTTTTTTCCTCGACCCCCCCCCCCACCCGTCCGCTTACGACAGATCCGTGTGACGTCGCTTTTCAGTCGACAGTCCGTGCACGGAGGACCGGCGGGAGTGGTGGACGCGGAGGAAGAACGGCGAGATCGGCAACATGGAGGTCGAGCCGAAGTGCGACCGAAAGGGGCTGTACGATCCGGTCAAGTGTATACCGGGACAGACGTGCGTGCCGCGCGACGTGGCGGCCGCGGCCGCGCGTCCGCCCCCGACCGAACCGTGTCGTCGTCGTTTCAGGTGCTACTGCCTGTCCGAGGACGGCGAGCGGATATTCGGGGAGGCGCCGTTCGCGCCGGACGTCGACGTCGCGATGAAGTGCGGTGAGTGTCGAGCGTCCGCGCGCCGCGCGGCGCTCGTCGACGCTCTACCTCCTCGCTTGCAGACTGCGCGCGCAAGTTCCGGACGGCGACCGAGCTGCACGGCGAGTCCGACTTCAGGATACCGGCGTCGCGCTGCTCGCCGAACGGGAACTACGACCCGCTGCAGTGCATCGGCGACGAGTGCATGTGCGTCGACGAGTTCAGCGGCGTCCCGTCGATCGTCGGCTGGTACGACAGGCCGGTCAACGTCTCGGATATCGACGAGAACACGCTGGAGTTTTGCTGTGAGTCGGCGCGTCCCGCCGTCACTCCCGATCCGTCTCCCTATCGCTCTCTCTCTCTCTCTCTCTCCCCCTCCCCCGAGAACCGTACCGAACGATCGCTCGAAACGCTCTCGCGTTCCAGTCGACGAGGAGATCCACGAGAGGGGGGTGTACTTGCGCGAGTGCGAGCGGCAGTACGTCGAGACGAAGGAGCAGGTCGTCGAGTTCCAGGCGAACGGGACGACGGTCCTGGGCGTGAAGCTGCCGCGCTGCCAGCCGGACGGCTACTTCGACAGAGTGCAAGAGACGTATCTAGAGTGAGTAGTGTTAGCGGCGGCCGCGGCGGCGCGCCCCGCGGCCGCGCGACTTGATCGCCGACCGTTCTTGTGCTCAGGAAGTACTGCGCCGACACGGACGGGGCCCGAATCGAAGATTACGTCGTCGAGAAGACGTCGCCGCTCGCGGAGACGATGAACTGCAGTAAGTGTGTGTTTTTCTCCCCCTCTCTCTCGTCCTCGGACCGGACCGCGACGGCGGCCGGCCGCCGTGCCCGGTCCCGAAGCCGACAACTGTGTGGAGCGGGAATTCGCGTTTCGCAGATTGCGCCCGCGCCGTCGCGCTGCTGAAGGCGAGCGCCGACCACATCGATATTCCGACGTGCTGCGAGAACGGCAACTACGCCGCGATCCAGTGCCGCAAGAACGAGTGCCGGTGCGTCGACACCGACGGCAATCAGATCGGCGCGCAAGCGTACAGGCACCGGATAGGGGACCTGTGGTGTCACCGCGGCGGCGACGTCGAGTGCACGGCCGCGCCGTCCGAGTGAGAGCGCGCCGCCACGTGCGGTCCGCCGTGCGTGCGGCCCATCGGACGCGCGTCCGTGGCGGCCGTGACGTGTAGATGATTTCATCGCAATAAATTTATGTTACGGTCGTTGCGATTTTCATTCTCTTCCCTTTAACGACCGCCGCCCCCCCCACCCCGTGTCCCGAGCACGCGGAACGAGCCGTCGTCTCCCGGGGCGCAGCCCGAACCGGCATCGGGAAGTGTTTCACCGTTCCGGGCTTCGAAACGGGACGGTCGTACGTGCGTCGGGAAGCGGGTACGGCGGGCGGTCCGACCGACGGAGTCCGGAAAAGACCGATCGAGCGAACGGACGTCGTTCGGCCGTTCAGTGACGGAACGGAACGGTTCGCTGTTTAAGCGCGCCGCTCGGGGAGTGAGCGCTCGGAACTCTATAGGCGTGCGCGAAGGCGACGGCGCATCGTAACGTCGCCGACGAGCGTCGAGGATGTGTTGCGGCAGGTCCGTAGTAATTGAAACAAACGTCTGTTAAACGAGTGAAATCATTTTATTGGCTAACGACTAACAAAATCACTTAAAAACACACTAATATTAATTTGAATTGCTATCACAATAAATATCGAAGCTAAGTGAAAGAAACTGCTCTGCTCGTATCCTACATGTACGTGCATCACATATACACGTACACATGTGCGCGTACGTCTACATACACATATATGTGTGTGTGTGTGTGTACACACGTCGGTATTTCTCAGGACGTGATCCGGCAGGTAGTCTGCCGGTCGCTCGACGATCACGGCAGACGGGAGAGCGATCCGAACAAATGTTACCGCGCACGTTTCTCGGGCGTCGTATCTGAAATCGGCCGGTTTTCGCCGATCCGTGAGAGAGCACGAACGTCCTGTATGTTGTGTCGACGACGAGAGACGGTGGCGCAGCGCTTCGTCCGCGCCGCAAGGACGCGCGTTCCGCCGGAGCCCTGAGAAACACCGACGTGTCCGCTCTCGACCTCCGCTCGTTCCTCACTCACCGAGCGGGTGCGTCGTCTGTTAAACGGGTGCGAGGCGGTGGGTGGGTGCGGGTGTTCCTAGTGCGTCGATCGCGCACGGCCCTCGTAGCGTTGCGATCGGCGCTCGCCGAGGTTGTTTGTTTTCTTTTTTTTTTTTTTTTGTTACTATTCGTCCGATGCGGTCCCCGGACCGTCGCCCGTCGCTTAAGGACAGCTCTTCCGATCGTATGCTCGTACCGGTTCGTTCCTCGGACGCCGTCCGAAACCGACGACGCGCGCGGATCGCGATGACGGAGCGTGGCCGTGCATGTACGTACGTACATACGTACACGTACATGCGTGCATTGTTTTATTTTCGACTCGCGCGGCGCCCCGTCCCGGCACGATCACGGGCCCGTCGTCGCGTCCCGCGACGATCCGGCGACCCGCCGCCCCCCCCGTCTAAACGACGAGCCGCAGCGTCCGCGCGCAGAGGACGAGCGACAGGACGAGCGCGGCGCCGTGGTCGCGCTCGGGCGACGCGCGTCCGTTCCTCCACTGCTGGAACAGCGCCGTGTCGTGCTGGTTCGCGTTCCAGCCGATCGTCGTCTCGTCGCGGTTCTGCACCTTCAGCCACAGCTCGAGCGGCCGGAAGTACTTGAGCAGCGCGTCCGCCGACAGGCGGTCGGTCTTGCCGTGCGTCATCATCCGTATCGCCTGCCTCCACGGCATCGACTTGCCGAGCTTCAGCACGTCCCTGCAAGACGAAGCGTCAGCGCGCGCGTCGGCCGCCGGGCGCGCCGCGCGGCTCCGCGCCCGGCGCGCGGGCGCGCGCGCTCACTGCAGGATCCTGCCGGCCTCGCGCGACCTGTAGACGTCGCACGTGTGCAGCTGCCCGACGTGGTTCGTCGCCGTGCACAGCGCGTCGTACATCTGGAACTGCAGCACCAGCGACACGAAGTACTTGACGTAGCTCTGGTCGCTCGGCACGTGGTACTTCGCGCCCGCGTCGAAGTCGCTCTCCCTGCGCGCGACCGGCGGCACGACGCCCCGGTAGCGCAGCGCGAGCGACCACCAGTGCGAGTTCATGTTCCGCACGCCGTCGCGGAACACCGCGTAGCGCCACTGCAAACGGTCGGACGCGGTCGGGACGCGCGCTCCGGGTCGCGCCCGGACGGACGCGCGCGTCCCGCTCACCTGGTCGACCGCGTACGCGAACGGCGCGTACGCGACCTTCTCGAGCGCCATCGTCAGCAGGAAGTTCATGTTCGTCTCGTACAGGTCCGTGTTGTTGTTGAACAGGCCGATCCTGTGCAGGTGGACCGGGTTCCGCACCGACAGCGCGATCGCGTCGGAGATCGCCTCGTGGAACGCTGCAACGGTACGCGCGGCCGGTCGGACGGGCGTGCGCGCGCGCGCGCCCGCCCTCCCGTCCGGGTGCGCGAGCGCGCGCGGCTGCTCACCTGGGTTCGCGCCGTCCCTGAACACGTACGGCAGCTCCGCGTAGTGCAGGTAGTACTCGACGTGCGCCATCTCGTGGTGGATCGACACGAGGTCGTCCATCGTCACTTGCGTGCACTGCTTGATTCTGGAAGCGCGGCGAGAGGACGCGTTTGAGAGAGATACGAGAACACACGAGGACGCGCGTCCCTCACCTGTAGTCGACCTTGTTGCAAAAGTCCCACGCGCTCGTCGTGCACTGCACCTGCCTGTTGATCGGCTTCTCGAGCATCGAGTCGATCCAGAACTCGGGCGGCATCGGCTTCAGTCCCAGCGACGTGAAGAACTCTTCGGCGAGCTGAAACATCCTGGAAACAGAAATCGCGGTGACGCTCCCGTTCGGAAGGGCGGCCGCCGTCCGGCCAGCCGACGCGGCGAATCACCTCAGCGGCGTGTATCCCTGCCGCAACATTTCGTTCGTGACGTCGAGGCTCTGCGTCGTCTGGAACGGTCGCACGAGGTCGACGATGTTCTTCCAGTTCTGCGACCAAACGTTGCCGAGCAGATGCGCCGGAATAGGCCCGTCGGCGCGCACGCGCTCGTACCCGTACCGCAGCGCGAGCTTGTGGCGCACGTACGCGTGCAGCTCCTTGTACAGCGGCTCGATCTTGTAGTACACTTCGGCGAGGTTCGCCTCGAAGTCGTCGTCGTCGTCGCCCCCGTACGCGAACCGCATCTGCTCGCCGTAGTCGACGAAGCCTGCGGGCGGCGGGTAGGCGTCCGGTCAGGCTGGCGCGCGGCGCGGCGCGGCGCCGGGCCGCGCGCCGGCCACTCACCGGTCAGCCGGGCGGCCTGGTTCGCGAGCTCGACGTATCGCATGAACTTGTTCTTGATCGGCGGGCCGGTCTTCCGCCTCCACTCGGTCCACACGTACAGCAGCTCCTCGTAGTTGCGCGAGTGCGCCATCGTCCTCGCGACGTCCGGCTCGAGCCGCATGTCGCAGTAGTTCGACGAGTAGCTGTTGTACGGGCAGATCCTGACCGTGTTGTAGATGTCCTTCATCTCGGCGATCAGGTGGTATATCTGTGAACGGACGCGCGCGCGTGCGAGTCGGGCCGGCCCTTGACGGCGAGTCGGGCGGCCCGGCCGGCCGACGGCTCACCTCGTTGTACTTCTCGTCGGTCAGGCTCGACCGGCCCTTGACGGCGAGCAGCTTCAGCTGCCTCCTCGCGAACGGGTCCGGCAGGCGGGACCACCCGAAGCTGACCGCCTTCCGCCACGAGATCCGCTCGAACTTCTCGCCGAGCGTCTGCTCCTCGATCATTTTCCGCTTGTTGTAGTCGGTCATGTTCGTCGAGTACTTCCACTGCGCGGTCGTCACCCTGTAGCACATGTTCGACGCCTCGCGGTCGAACTCGCGCAGGAACTGCAGCGCCTCGCCGAGGTTCACGTCGGTGCCCTGCGGGCGCGCGGTCGGCTCAGCACGGAACGGGTCTACGTCGGTCCGGCCGGTGCGTCCGCTCGCGGCGTGCGACGGACGCGTCGGCCGGCGTCGACCCGGGGGGTGTGGGGGTGCGGCGAGGAGGTGCGTCGGTTCTCGGAGGGGTGCGGGGGCGTGCTGTCGCACGGCTGCGCGTGCAATGCGTGCGGCTCGTGAGTTCGTTCGTCGATTCGTCGTTTGCAGAGCGGTGCGAGGGTGAAGGCGCGTCACACGAGACCGAACGGTGATCACGTTGCGCGCACACACGCACGCGCGCACACACACAAGGTCGTATTTAAATGCTGTGTGGATTCCGAGTAAATCACGGCGTGCCAATTGGGCACGTAATTAAGCTCATTAAATCGTACTTGGTGTGTGTGAACACGGTCGAATTAACGTGACTGGAAATAGTGAGCGACGTTCGGTTTTAACTCTGACG
>CM068317.1:50379924-50519924 GCA_034766995.1 Acanthacorydalis orientalis
GAATCCGCAGCGTGCGAGGTGTACAATAGGGCTTGTCTGTCGCATGTCGCCGCCGCCGCCGCGCTCGAACTGACCGGCCGTCGATTTTCGGTGCAGCGTGAGACCCGACCTCGGCTCTAACAATCCGCAACAGCAGGGCGTTCAGCGGAAAGGTTTACCGCACGTGATATACTGCCGGCTCTGGCGCTGGCCGGAACTGCAGAGCCACCACGAGCTGCGGCCACTCGAGCACTGCGAGTATGCGTTCTCGCTGAAGAGGGACGAGGTGTGCGTCAACCCGTACCATTACACGAGAATAGAGAGTCCTGGCGAGTATCTTTTCGATTTCGGCCTCGGCCCGCGGCCGTTCTCGTCTCGCGACGACCGCGGGCACGCGCGCGGGCGAAGCGTGACCTTCGCGTCCCTCTCTTGCAGCGCTGCCGGCGATCCTCGTACCGATGCACGCCCTGAACGACGACATCAACATCTACCCGCACTCGCTCGAGGACCTGAGCACGTCCGTGCCGGAGAACACGTCGTTCCCGCACAACACGGACAGCCTGAGGTAACCGCCGGTCGGTGCCGGGCGCTCCGGACCGACTGACCGTCGTCGTCTCGTTCCAGCTCGCTACACATGCAGCACGCGTACATGCCGCCGAACGTCGGCAACGCCGGCCAGAGTCCGCCGCACAGGGCGCCTCCGGCGACGGAGACGCCGCCTCCCGGCTACATGTCCGAGGACGGCGACCCGGTCGACCAC
Source organism: Acanthacorydalis orientalis (assembly GCA_034766995.1). Lineage (NCBI taxonomy): Eukaryota > Metazoa > Arthropoda > Insecta > Megaloptera > Corydalidae > Acanthacorydalis > Acanthacorydalis orientalis. Next base: position 50,380,664 of record CM068317.1, read on the forward strand.
AACGACAACATGAGTGAGTCGGCCGACGAGAGCTCTCGGCGCTCTTCGGTCCCGGACAGTCGGTCGGTCCGTTCGTTCGTTCCAGGTCTGTCGCGGCTGACGCCGAGCCCGCCGGTCGACGCGCAGCCGGTCATGTACTGCGAGCCGGCGTTCTGGTGCTCGATCAGCTACTACGAGCTGAACACGAGGGTCGGCGAGACGTTCCACGCGTCGCAGCCTTCGGTCACGGTCGACGGGTTCACGGACCCGAGCAACAGCGAGCGGTTCTGCCTCGGCCTGCTGTCGAACGTCAACCGGAACACGGTCGTCGAGCAGATAAGGCGGCACGTCGGGAAGGGCGTCAGGCTGTACTACATCGGCGGCGAGGTGTTCGCCGAGTGCCTGAGCGACTCGAGCATATTCGTGCAGTCGCCGAACTGCAACCGGCGGTACAAGTGGCACCCGGCGACGGTCTGCAAGATACCGCCAGGTCGGTCGCCGGACCGGACGTCGCGCGCGTCTCGGTCGGTCCCTCGGGATCGTCGGCCGGTCGGACACTGACGTCTGTTTCGATCCAGGGTGCAACCTGAAGATATTCAACAACCAGGAGTTCGCGACGCTGCTGTCGCAGTCGGTCAGCCAGGGTTTCGAGGCGGTGTACCAGCTGACGAGGATGTGCACGATCAGGATGTCGTTCGTCAAGGGGTGGGGCGCCGAGTACAGGTGAGCCGGAGGTCCGGACGCGCGCGCGACCGGTCTCCGAAACGACTCTCGTCGGTTTAGACGCCAGACCGTGACGTCGACGCCGTGCTGGATCGAACTGCACCTGAACGGGCCTCTGCAGTGGCTCGACCGGGTGCTGACGCAGATGGGTTCGCCGCGGTTGCCGTGCAGTTCGATGTCGTAGGCGGACCGGAGCCGTCGACGCCGGAGCGCGTCGGGTCGGACCGGAGCGCGCGCGCGTCCGGCCGTCCGACGGCGTCTCGGACGTACGTCCGGGAGAGCGACCGTCTCGGTCGGGCGCGGACGTTCCGGGCGGCGACCGCGATCTCGGCCCGGGGACGCGCCGCGACTCCGTGCGGACCGGCCGGGTCGGATCGATACGTTCGGGACGCGGTCGTCCGTCGGGCGTACGCGTATATATATATGTATCTGTATGTTGTTTTCTATGTCGAGCGTACGTGCGTCGACCGAGCCGTCGGGTACGAAAGAGTACGTCCGTCTGTCTGCGTAGACGATTAGAGTTCTAGAATACGAAATATGTACCGAATTTATGTATTTTACAGTGTAACTATTGATTTTATCGAGTCCGTTGAACAAAAAAAAAATTGTTTTCATTTTTAATATTATTATTATTATTATGCAAATTATATTATCATATTTTATATGTATACATATATGTATATATATATATATAAATATATATATATATATATATATATATATATTTATATATAGATATATATATATATTTATATATATATATTTATATATATAAATTTATATATTTATATATATATTTATATATATATATATATATTTATATATATATATATATATATACACATACGATATTATGTGAAAACTATTGTTTATATTTAATAAAAAGCAAGTTTTCCAATGTTTTATAGCTATACGGTAGTTTTTCATTGTAACCTAAATGTGAACCCGACATTCATATTAGAGTATTATCGAGAAAATATTTTATAAGTTCGAATATATCGCAGGGCGAGCAAGCTGTAGAGGCATGTTCGAAAAGTACGTGAGGTGAGTGACGCTGCCGAGTACGGCAATTAAACGAGGTAATGAAACGGCGCGTCGTTAATGACGCGCGTGTATTCATATTCACACGTGTGTTTATCGATGACGTATGAGAGTGCATGGTTCGAAAATTAAATGTTTCGCTCTCTCCGTCGGCGATTTCAAACGAGCTCGCGGTCACGTGCTCACGGAGAGACGAAGACGTTAGCGATCAGAGTCGGTCGCCCGCTCGTCGTCGTTTTCTTCTCCAGAGTTCCACATGTACAACGCCGGCTGTCATTAGTTCCCCGTTCAGTGCGTAGATGTCCATGCGGTCGTGCGCATCATGGGTCTGTCAGCGAAACGTCTGTGCAGTGTGGAATTCGTGATTTTGTTGTCGGTGTCGTGTGTATTGTGCGGCGCGAATATCCCGCATCGGAAATTCGAGTACAAGTATTCGTTCAAGCCGCCGTACTTGGCGCAAAAGGACGGCACCGTCCCGTTTTGGGAATACGGCGGCAGTGAGTACATGTCATTTTTGTCGGTACACGTATTTGATTTTGCTCGCGTAGCTCAGACGTACGTCGGCGGACACGTCTCGGCCGCTCGAGCGGAGCGTGCGAGACGCGACGCGCTGCGGTCACGTCGCAGCGTTGTGCTCGTGACACGCAGCCGACGCGATTCGACAAGATGTTCCGAATATTCACGGCCGATACGGCCGAACGATGTATGAAACAGGTGATCGGCGGCGCGCTCCGCTGCACGCCGCCCGATCCTCGATTCGAATCGGCGATCCGGACGGCGCGAGCCGCCGGCAGACGGAGAAAGAGACCCGGCCGCCGATCGCCTGTTCGCACGTACGGAACGCGGCCGACGTCCCGACAGAGCGATAAACGCGGTTCCGCCTTTTCAGACGCGATCGCGAGCTCGGAAAATGTTCGAATCGCACCGTCGCTCCGTAGCCAGAAGGGCGCCATCTGGACCGCTCAGAAGACGAATTTCGATTGGTGGGAGGTCGAGATAGTGTTCAGGATCACGGGCAGGGGACGGGTCGGCGCGGACGGACTGGTACGTTGTCGGCGACCGGCGACGCGACCCTGCGATACGCACGTCGGACGACGACGCCGGCCCGGCCCGCGACGACGGCGCCGGGGGGCGAACGCGCGTCCTCTCGTTCGAACTTCGCCTCTCGCGCCCGGAACGAACGGAAGGACACGCGGCGGGGGTCGCGGGCGCGGCCCGCGTTCGAATCGCATTATTGCACGTCCGTTTTCGTAAGCCCGCGCCCCGCGCATCCGACCGCGCCGCCGCTCGTAATCGACTCGGATAGATCTTACGCGATCGCCGTACGCGGTACGGCGGTACGTGTGTTGAGTCTTCGAGGTCGCACGTTCCGTGCCGGGCGCCCTCCCGTTCGTCCCCCGCGAGAAAAACGCCGTCGCACGAGTCGTCGTGACTCCGCGCGGGTTCCGAGTCGCGGCGAGCGGGCCGGCGAGAATCGACGTGCGCGTCGCAGCGTTGACGATCGGCGCGGTGGGAGAGGAGCCGCGCCATTCACGGCGTCCTCTCCCGCCATCACCGCTTCCGCCGCAGGCGTTCTGGTACACGGAGTCGAAAGGCGCGTACGACGGCGACGTGTTCGGCTCGTCGGACCGGTGGGTCGGCCTCGGTATCATTTTCGATTCGTTCGACAACGACAACAAGCACAACAATCCGTACATCCTCGCCGTGCCGAACGACGGCACGAAGAACTTCGATCATCAGCTGTGAGTTCGCCGCCGGCTTACGTTCCGGCCCGGTCTGAACGCGGGCTTGTTTCAGCGACGGCGTGCCGCAGGCGATAGCCGGCTGCCTGAGGGACTTCCGCAACAAGCCGTACCCGACGAGGGCGCGCATCGAGTACTATCAGAACACGCTGACGGTGCTGTTCCACAACGGGATGACGAACAACGACCAAGACTTCGAGATGTGCTTGCGCGCCGAGAACTTGGTGTTGCCGAAGCACGGCTACTTCGGGCTGTCCGCGGCGACCGGCGGCCTCGCCGACGATCACGACGTGTTCCACTTCCTCACGTCGAGCCTGTGGCCGCCGGGCCAGACGCCCGGACAGGGCGTCAGGGTCAACGACGAGGAGCAGCAGAAGCTGAGCCGCGAGTACCAGGAGTACCAGCGCAAGCTCGATCAGCAGAAGGAGGACTACCGTAAGGAGCATCCGGATCAGGTGAGCGATCGGACGCGTCCGGGTCTCGGACGCGCCCGCTGACCGGCCGGTTTCGCCGCAGCACGCGAAGAAGGACGACTTCGACGAGTGGTTCGAGTCGGACAACCAGCGGGAGCTCAGACAGATCTTCCAGGGCCAGTCGTCGATGTTCGACGTGCTCAGGGAGCTGAACAGAAAGCTCGACGAGGTGGTCGGCCGCCAGGAGCGGACGCTCAGCCTGCTGTCTGCCGGCCAGGCAGGCGCGCTCGCGGCCGGCGCGCCGCCGCCGGCCGGGCAGGCGCCGCCGCCGGGCGGCGGGTACTCCGACGCGATCCGGCGACACGAGGTCGACTCGATGATCAACAATCAGAACGCGATCATCGGCATCGCGCGCGAAATCAAGTCGGTCGCCGACGGCTTCGCGGTCTCGCCGCGCGAGCCGCCGGCCCGACACGCTCGTTTCTTGCAGGAACTACGTCGTCGAAGTGAAGATCCGGTCCGACCAGATCGTCGACAACCAGGCGAGGCAGCCGACCGCGCAGGTGCAGTCGGTCGGCTACGACACGCAGGCCGTCGTCAACGAGATGCGCGAGGGCCTCAATCACGTCAAGCAGGGCGTCGCGCAGGTCGCGCAACGCTTGGGCACGCAGGCCGGCGCTCAGCAGCAGGGCGCGACGTGCCCGACGCAGTCGTGCGTGTCCGTGACGTTGTTCCTCGTCACGGTCGCGGTCCAGGTCCTGATCGTTTTCGGATACGCGGCGTACAGGTGAGCGGGACGGCCGGGGCGCCGCCGGAACGCGCCGCTCGGCGTCCCGACCTGACTCTCGGTCTCTCGGTTCCAGGGACGGTAGAGAAGCGCAAGCGAAGAAGTTCTACTGATCGCGCGGATGCGGCACGGACGGAGACGACGACGCGTGCGCGCGCGGTCGCCTCCGACCGTCGTCCGGACGACGGAACCGATAGACGTCGACGACGACGGCGGTCGGTCTCGCCGTACGCGTCCGTCCGTGCTCGTCGTCGTACCGTCCGACGCGGACCGACGGAACGTTCGCGACGAGGCGCTCGTCGTCCGCTCGGGTCGCGTCGCGTATCGGACCGGACGGTACGTGTTTCGAACGTCTTCGTTTCTCCTAGGCGCCGGACCGATTCGAGTTCTCGTTCTCGTTTTTCGATCCGCACGCTCCGTCTCTTCGTCGCGGACCGTCCGACGGGCCGGGTCCGGAACGTCGCGTACGTCGTGCGACGCTACGTACGGGCGTCCGTCGACCGTTTACACGTGAGAACGTGAACGTAGATTATGTGAATTTTATATATGAGAAATAAAAAGTACGAATTTGTTTTTTTTCACTTATTTATTTATTTAAATATAACCGCAACACGATAATATACTTTAACGTGTTTACACTTTCGGACGTACTATTTTACATACTAAAAAAAAAAAAAACGGTCGTGACGGTGAGCTCCTGCGGTCGCCTTGCAGTTTATTTCTTCAACAACTGATGTCTCAGGACGAGGAACGGTGCCGCGAGGCCTGACCCGAAGAACAACGCAAACATGACCGTCAGCTTGTACCTGTTGGCCAGCGAGAACGGCAGATTCTGTTCGAAGAAAAAGTACGTGTTAACCGTTAACAAAAGTCGAATTCCGCAACGACAGGTTCGACGAAGAACACATTATGTAACCTGTACGGGTGAACGTAAGGCACTCACCTCGCCCGGAACAGCGCCGTCGGAGTGATTGCGTGCGAAATTTCTGAGGAGGTTTCTCGTTAAAAGAGTCGTCCGTGACAACATTTCGGAAAATGCGTTTGTGCAATTAAATACGAACAAATTTTACAGTGGAGCGACGACAATGGACGACGTCTAACCAATAAAAATCAATAGACGCGCGTGAAGTTGCACACACACGAGAGTGAACCGACTGCAGTTCTGGTCGGACGAACGTCAGAATCGAAAAGTCACTAGTTGCGGTCGCGCACGGGACGGCGCCACCTCACTGACGATCGTATGGTAATGTAAGTATTATTGTTACGTATTCGTGATGCGTCCGCTGTCTCGGTCGTCTCCCGCACGATACAACAGTGCAGACGTATATGTGCCCCTGCTATTCAAATCGAACAGAACGTTTTTCGTACGGCTGTAAAATATTTAAATCGCAGTTCCGACACCGTGTCCGCTTCGCGTTTTCTTTCACATTGAATTTGTTTCCGTTCGGAGCTTAGAAATAAATGCTTTTATGTTGAAGTTTTGTGCACACGTACGGTTTCTACAGTATCTCTCTGATTTGCATTCAAACGTTTATAAAACGCGGTCGGAACGCCGGATAACACCGACTAGAGCGGCAACATGGTTCGATGATTTCAAGAGGAGTTCGTACGAAACGATAAGCGGGCAAATGACAATAAAACGTATGCCGTACGCACGTTTTTTTTAAAAAAATAATATATATTATTCAATCGACTATTCTATACGTGAACACGTACAAAAAGGTAATACAGCTAGAAATCGTTTAGTTCAAATTTCACGCATCCGGACGACCGGGGCCGCCTTCGCGATCGTCGTCGTCGTCTTAAAGCTGCTGCTACTACTACGGAGAGCGCTGGATCGGTTAATGGCAGAACGGATAGTCGGGGCACGCCGCCGCGGGCACACCGTCTGGATACGGACGTTGCGTGAATCCGGGAAGGGGTCGCGCGGCCGAATATCCGTACGCTTCTCCGGTATTGCAGTACGGGTAGTTCGGGCATGCGGCCGGCGGCACTCCCGCAGGGTAACGGGTCGCCGTGTAGGCGGCCGGTGCTGTCGACGACACGTACACGGCGGTTATTAGAAATTATTGGAAATTTAGATCCTTATGTGTGTATATATATATATATATACATAAAAGGATCGTTTGCAATACTTCAACCCTTTACATACTATCGGGAAACTCAAGTCCCACACGCGAACACTGATATTATGATGATCAATGATTCGCTCCGTTCACGTTACAGGACTCTTGTCTAAGAAATAGCAAAAACAAAAAAAAAAAAAAAACATTCTGGAATTTTATCTCGTCGTCGCGTTGCCGCTTGCACGCGGCGAAGGAATCGATCCGTGAAAACAATAAACGAATCGTTCCTGTAGAAGTATGACGATTGATTATACGAAGCGCCGATTCGTGCGTTCGTTTCGAATTCATAAATCCCGCTGTACGTTACGGTGCTTGCTTCTTTTATCTATGGTCCTGTGACGACGAAGTATGCAGCGACGTGTTCTCTGCCGTTTCGGTACGCCGTATTCGATTCATTACGGTCCGTTCGCGAAATGTGACGTGCGTTTTGAGTCTCGTTACTAAAAATTAATTCCGTCTGTGAAATCGCAGTAAATGTCAAATTTATTTATGTTGGTACGGCGGTCGGCCATTTTCTTCATCGCACTCACAAACCATTTCAGCTAGATGTCTGTAAAATGGATATGTGTATGTGTGTGTGTATATATACGCATATATAAATAAACTGTCTATAGAGTTATCCTTTCCGCCGTCATTCGACATTTTAAAATATCCGAACAGCGACAGAACAATAACATCGATTCTGCTCTCTGTCCGAACAAATGTCGGACGTTCGTAGATAGAGAGAGACGAATTCGTAGTCGGCGGTGATGCAGACGTCTCGCGACTCGCCGATTGTCAGTGATACGTCGTTCAATCTCGCCGGCGAGCGATGAGACAGAATTCTTTGTCATCCGTTGTTTGTTATGATTAGTAGGGACAGTAGTGGTGCTGATCAGGAACAAGCCGAAGCTCGATATTCCAGGCGCATATTTACCGAAGATGGAACGACGGGAGAACGGTGTCGAACAGGAGGAGCTCAAACACTTCAACTCTGTCCTTAAGACTTTTCGGAGCTACAAGTGAGTGTTACGTTTTTCTTTATCGCCTCTGTTGCAATACACGTCGAACGTTGATTGTATCGGTGGCGAAACGACGTCGACGAATAACGGAACGTCGATTTCGTTCGACGGACGATCCTGTTAGGTTATGTTTTGTCGAACGTCATGCTTTACCGTGCGTGCCTTGGACTATGTAACTGTCGACGGCAATTCCAATGTTATAATAATTTTTATTGAAAACAAATCCTTTTGCTATTAATCTGACATATCCAATGCAGATGTATTTTAATATATAAAATGCCCATTAAATTTATGAAACACTCCTGATTTGTGTATCTCGTAACGTTTTTTTTTTTTAACTAATATTTGGATAACAAAAATATCGAGATCGTGATTTGAATCGCGCCCTTCTCATTTTAACGATATTATTACTAGAGTGTAAAATTGATTATCGACTATTAGAAGATATCGTAATGATTTCTGTACGATCCGACTATAGATAACGTCACAGTCGTCAATCAGCTGCCAGATTTATGTCACGAAACCGATTCACCGTGAACGTTTAAACCGTTTGAAATTCGACGAGTTCGCGTTCACGGGTCCGACCTCTCGTGCGAACGTGGATGATACGTGGCTTCGCACGTAGAGTTCAGACGGTGCCGCCGCGCGCGTTTCACGTGCGGTGACGCGTGTGCCGTGTCGATAGCTGCCGTTTTGTTTTTGTTTGTTTTTTTTGTTCCTCGCAGGTCCGAATCTTTGGAGAGGATAAGTCGGTCCGAGTCGTACCTCAATTCCTTACCGGGCCACCAGCAGAACTGGCTGAAACAGTACAGGACCGATCTCCAGGCCGTCCGCAGGTGCGTCGAGCACAACGCGGCGATAATAGAGTGCATGATACGCGACGCCCCGATCATGTTCGAGAACACGGGCGGCTCGAACCTGTCGGCGTCGTACTCCGTCGCCGGCGAGGTGCTGTCCGAGGGCGTCGACAAGGTGCAGGCGACGCTGAAGCAGCTCGTCCGCGACTGGAGCTCCGTCGGCGCGGTCGAACGCGAGCAGTGCTACGGGCCGATCGTCGCCGAGATCGAGAGGATATTCCCGAAGGACGCGGTCGACGTGTCGACCGTCAAGGTGCTCGTGCCGGGCGCCGGCCTCGGGCGGCTCACGTTCGAGATCGCGTCGAGAGGCTTCTGCTGCCAGGGCAACGAGTTCAGCTACTTCATGCTGATCGTGTCGTTCTTCATGCTGAACCGCGACAACAGCATCGACGGCCTGTCGATATACCCGTGGGTCCAGCAGCACGTCAACAACCTGACCGCCGAGCACCAAACGACGTCGGTCAGTTTCCCGGACGTGCTGCCGCGCGGATCGAACATCAACCCGAGGTCGTTCTCGATGGCGGCCGGCGACTTCCTCGAGGTGAGGCGCCGCGCCGACGTCCGTCGGACCGCGGACCGACGACCGTCCGTTTTGTTCGGCAGGTGTACGACGCGTGCGAGTGGAACTGCGTCGCGACGTGCTTCTTCATCGACTGCGCGCACAACGTCGCCGCGTTCGTCGAGACGATCTACAAGATCCTCGAGCCGGGCGGCGTGTGGATCAACCTCGGCCCGCTGCTGTACCATTTCTCCGGCTCGCTCACGCGGCCGAGCATCGAGCCGAGCTTCGAGGCGATCATGCGCGTCGTCGCCGGCGTCGGATTCGTGATCGAGGTCGGTACGCCGCGGCGGCGGCGCCGCGCCGCTCGGACCGCGGCGGCACGCTGACGCGCGCCGTCCGTCTCGTTTCAGGAGTGCCGCACCGGCGTCAAGACGCGCTACTGCCAGAATCCGAACTCGATGCTCCAGTACGAGTACGACAGCGTGTTCTTCACGTGCCGCAAGCCGGCGGCGTGAAGGCCGTCCGCCGTCTCGCGCGACTGCGCCGCCGTCCGCACGGCGAGCGTCTTTCGATCGGCGACGTGCGGCCGTCGGGCGCGAGCGCGCTCGGGCCGCGGCTGGTCCGTGTCTCGCGAGAGGGAGAGATTTAATCCGTGACGCCGATAGAGACCGGCCGATAGAATAGTTTTCTACGACGTGCGCGAACGTGCACGCGACAGATTTCTCGAAATTCCTCGGACGTCGCTCCGCCACGTGCGACGGGATCCGGACACGTGATCGTCGGGAGCGATCGTTTCGTCGTACGATGCGATCGGTCGCCGTCGATCCGTTTCGTTTTTTTTCGTCTGTCCGTTTGTTTCGAAAACACGAGCTTTGTGATTATTATATTCTATATATATATATGCATATATTTGTACGAACAATAAATAATTACGAAAGAATCGTAGTTTCATTTCACGCACGAACGTTTCCGGATCGTACTTCTCCCTGTTCCGAGACGTAGCGTCCGCGACACGCGGACGTGCGTGCGCGGGATCGAGCGCGGCACCGGCGGTCGGGAGCGACCGGCGATCCGGCGCCGACCCTCGTTCGGCGTGGTCTCGTCCCTCGTTCGATCGGAAGTCGTTCCCCCGCACGCGAGTAGCTCGCGACCGCCGGCCGACAAACGGCCGAGACGGCGTGCGGCGGCCACCCGCGAACCTCTTCGTGATCCGTCGGAGGAATCGCAGTTCGCCGCACGAAGCTTTTTCGCTCGCTCGAGCGACTCGGACAGATTTCGACTACCGGTAACTCGTCTGTTTCGTCGTCGTATTCATACGAACGAAAAAAAGTTTTCCGCTCGAAAACATTCTTCGACGGATCATTACTTATAATTGTTCGATCGATGCTTATGATTAATTAAGACGGCGATGCCGTCGTGCTTGCCGTACACACACATATATATATATATATATATTACGTTAGACGAAGCCTGAAGCCGATCGTCTAGATTCCTTATCCGTGTGTTGCCGTGGAAAACGCACCGTCGTTGTTTATAATAAACATCGATAGTTTATTGATATATATATATATATATATACGTAATCAGAACGAAGCGACGGACGCAGTGTGCGCGGACGCGGATTCTGATGAACCTGTAGCTTATACAGATGCATGATTCATCGCCATTGTTATTTGTAATCGTTTCTAAATAAATTGTTATCTGTTTTGCGTTAGTGTCAACGCACCCCTTTCCCACGCACGCCAACAATATATATATATATACATATATATATATATATATTTGTGTATATATATATATACATTTATGTATATATACACATTATATATATATATATATATATATATATATTATATATATTATATATATATATACATTCATATGTATATATATATACATTTATATATATATATATATACATATATATATATATATATATAAATATACAACTGTATATATATATATATATTTATATATATACATATATATGTATATATATATATACATTTGTATATATATATATATGTGTATATATATAATATATATATATATTATATATATACACACAAATATAAATATATATATATATATAAATATATATATATATATATATATATATATATATAAAAATATATATGTGTGTATATATATATAATATATATATATATATAATATATATATATATATATTATATACATTATATATATATATATATATATATATATATATATATATATTATATATATTATATATATACACATATATATATATATGCATACGTACACACACACACACACGTACACATGACATTCGAATAGAAAGAAGAATGCGTTCGAAAGATACGGTTGCGAGTGCCGTAAAAAGTACCGTAGTACGTTCATTCCATGCTCAGATGATTAAATTACGTGTACTTAGTGGTGGTTAGTCGGCTGACTCTTCAGTCAGTCAGTCAGTTTAAGTTCGTTCGCGACCGAAGCTGCGGGCCGACGCACGCTCACATATATATATGTACACGCTCGTGCACGCATACATGCACGTACACACACACACACACAGAGTGTATGTGCGCGCACGTTTAGGGATCGTTTGTGTTTTCTCGTTCGTAGGCTGTTTAGATGCAGGAGTGTGTTTGAAAGTTGAAAAGTGGTGATTTTTTTTGACAGCCGATCGAGACGCGATGTGAGAAGTTGACTTTGCAAGCAATTGATCGTTCGTTCGCTTTTCTTTTTTTTCCTTTGAAATCGTCTTCGCGTCTTCGAATTAGCCGGAGCGCGTTCCGAAGAACGTAGCGTTGCGGTGATACGATTTTTGATCAGCGATCGACGAGCACGCCGACACAATATGCTCGTGCCGTAAGTGCCACCGATTTCTATCATTCAATTTGTACGCACGGTACACGCGCGCACACGCACACAACACGCATCCGTGACAGGCGTGTATTTGTACTTGCACATTTCGCGACGTAATGCCCGTGGCGCTATGAACGCTACGAGGGTTCGACATCGAAACGGCGCTTCCGTCCGCACTCGCCACTGCCGTCGTTCCGTTCGCCGACGAGTCGATCGATCGATCGACCGACCGACTGTTTTGTTTCCCGCCGGTTCGACGCGACACGACACGACATTTTCGTGTCGAGAATGTCGTTTGCGATCGTCGCTCGCGCGCGTTTCCGTCGCAACGCCGCCACCGTCCTCGGGGCGTCGGGCGATCGACGCTTCCCTGCTGCTCCGCTCGGCGCGTCGCGCGTCACTTCGAACGTACACCGTCGTACGGCCGTCGTCCGTCGTCGGCGAGGGACCCTCTGTCGTATTCGAGCACACGGCGCCTCTCTCGACCCCGAGTTACGTCTCCTCGTCGCGCGCGAGCCGCTCCCGGACGGTCTTTGTTTGTTTCGTCGGTTTTCCGGCGCGGCCCTCTCGCATACTTTTCACGGTTCGCGAGCGGCGTCCGCAGCCGATACAAAGACGGGAAGCGATATCGAGATCGTGGCCGTTTTCGGGGTGTTGCGCGCCTAGGCACGCCCGTCTGCGATTCGAGTCTTTTCGCAGGAACGTTGCGCCGCCGCATATATATGTATGTATATATACGTATACGTATATATATATATGTATATATATGTATATACATATATGTATGTATGTATGTGTGTACGTGTCTACACACGACGGCGGCAACGGGCACGCACGATGAAAGTTACGCACACGTGCGTGCGCGGTGCGGCCCGTCGAGGAGCGCGCGTCGAATTTTTCAGAGCGTTAAGCGGAATTTCAACAATCGCCGCACGCATCTGGACATCGTGACGGGCGGGGCGAGTTTCACTTTTTACGTAGGAATTCGCACGCTCCGGCACGCGCCGCGGAAATCGGCCGAGTATGCAAATGCGCTTTCGAAAATGACGATGGAGTAAGGGAACGCGCCGCGCCGCGCTCGCCCGTCCGACCGGACGAGCGCCGCGGACGTCGGCTCGGGGCCGCTCCCGGCGGGACGCGCGCGCCGGGCGAGTGCGGCGCGGCGCGCGTTCCGTCGCGTGACGCGGGTTTCGCGGACGGCGGTCTCGGCGCGCCGAGCGTCGCCCTCGGAGCACACGAGGAGGCACACACGTCGTGCCCGCGAAGTCGATCGCGCCGGCATCGGAACGACCGCCCGACGACGCGTCGACCGTGCGCCGCGGCCGTCGTCGCCGCGCCGTCCGTACGTCGGACGTCGGTCGCATCGCGGATCGTACGGAGAGATCGTATTTCCGGGGGTTTTTTTTCCGTCCTTAGTCGCGCGCGACGCGGCCGATTCGCTCGTCCGATCGTCGTCAGACGGTCGTTCGAGCGGTCGCGTTTCGCCGGCCGGATGAGAGCGTCCTGCAGCACTGTCGCCGCATCGCGGCGCTTCCGACACGTCTAAAAGAGCGCCGTCCCGCTCTCGTTCGGTTCGTACGAGAGCTTCGCGTGCCGGTTTACGATCGGAATCACGTCCGAGTGACGCGATTCCGTCGGCGAACGCGGCCCGCGGCGCGGTTCCGTCCGCGTTATTTCGGACGCGCGGGCGACGGACGGGCCGCCGATCGTGCGATATCGGCGTCGGCCCGCGTGCGGGACGGCGCGTGAAAAAAACGTCGAACGTGTCCGGCGGCCACGGCCGTCGTCGCCGTACCGTTATGGGAACGCGTGCGAACGGAATCCACTGCACCGGGATCCAGCGCATAACGGGAATTCGCTCGGATGCGAAGTGGCCGCGGCGTGCGGTAGCGGTGCGGTGCCGAGTACGGTTTCGACACCGTCCGGTCGGTCGGTCGGCGGGTGCCGTGCACGCACGCACGCACGCACGCCCGCTCGGCCACACGAAACCGAACGGAATCGTACGAGCGGGCGAACAGCGGCGACCGACAGCGATAGTGACGGCGACGACGAAAACGACGAGAAACAAAGCGCGGAAGCGCGGCGTGAGAAAGCGAACCGTACGCGAGAGGAACGGTATTGTTTCGCGACCGCGGGAGCCGGGCGGCGGCGCGGGGGCGGGGGGCGCGCAGTCAACGAACGCGCTCCGACCGCATCGGACCGGAAGAACGTTGCTCCGACGTAACTGTTCCGCGTCGAGCGGAGGGGTCATCGCGACCGGCGGACCGCGTGACACATATTCCGGAGACACAGAGCCGCCGGCGACGAACGCGAACGAATGCGAACGGACGGCGTCGTCCCGCTGCCGCCGCTCCTCCGTGCGGCCACGTTCGATTCCGACGCGCGTGCGTTTTTTCTTTTTTTTTTTAAAAAAAAATACCGTCCGACTCGCATTCCCCCGTGAAAGCGATCTCCGTTCTTCGCGCCGGCGCGCTCGCTCGGCAGCTGTTTTCAACTCGCCGTCGGAACGTCGTCCGCGCACACCTTTTTCTTCGTTCGAACTGTCGAACGGGCGATGGCCGACGGGAGGGCGAGGGACGGCGGGCACGCGTCCGGACCGTACGTGTGCCGGGCTCTCGGAAGCGACGCGCCCGAGCAGCGGCCCGAGGAGACCGGAAACGAGCGGCGTCCGCCGTCGCGCGACTCGCTTCGATCGAGTTCCGAGCGTGCTCGCATGAAACGGCCGCTCGCGTCGAGCGAAACGAACGGCCGTCCCGTTAGGTTTCTGTCGGCCTAACGGTTCGTCGGACTGCCGAGGCCGGCGGGTTCGGTGGGCGCGGGCCTCGTCGTCGCGCGGTTCGCTCCCGCCCGCGTCGCCTCGCCTCGTTCCCGTAAATCGACCGTTGTCGTCCGCGTGACGCGCACGACACGGAGCCGTCACGATCCGTGCGCGGTCGCACGTGCGAAAACGGTCCGCCGTCGGCGGCCCGAGCGCCGCCGAACGGGCGCGCGACGGCGACGGCGCACATCGTTCCGCGGCGATCGTGTTTTTTTCGAAAGTGAAACGGCTGCCGTCGCCGCACGGGAGAATCGGCCTTCGTCCGCCCGCGCGCCCGCCGCCGCGCCGATCCGATTGTTTCACCGGACGACGGGATGCTCGAACATTGTGTCGAAAGTCGCACGCGCCGATCTTATCTCTCCGACGAAGTGAAACTCGGCCTCGCGCATTCGATACAATCGGCGACTTTGTCGAAAGCGAGCGTCTCTCTCTCGCGCGCGCGCGCACAGAGAGGGACAGAACGTCTGCCCGTCGACGCTGCCGTACTGCTTCCGGCGCGCCGGCCGCGCGACTTTCCGTCGACGACTTCACCGCCGTCTGCGTTTCAGACGCCTGCCGTCCCGAGACGAGAACATGCGAACGCAGCCGCCGCCTCTGCTGCTGCTGCTGCTGCTGCTGCTGCTGCTGACGTTCGCCGCTTCGATCGGAGCGGCGCGCGCCTCCGGCGACGTTCTTCCGCCGAACTTGCTGTCGACGCCGACGAACCGGATCTTCGACGTGAACTCGTCGTGCTCGGCGCACGAGTTCTCGGTGAGCGTCACGATGGAGAGGCCTTTCAAGGGCGTCGTGTTCGCCAAAGACTTCTCGCAGGAGTGTCGCAGCCGAGGTGAGGTCCCGACGGTTCTCCCGGCGCCGGCGGTCGCACGTCTGACCGTCCGTCCGTCCGTTCGTTGCTCGCAGGCGCGCTGAACGAGATGGTGACGCTGAACATGCCGTCGAGCGGATGCGGCGTCCGGCTCATGTCGGACGGCGACGCCGCCGATGAAGCCGACGACCCGCTGTACTACACCGTGACGCTGATCGTGCAGATGGACCGGTTCCTGCGTCAGATCAGCGACCGCGAGCGCGTCGTCAGGTGCTATCTGAACGGGGAGGACACGAGGCTGCGCAGCGACGCGATGCGGAAGGTCGTCGCCGACGGCATCCGGTCGGACGGCGGGAGGTACGGTCGTGCGGGAGGCGCGCGCGCGCGCGCGCGTCCTCCCGCTTCGCGACGTCTCGTCGTACGACGTGTGCCGTTTCCCTCTCCTCGGCGGCGCGTCTCTTGCAGGACGGCGCGCATGCGGGCCGACCGCTTCGATTCGACGGCCGACACGAACGACGTCGAGATGCGAGCGCTCGAGCACGCGCGGGCGTGGATGGAGCTGGCCGGCGACGACGAGCCGAGCGGCCCGGATCCGGACGACGCGGGCGCCGTGCAGGTCGGCGACACGATGACGCTGACGGTCAAGTCGACGTTGCCAGGTGCGTACGCGCGCGGCGTCCCGCCGCCGGCGCCCCACCCGTCTGACTGCGTTTCCGTTCGTGTGCGACAGCGAACGTCGGCTGGCGCGTCGTCGACTGCTTCGCGCACGACGGCGTCGGCGACTCGTCGCAGCGGCTGCTCGACGAGAACGGGTGCGCGATAGACGAGTCGATCCTGCCGGCGCTGAGGATGTCGGAGCCGCGCGCGATCGGCTCGGGCGCGACGGCGCGGCCGCGCGGCGAGCGGGCGATCGTCAAGAAGACCGGCGAGGAGCTGAAGCGCTTCGGCGCCGCCGGCCGGACGACCGCGGCCGGCCGCATGCGCTACCAGGAGGCGTTCGCGAGCTTCCCGGCGTTCAAGTTCCCGGACAGAGACAGGCTGCACCTGAGCTGCGGGCTGCAGCTGTGCCGCGGCGACTGCCGGCAGGTGAGTGTGCGCGCCGCGGGCCGCCGACGGTCCGGACGGGCCGCGCGCGCCCGCGACGCAGACCGCCCCGACCGTCGCTTCTGTTCGCCGCGCAGGTCGACTGCGGCGACGTGCGGCGCTCGTCGCGCGACCTCGACGACGACGACGCGCGCCCGGACCGCCGGACAGTCACGACGGGCGCGCCGCCGGTAGGCGGCGGCGGCGAGATCGTCGACCGGCTCGAGGTGTTCAACAGCGTCGAGGTGATCGCGCCGGGCATCGAGTTCGACGGCTACGGACGGAGGGGCGGCGCGTCGAGGTTCGGAGGTGAGTGCCGCGCGCGCACGGCGGACCGGCGCCGTCCGCGACCCCGGTCCGTCGATGATCGCGCGCTACTCCCGCTCTTGCAGACGCCGCCGCGGACCTCGTGCGGCGGCCGCGGATCGCGTCGTCCGGCGACCGGACGTTCTGCGTGTCGACGAGCAGGATGGCGCTGGCGTTCTGCGCGCTCGGCATGGTATTCGTCGTCGCGGTGCTCGTCGCGCTCGGCGCGCTGATACGCGCGCGCCGCGGCGGCCACGTCCACTACAGCCGCAGCGTGTTCTCGAGCAGCGGCGCGAGCGGGTCGGCGTGCGGCGGCAGCCGGCTACTGCTGCAGGAGAGCCCGTGCCTCGGGAGCGGGCGCGCACGCTGGCCGTACTGATCGGCGGCGTGCCGCGCGCGAGTGCGACGCGTCCGAAGCGCTCCCGCCACGGTGCCGGACGTCTTCGTGAGTCCGTCGTCGCCCGTCGACTCCGTGGAACGTCGACGCCGTGCGAAATTATCGAGAGCGTATCGCGGCGTCTCCTTTCGTTCTCGGAAGCACTCTCGAGCTTTACGTTATTTGAACTCGGTGTCGCTGCTACGCGCGCGCTACTAATCGATTTCACGAAAACAACCGTGTCGGTGTGCGTTTACCACTTTCCACCTGCGGTCGTCCGTATATGCTTTATGCACGGGCATGGTGTGCGTGTGCGCGCGCGTCTGCATGTAGGCAACGGTACGCATATAAATATACATATATATATATATATATATATATATATATATATATATATGAATATATATATGAATATATATATGTATATATATATATATATATATATATATATATATATATATATATATATATGTATATATATATATATATATATTTATATAAATATATATATATTTATATAAATATATATATATACATATAAATATATATATATACATATAAATATACATATATATACATATAAATATACATATACATACATATATACATATACATGAATCGTTTCACAGCTTCCCGGTCGGATCCGGGCAGCAAACGACGGGTCGGCCGACATTTACTTTAGAAGTCGTCGTTTCGACGAAAGTTTGCGAATCGGTGTTCGGGTCGGTGACGGTCAACAGGGTTGTTCGGGTCTCTCTTCGTATGTTAGGAACGGCGCGTCGCGTACTCTCACTAGTCGAGAACGCGCGTCCGTCAGGGGGGCGGGCGGCGGCCGTGCCGGCGGGAGAGTCGCGTCCGAAATCGAGCACGGAGCACCGTGCATCGCGAAGCGTCGGATCGTCCCGTCTCGACGGTGCGCGACCTCGTCCGACGTGAACTCGTCGATCGGACGACCGCCGGAACGAGCCGTCGCCGCCGCCGTCTAATTTTACTCTCCTACACTTCCGTTCCGTTCTGTGATCTATCGCGCGGGTGCGCGCGTCGTCGCCGTGTGACGGACAATGACCGCGCACGCGCGCCTTCGTGCATAACGTTAAGAAGTATGTTTAGACTGTAAGAAATATTTATCCGTATGTCGTATATTTATACAGAGAATCATGTATTTATTTTCTATGATAATAAAAACACCGTGAAAGGTAACGATGATGATAATCTTTATTGGTACTTTATCGTCGGCCCGGCCTGCGAACAACACACGCATCCGGCGACGGCACCGCCGAACACCCGCCCGTCACACGTCGGGCGACGTGAACGGCGCTACATTTCGAAACTAATCGTAGGTACACACGGAAACATAAAATTACATAAACGGATCGACGGACGGCGGCGGCGCTCCGGACCGTCACATCGCCGTCTCGCTCTCGGCGCCGAACCTCACCCTCTTCGTCCGATCCGCGTCGTCCGACGACGCTCGCGAGTCGCCGTCGCAACGGCTCGACGTATCGTCTCTGTCCAGCGACTCGAGCATCGAACCGGTGAAACTGAACTCGGCCTCGTCGTCGTCGTCTTCGCAGTCGCCGCCGTCGTCTTCGTCTCCGTCGTCGTCGTCGGCGCCGCGCTTCGGCCGGATCGATTTGACGTCGTCGCCGTGCAGCACGTATATCGCGGGCCGCGAGTCGCTCGCTCCGACGAACGTGCAGCCGCCGGCGAGCCTCGTGACGGCGCGGTCGCGCCGCTCGTCGCTCTCCGGACCGACGTCTATCGTCTCGACGCCGTCGAGGCCGACGACGAACAGCCGATCGCCGCGGCACGCGAACGCGGCCGGCGGCGTCGTCCACTCGACGTCGCGCTCGCGGCTGCGCGTGCCGAAGCCGTCGACGAACACGCCGAAGCCGTCGAAGCACAGCAGGTACTCGTCGCCGCGCACCGCAGCGACCGCGCGCGGGAACGCGCCGAACTCGTGGCAGCGGACGACGTGCGACAGCGTGTCGTCGGACGCGTCGAGGAACTCCTCGGCCGAGAAGTCGCGCAGGTCGACCTCGAAGAACTTGTTCGCGCCGACGAGCAGCGAGTGCTCGCGGAACAGCGCGCACGCGCACGGCCGCGCCGTGTCGAGCATGCGGACCGGGAAGTAGTTGCGCCTCTCGAGGTCGTAGCGCATGACGACGATCTTCTCGCTCGTCGCCGCGCACATCGTGTCGGCGTCGGACAGCGCGAACGAGCCGAAGCGCTCGTCGGCGATCAGGCGGACGGACAGCGCGGGCGCGCTGCACGCGGCGGCCCTCGCGACGCTCTCGACGAGCCGGAGGTCGCACGAGACGAGGCGCCGCGTCTCGCCGGCGATCATGACGACGACGCCCGCGCGCCGCGACGCGCCGATCTGCGCGACGTGCGTGACGCCGCCGATCGACGCGCGCGCGCTCCCGTCGACGACCGAGCGGACGCCGTCGCCGGTGCCGATCAGCAGCACGTGCCGGTCGAGCTCGAGCGCGCACAGGACGGCGACGCGCCGGTCCTCGCGCGTCCACACCGTCGCGACGTCGTGTCCGGCGCCGCCGTCTACGTCGACGAATATCGCCGCGCCGGCGGCGCGCCGCAGCAGCTTCGACCAGTCGTCCTTCGCGCTCGCGCTCGCTGCCATCGCGTACGTCGTCGTCCGCGGCCGGCGCGCCGTCGCGGGAGTCGTCGCTATCTCGAACACGGTCCGCGCGTCGCCGCCGACGACGTCGGCCGCCGGCACGTCGGTCACGATCTCGACCGTCGCGTCCGGCGGACGCAGGTCTACGGTCGACAGCGGCAGCGCGTCGTCGCGACGCTCGTACAGCGCCAGCTTCGATCCGATCAGCCGCACGTACCTCTCGCGCCACTCGGCGTTCGGCGCGCTGCAAAACGAAACGGCGAGTCAGAGAGACGCGAGCGACGACGACGACGACGACGGGGCGTACTCTGCTATCTTCATCCACGCCTCGCGGACCGGCGCGGCGGCCTCGGGCGCGGCGGGCGCGCCGCCGCGTCCGTCGTCGACGTCGCGCTCCGCCTCCCGCCCTCCGAGCGCCGCGATCTCCTCCCGCGCGCGCCTCACGTTCCTGTTCTTCGTTATCTCGTGCTGCAGCCTCGCGTCCGGATCGTTCGTCGTCCGGCGACTCTTCGGCGCGGCGGCCGTCGGCACGACGTTCTCTTTCCTGCTCG
Source organism: Acanthacorydalis orientalis (assembly GCA_034766995.1). Lineage (NCBI taxonomy): Eukaryota > Metazoa > Arthropoda > Insecta > Megaloptera > Corydalidae > Acanthacorydalis > Acanthacorydalis orientalis. The sequence continues at coordinate 50,401,261 of CM068317.1, forward strand.
AGCCGAATATCTTGTCCGTGAGCGTTTTCTTCTTCTTGCCGCGCTCCTCGAGCTGAAAACGGAACCGGTGAGACGCGGGTGCGGGACGCGCGTCGCCGGCGGACGCCGCCCGACGCACCTTCGTCTGCAGGTAATCGATCAGCTTCGTCTGCTGCTGCCGTATCGACTCGGACTTGAGCTCGCGATGCCGGTAGTACGCGAGCCGCTCCCTCAGCCTCTCGTCGAGCTCTGCGGCGCGAGCGCGCGACGCCGACACGTCGTCCTGCAACGAAACGCGCGAGTTCAGCGGCCGGACGACGGCGCGGCGCGGCCGCCGGCCGCCGCACGCACCTTGCACTCGTCGAGTTCGCCGGCCAGCTTCGCGTTCGACCGCTTGAGCGCGTGCAGCAGCGTCAGATGGTGCGCCGACTCCTCCTTCACGAGCACCGCCTCCGACTCGGCGATCTCGAGCCGCCGTTCGAGCGACTTGACGCACACGTCGAGCTCGGCGGCGCGCCTCTCGCCGTCGGCCACCTGCTCGCTCAGGCTCGCGCACGACGCCTTGTACTCGGCGAGACGAGACTGGAAAGCGAAAGCGAGAGCCGCACGTGAATCGCGCCGATTCACGTGCGGCTCTCGCTCCGCGTCCCGAGCGCGCCGCTCGGGACGGGAGGGAACGGAGACGGCGATTACCGTCAGGTTGTCGTTGATCCTCTTCAGCATCGACGCCTCCTCCGTCGCCGTCTCGCGCTGCCTCTCGACGGACGCGCGCGACGCCCTCTCGTCGTTCAGCTGCCGCTCGACGTCGCCGACGCGCGCGCGCAGCAGCTCGACGCGCGCCTCCGACTCCGCGCGCTCCGTCTCGAGCGCGCGTCGTTTCGTCTCGTGGTGCGCGACGAGCTTCTCGTAGTCCTCGAGCTGGCCGTCGAGCGTCGTGCACGCCTCGCGCAGCATCGTCACGTTGATCCGCGCGCCCTCGAGCTCGGCGCGCCTCTCGTCGAGCGCCGCCTCGAGCGCGCAGATCGTCGCGCGCGCGCGCTGCAGCTCGGCGGCGATCGCGCGGCTCTCCTCGCACGCGCGCTCCGAGCGCGACGCCGCCTCGTCCCGCTCGCGCGCCGACGCCTCCAGCGCGGCGTTCGACTCCTCTAGCGAGCGCGCGAACCGCCTCGACTCGGCGATCGTCTCCTCGAGCTCGGCCCTTTCGCGTCTCCACCTCGCCGCGTCCTCGTCGTGGCGGAGCGCGTCGCGCTCCGACCGCTCGACGGCGACGGCGAGCTCGGCGTTCTGCGCCTTGAGCGCGGCGACGCTCTCGTCGTGGCGCGCCCTCTCCGCGTCCGACCGCCTCTCGGCTCGCTCGATCTCGGCGGCGAGCGCCTTCGCGCCGTCCTCGGCGCACTTGAGCTCGCGCTCGACGATCCGCTTGTCGAGCCGACAGTCCGCGAGCTCCTTCTCCTTCTTCCAGAGCGCGCTCTTCGCGGCGCTCGCCGCCTGCTTCTCGAGCGCGAGCGACTCGTGCGCGGCCGCGAGCCGCCCCTCGAGCCGCACGACCCGGTCCTCCTGGCTTTCGGCCGCCTCGAGTTTCGCGACGCCGCGCTCGAGCCGCTCGACGAGCTCCTCGAGATCGGCGACCTTGCTCCGGTTGAGTCGGTCGCTCTCCTCGACGTCGCGCAGTCGTCCGAGCACGTCGTCCCTGTCGCTCGTGACGCGCCCGAGCCGCTCGGTCAACGAGAGGATCTCGGACTCGTGGCGGGACGCGAGCGCCCTCGACGCGGCGCCGTCGGAGAGCGCGCGCGCGCCGGCCGCGTCGAGCTCTTCGCGGAGCGTCGCGACCTCGTCGCGCAGCCGCGACGAGGCTTCTCGCTCGCCGGCGAGCGCGCTCCGCAGGTCGGCGATCGCCGTCTCGCTCGCGCCGCACGCCTCGCTGCGTTCGCGGTCGGTCGCCTCGAGCCGCCGCCTCAGCGACTCGACGTCGCGACACTCGTCGGCGGCGCGCCTGAGCGACGCCCTCAGCGTCTCGATCTCGCGTTCCCGTTCCTCCGCGTCACGTTTCAGCTTCGATTCGGCGTCGACGAGGTCGCGCAGCCGCGCCTCGAGGCTCGCGCGCAGCTTCGTCTCGCTCTCGAGGCGCTCGTGCGTCTCGGACGCGATCTTCTCGAGGCGCGATTCGACGCCGGCGACGCTCCGCCTGTTCAGCGCTCTCGCCTCGGCCATCTTGCTCTGAAAACATCGTCGTCACCGTCACCGTCACCGTCCGGAATGCACGACGCGCGGCCGAGCCGACCGTCGCCTAGCGCACGGACCTTACGCTCGGCGCACTCGTCGCGCAGACGCTCGAGCTCGAGCAGCGCGGCGGACAGCTCGGTCTCGGTCCGCGCGAGCCGCCCGGTCAGCTCGTTGTTCCGCGTGCACAGCTCGGTGATCCGCTGCGTGTCGTCGTCGTGCCGCGCGTTCAGCTCGAGCGTCCGCTCCGCCTCGGCCGCCTCCCACTTGCGTTTCGCCGCCTTGATCAGCTCGAGCGCTTTCGTCTCGAGCTCCTTCCTCTCGAGCCGCTCCGCCTCGATCGTGCGCCTCAGGTGCTGCACAGACGGAAGACCGCGGGACATTCTGTCTCTGTCTCTCGCTCCCACTCTCTCTCTCTCTCACACACACTTACGGCGATCTCGTTCGCGCCGAGCGCGAGCCGCTTCTCCAGCTTGTCGCGGCTGCTCTCCGACAGCTTCATCTGCCTGATCTGCTCGGACAGCCGCCTCTTCAGCACCTCGACCTCCTTCAGCGCGCTCTCCGGGACCGACGGCGCGTCCGACACGAACGTCTTCTCGGCCGAGAGCGGTCTCGTCGGCGGCTCGTCGACGTCGCGCATCGTCGGCGCCGGCCTCGCGTCCCTCGCGAACGTGAACCCGACGAACGGCAGGTTCCGGCCGGAGAAGCGCAGTTTCGTTTTCAGGTTGTCGACGTTCGGCGCCCTCGCCCTCCGCTCGAACTCGACGAAGTTCGACGTGTCGTCGACAGACGCGACCCGCGGGACGAACGGCGGGACGCGGTCGCGCAGGCAGTTCCAGTCGACGCTGTCGAAGAACGCGTGCCCGAGCAGCTCGCCGTGGCCGAAGCGGACGTCCGCCGACGTCAGCAGCCCGGACACGAGCGAACGGAACGCGCCGGACGCGGCGACGTCGCCGGGAAACTCGAGCGACGACGAGAAGTTCATGATGTTGTCGTAGACGGCGGTCAGCGCGGCGCCGGAGAACGGCGTGCAGCCGAACACCAGCTCGTACGCGACGATGCCGAGCGACCAGTAGTCGCACTCGGTCTGAAAGCGGTCGGTCGGATCGGGCGGGCCGGACGCGCACGGCGGAACGGCGCGACGGCGCCTCCGCCCCGCTCCGCTCAGGTCGCGCGACTCACCCCGTACGCGCCGACGCTCTCGATCGACGCGAGCACCTCGGGCGCGACGTACTCGGGCGTGCCGACCGGCATCCGGCTCGTCACTCGCCCGTCGCCGGACAGCTTCGCCGACGAGCCGAAGTCGGCGAGCTTCAGGTGGCCGCACCGGTCGAGCAGCACGTTGTCCGGCTTGACGTCCCTGTGCACGTAGCCCATCAGGTGGAGCGCGCGGAGCGCGGACGCGAGCTCGGCGAGGTAGAACTTCGTCGACGACTCGGACAGCGTGCCGCCGTGACGCTCGAGCAGACCTGCGGACCGAACGGGCGGATGACGGCGCGGCGCGACGGCGCGCGACCGCCGGCGCCGCGAGCGCCGCACGTACCCGACAGGTCGCCGCCGGGATGGAACTCCATCACGAGGTACAGGTGCGCCCTGTCCTGGAACGCGTACTGGAGCGACGTGAGCCACGGCGACGTCGCCGCCGCCATCACGTCGCGCTCCTCCTCGTAGAACGAAATCGAGCGGCCGCTCAGCGTGTCGGCCTTGCGCAGCGTCTTCAGCGCGTACACGTCGCCGGTCTGCTTCTCGCGGACGACGTGCACCTCGCCGAAGTGGCCCCTGCCGATCACGCTCTTCACCTCGAAGTCGGAGATGTTCACGCGCAGCCTCCGCAGCTCCGCGACGCACGCCCGGAACCTGTCGACGAACTCGGCGATGTTCCGGTCGTCGCGTTTCAACGTTTCGTTGTTGCACTCGTCGTACAGGACGTTCAGCGCGTCGAGCACGCCCTCCCTCGAAATCAGGCGGCTCGAGTCGCGCGACGATTTACACTGCGATATCAGTCTGTTGTTCAGCCGCGTGATCCTCACGCCGATCGGCTCCTTCGACGTCTCCATCGCGCACGATAGTTCGTCGACACATACACGACGATTCAGACACACGCACGCACTCGCACGCGACCGATGCACGTCTTCGCCGTTCGCAGATCTTTCGAAACGCCAACGGTCGAACGGTCGTGCGAATCTTCGAACCGACGAATCGGGAGCGCGTGCGAGAGAGACGTGAGCGAAACACGAAGCGTTGTCGACGACGAGCGACGGTTGCGAACGACAACGGACGCCGCCGCCGGCGTCCGAGCACCGATATAAACGTGAGAGGTCGACGGTTCGCTTCGCCAGAGACTCGTCCGCTCGACGGACGCGTGTGCGAGCTTTCGTCTCCACGCCGACCGCCGGCCGAGATCTCTCTTTCAGAAGCGTACGCGATTTCGGTTCGCCGTTACTCGAGGTCACGGATAAAGCGCGCGCCGTCACTCGAGCCTCGTCCACACTATGCGCGTCGTTTCAGAACGTCGTGTACGAAAAAAGTGAAAGAACGACAGATTCGATACGGTTTCGTTAATGTTCGGGAGCGATTTCCGTACGGTTTAAAACACCGGAGATTTGTTTCGCAACGGCATAGAAGTCGCATCGAATCCGTACGTGCGCGGCGTTAGAGTGCACCACTCGCACGGTGTGAACGGGGCTTCGGACATCTGCACGATATGTTGTTGTTATCGACCGGCGGTCACTATTGTCGACGATTGCAGACGTTCGAGGCCGTCACCTGTCACGTCGAGCCGATCGGAAGCGGTTCGTATTCCATTATTGTACTCTGTTTGTTGGGAAAGAAATCGTAAATCCGTATTTAAATGTTGTCTGATGTACGGCCGATCTGAATTGTGTTAGCGAATCGAAGGACGGGAAAGTTGCTCGTCGACGCGAACGATAGTCGTAAGAATGTATAACAACGTGTCTCGACGCTAAGAAATGTATACAGCATGTACGTAGCTAATCGTGTCACGTTTATCGTGTCTGTAATATATAAGAAACATAATTGCTCTTTGTCTTTCGATGTACAGGTCCATGTAAACGAACGCCGATTTCAAGTATTAAAATAAAACCGAACGCTGTTACGATCCGTTACCGATGTGTAAATTAAAAACCGATGCCCCTCGAGCAGTAGCTCGTTCGCTTTCCTTTTTGCCCCTTCGAGACGGCGGCGGACCGTCACGAACGTTTCCGTTCGACGTAGCCGCACGACCGTTTCGTCGGACGAGGACGATACGTCGATATCCTCGAGCCCGACGGTCGCCGGCCGTGCGCGACCGTCGACGGTATCGGGCGATCGTGGACGTACGGCGGACCGGCGACGGACGGAAACGTCGAACGACGTACTCGTGCGGTCGAGCGGGACGGGAACGAGGACGAGAATAAAAACTACGACCGGTACGGTTACGATAAAGTGCTGTTTATTGATATATCGGATCGTTTTCGGTCGAGAAAACGTATGATTTACGTATCGATACGATTTATCGGTACTCGCTCGAGCGCTCACGTGTATACGGGCCTCGTGTATACGGGCGAACGTAAACGCTCGCGCGCCGCTTACGAACTAGTACGTGACGGTACGGTACGAGATCTCGCGCGCGTTTCCGACCGGACGGGACGTCGACGTCCGTCGTCGCGTTCCGGCCGTTACGACGCGTACCGTCTTAGAATCTAAGGCAAACTTCTATCACAATAGAGTCGGTCGATGACGAAACGAGGTCCGGACGAACGGAGACGGCGCTCGATCGACGTCCGTCTCTTTCGTCCGTGGACGGCGTGAATAGGCGAAACCGCTCGCGCGGCTCCCGTGCTCGACGACCGACGCCTCGATCCGCATCGATTTTCGATAGCGGCGACCGGCGTGTCCGGCCGTCGGACGCTAGCGCCGGCGCGACGTGCTTCCGTTTCCGGTTCGGCGGGCTGTCGGCCGGGGCGCGCGCCCGGCGACGGAACGTGCGGACGTCGGGATTCAAGCGGAACGACGGCGGCGGCGGGAGACGCTTCGTCGGCGTCGTCCGGCCGCGAACGCGACGTCGGTGCGCGTCTAGCGGTACGATCCTCCGAACGTCTTCCGTACACTTCACGCGGAGCACGTACTATGCGGCGTCTCGTCCTCTCTCTCTTCGTCTCTCTCTCTGTCCCTCGCCCCGGCGACTTCGATCGTCGAACGGTCTCGCCGAAAGTCGTTCGCATCGTCGGCGTTCTCGTTTTCCGACGAGTGACGGTCCGTCCGTTCGAAACCGAAAGACCGGACGCTCCTCGCGAGCGCGCGCGGATCAGAAAAGAACTTCTCGAAATCGTGCCGGACGCGCACCGTGCGTCCGTCGTTCTCGACGACGGAGCGCCGGTCCTCCGAAACGATCGAGAACGTTTCCCGCGGCGTCCGAGCGGTCGCGTCTCCTCGGCGCGTAGACACTTCGATCGATGCCGCTCGTACGAGTTCCCGCCGCCGTGTGTTTTTTCGATATTTTCGTTTCGTTCCGTTTTTTTGAATTCCCGACGCCGCCGTCGTCGTCCGCACGTTCGGTCGCCTCGTGTCGCGTTAAAGAACATTAAGGTTTTTCCGAAACGTTGCCACACGAACGCACGGTGCATAACAATAGTGATGATATTAACAATACAATAATAGTAATTACAATAATAATTACAATAATAATAATAGTAGTAGTAGTAACAGTAATTATCTAGAATGTAACTAGTTCCGCGCGCGCGCGCGGCTCGAGCTGTATTTACAGTGTTTTAGGGGATTTAAGTTTTAGTGCTCGAGGGTGCGCACGTGTGCGGGTTTCTCGTCTCTTCGACGAAGCGGGCGACGTCGCCACACGCGCCGTCGGTGCCGTTCGACGACGGACGGACTAGACGAGCGAACGCCGCGAGCAGGAGCAGGAGGACGCCCGGGGCGGCTAGACTGCGGCGGACGGTCGGCGTCATCTGTTGAACAGGTTCAGCAGGCGGCCGCTGCGCTTCGCGCGTTCCGGCGCCTGCGGCGCCTGGCCGCCCCTCCGCGACGCCTTCGTCTCCTGCGACGTCAGCTTGCTGCGCATCTGCTCGTCGATCAGCTCGTGCATGTCGATCTGAAAACGTAACCGTACGGCGTGAGCGTCTCGGCGCGCGCGCGCGCGCGGCCGCCGCTCCGCGCACCGACCTGCCACTGGTCGAGCTGCTGCGACAGCTCGACCTTCTGCCGGATCGCCTCGAGCAGCTGGCTGTTCGCCTGCATCAGGTCGACGCGCGTCTTCGCGAGCTCGACCTCCGCCTTGTTCTTCCGCGCGACGGCCGCGTCCCTCACGTCGCGCGCCTGCCTGACGACGTCGTCGCGCGCGAGGCTCGACTGCGACACGTCGCCGCGCGCGCGGTCGCGCTCCTCGAGCGCCGCGCGCAGCTCGGCCTCCCGCACCGACACCCGGCTCTCGAGCTCGTCGATCGCGTCGGCGCGGCGGCAGAGCTCGTCGTCGCGCTCGCGGACCTCGCGCCGCGCGCCTTCGAGCCGCTCGAGCAGCCGGACCGTGTCGGTGTCGAGCACGAGCCGGACGAGCTCCTGGCCGACCTCGACGAGCACGGCGACGCCGCCGCCGCCCGGCCGGTCGCAGTCGAGCGACGCGGTCGAGCAGTCGCTGTGCATGCCGGAGTCGTCGTCGTCGCGCTGCGCCTTCAGCTGCTGGCACAGGCCCCTCAGCTGCCTGTACACGCCGCGCCAGTCCGGCCCGGCCTCGTCGCACTCCATCTCGGCGAGGATCGAGCGCGGCCCGCGGTGGCTCGGCGCGTTCGCGTTCGCGAGGCTCGGCGGCGGCGCGTGCTCGGACGCGACCCTCCCGAGCAGCCGCGAGTGCTCGAGCTCCCTGCGCGTCGTCTGCAGCTGCGCGTCCTGCTCGCGTCTGTGGCGCTCGAGCGCGACGATCCGGTCCTCGGCCTCCTCGAGCGTCGACGCGACCGCGTCCCGTTCCGCCGCGAGCGACACGAGCCGCCGCTCGAGCTCCTGCCGCTGCGCGGTCGCCATCCGCAGCTCGTCGCGGAGCGCGTCGAGGCCGCTCGCGTGCTCGTTGAGGCTGACGCGCCGGAGCGCGCTCTGCTCGCGCAGGTCGTCGAGCCGCGCGCTCAGGTGCGACTCGAGCGCGTGCGCCTCGCCGAGCTGGCCGGTCAGCCGCGTGTTCTGCGCGTTCAGCTCGTCGACGAGCGCCTTCTGATCGCGCTCGTACCGCTTGAAGAACTGCTCGCGCTGTTCGAGCTTCGAGCCGAGCTCCTTCAGGTCGTTCTGCAGCTCGAGCACGCGCGACTCGCAGTCGGACTCGGTCGACGCGAGACGCCGCTTCAGCAGGTATCTGTCCTGTTCGACTTGCTGGAACGAGAGAGAGAGTGAGTGAGTGAGTGACGATCGGCGGTGTGTGAACGCGGAGTGCCGGTCGGACGCGACGGCTTCACGCGCGTCGGTATATTCGAGCGGCGCCCGTGTGTCGAGAAGAGGGCGCCGCACATATATATATATATATATATATAAGTAAATGTATATATATATATATATATATATATATATATATATATATATATATATATATATATATATATATATATATATATATAATGTATATATATACGTGTATATATATGTATATATATGTATAGGCACACGTATATATATATATATATGTTCGTATGTGTGTAGTGTACGTTTTTCGCAGTATTAGAGAAACGGCAGTCGACGGCGCGCCTCTGCGGCGATAAAAAAAATCCGACATGCGTCGTAAAGATAACGTTTTATGTTCCTTTGTTTGTGTATCGTTCGAAGCGCAATAAAGAAATAACGACGAAATAAAAGCGGTTCACGCGAGCCACGCGCATCAGTCGAAACGAACAGCATTTTCACGGACGTACGTGGGGGAGGGAAACTATCCGTTCACGGAACCGCTATCGGCGCACGGCACACGCTCGTGTCGAATCCGTGGCCGCGTTCCGTTTCGAACCGTACGCCCGCCGACGGCCGCCGCTGCACTCGAACCGGCCGACGACACGTGTCTGTCGTCCGTCCGTTCAACGCTTCGAACCGAAACGATCCGGCGGACTTCCGCGCGCGGACCGACGGATGTCTGCGGATTTGTTTCCGCCGTCTTATCCTCGCGTCGAGACGAACACGGCCGTCGTCTCGCTCCGGACGGCGCGGGCTCGTCGCGTTCGCACTCGGCGCTTTCGAGAGTCGGCCGACGGCGTCGACGTCGGATCTTCAGCTTCGGTTTTACGTTCGACGACGGAACCGATCGCGCCGCCGCCACTCGTCTCCGGTATCGACGGCCGGGCCGCCGCTCGCCTCGACAGCACGCGAACCGTTTGTTTCGAACCGTTATCCGTGCACGCCGCTCCCTTTTTTTTGTCATCAGTATCGTTCGTTACGCGCGCGACCGGCACATCTAGCGCCGAACGATCCCACGCGAAACTGTATCGAGTCCTTATAAGGCGCACACGCCCGCCTCTCCGGACAGGCGCGCGCGCTCGCATCGCGGTGCACGATTTCGTCGGCGTGCGTCGTACGTGTAGACGGCGCAGAGAAGTATCGAAAGATGCGTGCCGGGATTTGGCAAGGGGAGGTGACGAAGCGACACGAAAACGAACCGTAATCGTCGACGCGACGAAAGGAGTGCGACGAGTTCGAAACGGGCAGGGCACATCGCGACGAGCGGAGACGGAGATCGACGGACAAGGGGGAAACGGTCGAACGAGAACCGAGAAATTCAGAAAAGACCTAGAAGCGAGCCGCGGGCGGTGAACCGACGGGACGAGCGGGGCGCGGGGGTGTCTCCGTCGAGCAGCTGGATCTAAAATGGACGATCGTGTATGTATATGCATACATATGTATGTATGTATTTATATATATATATATATATATATATATATATATATATATATATATATATATATATATATATATTGTAAAACCGTCGAGCAAGAAAAACGAAAGCGACAAATCCGTTTATTCCGCACGACGGCGGTCGACGGCCATCATTATTGTTACGGTGACTGCAACGTTTGAGCAATCGATAATTAATTACTCGCAATTGCGGACTTTAGAAACGCGAGACGTGACGCAATCGTCCGGCGGTAAGATTTTTGTTCCGGCGAGGACGGTGCGAGAGAGAGAGAGAGGGTGGGGGGGGGAAGGCATCGATACGAAATACAGACATGAGAGAGTTTGTTGTCGTTTGAACGGAACGCTGTCGATAATTGACCGAGCGACCTTTTTATGTCGAGCATCTGTCTGTTCTACGATGTTTGTCTGCTCAGACAGCTGTGACAGCCCGTTTGTATGCCGCACAATGCACATACATGTACGTATATATGTATGTATATATGCATGTATGCACGTACGCACGCGTGTCGTACATTATTCGAACGGGTTTAACCCACTTGCGAGCCGACCGTGTCGTATTCTAATAATGCACTCGAGATGCAACGACACCTCTCGCACGTCAGTCTCTCACGCTCGCGTGCCGTTATCTCTCGACACGGTAAACGTCGCTCGGAGATGCAGACGGTAGACGCGAGCGGACGCGTCGAGGTGCCGCGACGACGACGAATACGCGCGCGATTCTCCGGGCCATTTTTCGGAAGAGTACGCGGAACGGCTCGCGAACGGACGACGGCGCCGGTCGTCCGCGCCCGACGACCGAGCTCCGTTCCGGCTGCCGTGTACGCCGCACGGAACGACCGCGAGGCGCGTCGACGCTCTCGACCCCGTTTCGACGACTACGACGACGACATTAGACGAACCGCGCAGTGCGCGATTGCGAGAAATCGTCGAAACGAAACCGGCCCGCCGACCGATGCGCACATTCGTACGTGCACACACGCACACACACACAGAGAGGGAGAGAGAGATGCGCGCGTTGATGTGCCGCTCGTCATCTCGCAACAGCGTTTTCATATCTGGAAATAAGATCAGTAGAATATACGCAAGTGAGCCGAGCAACTGTAAACACCTGAACAAAAGACGCGCGCGCGGCCTACATGCACGCCCACGCAACGTAGGCGGCCGACCGCAGTGGAAATCGACTACTTTCGGATCGTCGATGACTCAGCGCGACGAGTCATCGCCGATTATGTCAGATTTAAAGTGCGCGCTAGCCCGATGACGCGATCCGGACGACGACGACGAGCGGGTCGAGGGGACTCGTCGAATCCGGTTCGGAACGGCCTCAGCGTCGTCACGAGCGTTCTGTTCCCGACGGTGTTCCGGTTTCTGTCCGATATCGGCGCACTTGCCTGTACAACTCGTGGGCGAGTTGCCGAGCACCGGGATCGAATCGCTATCGTCTAGACGTTAACTTGAACTTTTTTGCAATCTTGCGCGTTCGACCGTCTCGTATCTCGGCTCTCTCGCCACGAAAATTGTCAAAAAAACCGAGCCGACCTGTCTGCCACCTGCGACCGAACGTCCGCCGCGACGGCCCGTAAATAGTTCGCCGTAAATAGTTCGCCCGTATTTCGTTCAGAGCACGGGCACGGACTGGTCCGCCGCCTCGGTCTCCGGGCGTCGCGCGACGGCAACACCGTCGACGGACCGCGCGCGTCGCGACGCGCCCGGACCGCGTTCTTCACGGCGGCGACCGGAATGCGTACGATTTCGCGACCGTGCACGGCCCTCGCCGTCGGCCTCGTCCCTCCGGATCCGGGGCGCTCTCGCGAGGGAGACCGGCCGCCTCTTTAACTTAATTTAGCGTTCCTTTGCGTCGACGCTCGATTTGCGTTCGTGTCTGGGGGATGGGGGAGGGAGGTGCGGGACGCCGATGATCTCGGCTGTCGACGCCGCCCGTAGACTCGGAAGTATTCGTCCGGCCGTGATGAGCGCGCCGGCGACGACGTGCGACCGGCCCGGCCGACCGATTTCGATCGTCGGACACGTCGTGTCCGAACGTCGTCGTCGTCGTGTCTAGTTTGCTCGTCGTCGGCAGCGACGCGCGCCGGCCACGATCAGTACGCGTGCGGAAAGTGTAATCGTAGCCCGTCGTCGTTTTCTCACTATTCATATCATGCGCGTACGTACGTAACGACGGAATTCGAACCGGCTGCGGTCGATCGTACGGTCGCGTTTCTAAATATAGAGGCGGCGGCGTGCACGAGACACGCACACGAGCGTGCACGCTCGACTGTGAGAGAAAGGGGAACGGCGGGTCCGCTGCGCGCACGCTCTGAATAACGCGCGTCTGAACGTCGCGAAGGACGAACGGAGAGAGAGAGAGAGAGCGGATCGGGTTCGTTTTCGGAGGGGTTCGCACGCGAACGGCCCGTGCGGCGTCGCTCGAGCGGACGCGGGACGGTCGAGTGTCCGGCACGGAGTTCCGGGGCGACGAGCGGACCGGGGTCCTTTGCGAACTTCCCCGGCGGCCGATCCGGGAACGGACCGAACGTCGTGCCGTGCACGATCGTGTCACGCGAAGGTCGAAGTTCCCTGGCGCGCGCCGATCGATCCCGTGCGGCCCCCGACCGCCCGGCCGGCGGCGGTCCGACACGTCATCGTGCGACCGGCGTGTGTCCTCGACGACGCGACGGGCGTGCGTCGGATTTTTGATGTTTTCGTGTCGACACGTTGCCACGGCGACGAAACGTAAACAACGCCGCCGCCGCCGCCGATCGCGCAACCGAATCCGTCTTTACGGAAATAAAGAACGCGCACGGTCGCGGCGAACGATCGAAAGCGGGAACCCGATCGGTCTACGCGCGACGGTTTCGCAATAGCTGTTTACACACACATACGACGCAGAGACACGAATCGTACGCTCTCTTTATCCGCTGTGCACGCGCGATGTGGCGAACATCACTTTCGCTCCGTCGAGATCGGATCGTAGCGAGTGCCGCTCGCGTGCGAGCCTCTCGCCGTCCGCGTCGATTCGCGCGCACGCTCGAGACGCTTTCGAGAGCGGCGGCACGTTCGAGCGATCGAGAAACCGGAATCGTCGCTGCACGCTCGCCGTCCGATCGACGAGACGAGCGCGGGCTCGTCGTCTCCCGGCGCGGCGACCGTAGCGAAACGTCGAGACGGGCCGAAGCGGCGTCCGTTTCTTCCTTTACGTTCGAATCGCGACAGTTCTCACCTCGATTACGTTCTCGGCCCCGAACGACACTGTAAACGCCGCGTCGCCATTTCGTTGCGCTCGACCTAGTCTGCGCGAGCAGCGAGCAACGAAACACACGAGTGCTAGCGAACGATTTTACGACGTGATGGAAATTCGTCTGCGAAACGCAGCCCGACTAGGGGGACCGGGCAGTACACGCGCACGCACATATCGTCTTTACAACTCTTATTCATCTACGGATAAAAATAGAACGTCTGTTCGTGAACTCGCGACAAAATATCGGATTATATTTTCTGTACAGACGCGGCGCGCACACACTCGGACGCGTCCGTGTATGCATGCATATGTATGTGTACGTATACATATGTATATATATATATGTATATGTATAATATAAACACACGCGCGCGTTAATAAACCGCAACGACCGGTTCGGGTTTCGAATCGCGACGCCTGTCGGACTCGTCGATTAATCACAAATATATATATACATATGTATATTTCTTACACGTTATATCGTTAAACGAGAATGACGCGCGCTCTCTCGTATCGAGAGCGATGGCTGCGCGTCCGTGCGGGATCGGATCCGCGACGACGCGGACGACAGGAACGACCGTGGAGCAGTGTCGCTAGCGTTCCGAACGTTCGGCACGGATCCTCGTCGGACTCGCGCGTCGCCGTTCCGAACGGCACCGCTCCGTTCTCGTACATGCACGCGCTCGTATGCATTCCCGTGTCTTCTCGACCCCGCGCGGCCGCCCCCGTGTCCCTCTCCGATATATTCGGTCCGCCTCCCCCTCCCCGCGCTCTCGAAACACGCGGCCGGATGTTTACGTTTCGTCGCTGTCGTAAACATCGCGTCCGTCGCGATCGATACTCGTCCGCATCGGCCCGCTCGGAAATGAAACGCGATGCGTGCGGACGCGATGCACTCGCCCGCCCAGGTGCAGATGCAGCGCGCCGCATGAGCCCGCCGCCGCATCCGTTTCCGGACGGGCGGCGGCGGCGGCCGCCGAGCCCTCTCCGCACGCTCGCCGTTCGTGCCGGCGACGCGGGCGGATGCGGGGGAGTTCGCGTGCAGCTGTCGCGTCGCCGTCGCACTCACGCACGCACTTCCAGACGAGAGCGTACGATTACGGTCTGCCGGGCGGCTGCAAGAAGCACGGCGCTCGCTCGCGTGCAGATCGACGGACCGAACGGCGTTCCGGCCTGATCGGACGATAACGACGAGCGACGCACGATGATGACTGCGTGAACGTGACGGGTTGCGAACGTCGCTCGTGCGCGTCCGGATCGAGGTGCGCCGACGTCCTCGCGACGTCGACGCACAAGCAGGATCGCGGAGAAACATACATATATATGTATATATATATATAAACACACACACGGTATGATGAACGCGCGCGAGCGGATCCGGTCCGTCGCCGACGCGCGGCCGTAGTACGCGCCGCGCCGTGTCGTTTTCGGAGCGGCGTCGCCGAGGCGGACGCGCTCGTTCGTTTCGTTCGATTGTCGTGCCGGCGGCGCGGGAACGCTTCACGTGGGTGTCGGGCGCGAGGCACGAGGACCGGCGACCCGCGGGCTCCTCTGTTCCGCCGCGACTCGCGGGGCCGATCGCGCCGGCCGTGCGAAACGCGGCGACGGGATCCGCACGCCGCGTCCTGCGTACGCCGCTCGACTTCGACCTCGATCGGGTCGCGCGTCTGCCCTCGTTCACACGCGCACACGTGAACGTACCGGTTCGCACTCGTCGTACGACGGGAAGTAGCGGAACATTCTCTGCGGTCCGAGCGTGAGAAAAACGACGATAAGACGAAACGAGCACGGGCGCAAACGTGTCGCTCGTAACGGGAGCGTGTTGTCGTTTTGTTTCCGCCGTTGCCGGGTTCACGCGAATTCGCCGCCGCCGCCGCCGCCGCCGCATCGCTCGTGAACATGTGCTCGACACGTACGTGCGACGCGTAGTGCCGCGAATCCAATTAGACACGTTCGACGGCTTAGCGCGAGAAAGGAACCGAAATCGGTCCCGGCCAATCGTCCGGCCGGACGTGGCGCGCGTCGTGCGATCGATCGACGTGCGTCCGCGCGAATGCGCGCAAGCGAGCTCGTACATTTGACAGATAGGTGTAGACGTATCCGTTGTGCGGTGCTCGAGCATCTCGTTCACGGACAAAAACAACGTGCGGACGGGGTGAAGGAGGGCGGATGACGATCCACCCGGCCGACGTATCGGACGGCACCGCACGACGACGACGAGGAGGAGGAGGACGGTGCGCGCACGATGCACGCGTGAGACGGTCACGTTTCGCACGACGATCGGCACGTACGAGTGCGTTTCTTTTCTCTCGTACGCGACGAACGTATCGGGTCGCGAGCGCTCTCGACGGGCGGCCATCGACTTTCCGACGGGGACGCGCGGCTCGACAGGCGACGCCGATCTACACGAGACGCGCAGAGAAGCCGTTGTTCCGCCGTGCGGCGCGGCTGCCGCGAAATATATATACACGTATACGTGTGTATATATATATATATATAATGTATATATTGTCGTATCCGTCGGGTCGCCGGGACGCCTTCCGTGGTTTGCGACCGCCGTCGCCACGGTACATTTACACCTCGTCCAGAAGTGTTTTCAGTCACTTTTATTTATTTCAAACAAAGAAAAAAAGATTAATTTATTCAATTTCCTTCGTACGACAATCCACACGATACGGTTAATTGTGTGCGGTTATCGTGAAGCGAGTCCGACGTCTCCGACTGACTCCGTGTCGCATCGTACGATGTTGTCGAAAATGCCGGCGACTAATTCTGCGCGTGTAATCTTGTTTTTGTTTTTTTTTTTTTTTTTTTTTTTTTGTCTTCGGAACAAATGCAGTCGACAACCGTCCGAGCACCCTTTCTGTATCGAGCCGAAGGGAAGACACGGCCGACGGAATCCGTCGACTCGGAACCGACGAGTCGACAGAGGGACCGATCGTTTCGGATCCGGAGAGATCGGCGCGGCCTCGACGAGTCGCGCGGCGCGACGAATCATCGCAGCTCGCTCGCGCGAGCGACGGGCGTCGAACGCGCAGTTTCACGGTCGCCGAGCCGGCGATGTTTTTTCGAGCGCGGAGGCCGCCGCAGACGGAACGAGAACGATTCGAAACGTTCGCGTTACGGCGTCCCGGAGCGCGGTACGGACGGCGCGCGGTTTCCTCCCGGTCGCGCGCGAGGGACGCCTTCGGCCCGACGGCGACGCGCGAGGTCCGAAACAGACGTTCCGTCGACGATTTCGACGGTCGTCCCGGCCCGCCGTCCGTTCCGCGTTCACCGTCGTCGCGATCGCTAAAATATCTTCCGGGTCGCGCCGTCCGGCGTGCGCCTCTACCGTGATTCATTTTTGTTCACGATCGGTTTCACCTTCGTCCGGATCGCGCCGTGAGCACGTGCCGCCGCTCGCAGCAGAACGAGTCGACGAGTCACAGCTGACATTTCAAGCGTGCCTTGCCCCCCCAACCCCCTCGCCCACGGCCGCGTTCACTCGAGTCCGCACCGCCTTTCGAAACGCCGCGTGACGAAATCGAAAATCATTCAAAGACATCCAGTTCGCTCGAGAACACACGTCCGAACATTAGAATGCGTCGCCGCCGGTCGCACACCGTACGATACAATCGCTCTCTCTCTCTCTCCCTCACACACACACTTTGTCTATCTACACCTACATACGTACATATGTACATAATGTGTGTACGTGTGTATGTATACATATATATATATATATATGTATACACACACTATGCCTATTCTACACCTACACACATACATACATATGTACATAATGTGTGTGTGTATGTATACATTTATACACGTATATATGCATGTATATACTCGTATTATGAACCGATGTTAATTTTGTCTTAGATATGATATGGAACATTAAAATACGAATCGAACAGTATGAAATAGTTGTCATTTTTGTATCATTTGGGATATTTTAAGCAAGGAAAACGTGTATTTTTGCGGGTTTTTCGCGGTTTTTGTGACTTTCTCGGCATCTACTCGTATATGTATATACGTATATATGTATGTATATGTATATACATATATGTATATGTATATATATATATATATATATATATATATATATATATATATGTATACATACATATACATACATATACACGCACCCGTACGAATGTGCGATCTTCGAACGGCGATCGACTCGAGGACGCCGTGTTCGAAAACAAAATTCTATTCCCGTGTTCGTTTCTCGTAGCGCGACACTTCTTTACGTTCCCCCACCCGCCGTATCGATCGATCCGCTCTGTCGTACGTGTCGGCTATTAATAGAAGGCCGATCGATTTATTTAAACAAAAAAAAAACAAAACAACAACGCACGGTGTTTATCTTATCTAATCTGCGGCCATTGTGACGGCCGTTATCGAAAAGTCAACAGAAGAGAGACTTAAATCGAGCGATTAGGAGGCCCGAATGTTTTCATGCTCGGTCGTCGTCAGTGCGCGACGACATCTGATATCTGTCTCTACGTTTACGACACGCACACAGATACACAACTACACCCGCAGGTTCGCGCGAACGAGCGCGCGCTCATCGTTCGTCGTCGTCGAGTACGTTCTCTCTTTTAGAAACTACGTAATTTTACGCAACGTTATCTTACGAAATCCGTGTCGGCGGGCGATTAAAATGAACGCAACGATTCGTGTGTGTGCGTGGACCTCGTCGTATCCATTGTTGTACTTTCGGTCCGGACCGAAGACGACGACCGCACGGCCGCCACGTATCGTCCGCGGCCACCGAACGATTATCGGCGGTCGGTCGGCGAGGACGACGGTGACCGGGTCCGTCCGCACGCACGCACGCCGTTTGCGTGTCGGGATGCGGCGACGGCGGTCCGTGCGCCACCCGCACTCGGGGGTAACGTCACAATTACGGACCCGCGTGTACGATGACGGATGTGTGTGTGTGTGTGTGTTCTGTGTGCGAAAACCCGACACGTTTCCGTCGAGCGCGGGCAGCGACGGAGCCGGATGTCTGTTTAATTTAAAACGGTTTCCACACAGCCGTGAACGTCAATGATAAACATACGAGTCATAACGACGACAACAATAACAAGAAACGAGTTAATGACGATGACGGGGGAGACGGCGGCAGCGGCGAGCGGAGGAAAACCTTGGCGAGCAGTGAGAGGCGCGCGCGCGACCGCGACCGCTGACGCAACCCGAACATTGCTAACACTTGTGCTCGAGAGCACCGGCGGCCCCGACCGCCCCCGCCCGCCCGGACCACTTTTACTCGACGTGTACGGTATCCGCGTCCGACGGCTCTCCGCTCGTCTCTCGTCGCGGTGTCTCGACGTCGCCGATGCGAGAGACGGCGAGAGAGCGACTCGACCGCGCGTACGCGACGTGCGCGGGCTCCCGCTTGCCCGCGCGAGGCCCGTGTGAAAATCGACGCCGCCGCCGCCGCGCGGATCCTTCGTGCACGGATCGTCGTGCGCGATGTGCGAACGACGGCCGATGTGTACCGCGACCGGCCGGCGCACTCGACCCGCGCGACGTTTCGAACGGACGAGAAAAATAAACAAGAACGACGCGACGGCCTCCCGGCCGTGCTCCGTCCGGATCCCGCACGATTCGCGGCGGAGCGGACCGTCGCGTGAAAGTCGCTCGCCGCCGCGCAAACAGACGAACGAACGCACGCGCGGGCGGACGGGGACGCGTCGCGGCGGCGATCGAGCTCTCCCGCCCGCTCGCCGCCGCCGCCGCGACGTCGCTCACCTCCAGTTTCCTCGTGTACTCCTCGACGACGAGCTCGTGCTGCCGCTGCAGCTCCTTGTTCTCCTCGAGCAACGCCTTGCCGAGCTCGGCCGCTAGCACGAGGTCGGCGTCCTTCTGCTGCAGCTGAATCCACATGTCGTCGGCGGTCGCCTGCGACGGGGCCGCGTCCTCGGCACGCTCCCGTCGCGGTAGCATTTTCATCGGCGCGCCGCGTCCGTCTCTACGCGAACGGACGGGACGTATCAACGTCGGTCGTTTTCCGTTCGGGACGTCGTCGTCGACGACCGAGTGATCCGCGTTTCGGTGCCGACCGCGTCGCTTCCCATATCCGGACGAAACGGAACCGAGACGCGTTCACGGTTACGCGCTCGTCCGCCGCGACAAAGGAACGCGAACGGGCGGACGGACGTGTCTCGACGGCTCGTTCGGAGATCGCGCACGCGACAGACGCACGCACGCACGCACGCACGAAACACACGGGCTCACGCACTCGTCGCGTCTCGCACGACCTTTCGGAATTTTCTCACTTTCGTAGAGTGCGGATTACACACGATTACAGGCGGCTGACGCGCGTACACTACCTGCCTCGTGGAACTCTCACAGGTAACTGACTGGCGAGGTTTCGGCGAAACGAGCGAGCGAACGCGTTCACGGCACGATCTCTGTCGACGAACCGAAATCCGCCCCCACTCCTGCGCCGACTGCGGTCGGCGCTGCCGCAGCTCGCACCTGTGCCGCTAGGCGCGCAGTGGCGTACGGAGAGCGCGGCGGCGCGTTCGGTCACGACCGGTGTCGGCCGGCGCGTCGAATGTCGGCCGTCCGGATTCGAACACGGGACGCGTCCGCGTTCCGTCCGGAGCGTCCGCAGCGCGCGGCCGACGCTCGCGACGAGCGCACGAGGCGCCGCACCGACGAAAATCGCTCGGACCGCCGCCACTGGCCGTGCGCGAAGCGTACGCTCTCGCGCGCAGGTGTAGCGGTACGTCGTCCGGCTTCCGGGCGGCGCGGGGTCGTCTCTTGCGACACGAGTCGCTCGGCGACCGCGGCGCGATCGGAACGAACGCGTCGTGGCGAACGAAGCCGCGGACGCGATCGCCGAGACGAGAGGACGAGCGACGGCGACGGCACCGCCGCGCGCCCGGCCGACCGCGTCGCCCGGCAACGCGCCGCGCACCCCGTTTCCGACTCGAGCGGGCGCGCCGCGTCCGTTTCCACGGCGATCGTCCGCTATCGATCAAACGCGCTCCGGCCGGAACGCGAACGTTCGTTGTTTTCGGTGCGCGCACGTACGACAGACGCGCCGTCGCCCGCCACCGACGCCGCGCACACATCGTTCTCGTGTCTTCCGATTCGACGTCGAAGTCCCGTAACGAGCCGCGCTCGGCACCGTCGCCGGATCGCGTTCGCGCACGTTCGCACGCCGCCGCCGCCGCCTCGACCGGACAGCGACAGGGGGCGAGCACGCTCGCGGGGATGGCGTACGACGCGACGGGCAGGGCGCCGCAGGACGAGCTCGACATCGAGAGAATGGCCGAGACGGAGCTCGTGCGGCTGCAGCGGCAGGTGCGCGGCCGCGCGGCTCGCCGGCCCGCCCGCGCGCTCGCTCACCGGTCCGTGTTTTCCAGTACCGCATAATGGAGGGCGATCGCGTCGTGTTCGCCGAGGAGACGAGCGGCAAGCTCGACAAGCAGCGCAACATGATCAGGCACCTGAAGGTCGAGCGCGAGGACCTGCTGACCGACCTGCGGGTCGCGCGGTCGCGCGTGAACAGGCAGCGCGACACGACGATCACCGCGCAGCTGAACGACCTGCTCGGCCAGCACGACCGCTACTGCGACGAGATACGGACGGAGAAGGCGCACCTCGACGAGATCGACGAGCAGATCAGGTACGACGGCGCGCGGACGGACGCGGCGGCGCGTCCGCCGCGCGCCCGCGCTCACGCTCGCGCTCGTCCGTCGCGTGCAGGAAGATCGAGAGGGAGGTCGGCGACATCAAAGCGAAGCAGATAACGGACGCGATGTGCCAGCAGAGGCTGCTGACGGCGAAGAAGACGGTCGGCCAGCTCGAGAATAGGCTCGACGTCGCGACGAAGCAGTTCAACATCGTGCTCGCCGACAACGATAAGCTCAGGCGGGAGATCGACCACCTGCTGAAAGAGAGGTACGCGGCGGAGGCGGCGGCCGGCCGGCGCGCGCTCGCCTGACCGCCGCCGCGTCCGCACGGTCGCAGGGCGCACTTCAACCGGCTGTGGCAGAGGCTGATCAGCAACCTGAACAAGGGCAAGAAGTTCATGCTCGACCTGATCGAGCAGGCGACGCTCGCGTACGACCAGCGGGAGGAGTGGTGCAACAAGCTGCAGGTGCTCAAGGACCGCGGCAAGTCCGACCTGATCGCGCACACGCAGGAGATGCGCGAGCTGCAGCGGAACCTCGACCACGACGGCAAGCTGCAGGACTTCCTCGGCGTCAAGGGGCAGCGCAGGTGAGGGAGCGCGGCGCGAGAGCGCGCGCGCGGCCCGCGCCGACTCACGCCGCGCTCGCGTCCCGCAGGCTGATGACCGACCTCGAGGCGAGGGAGGCCGCGCAGAGGAAGCAGGCGAGGGACAGCATGGAGTGGCAGCTGAGCCAGTACCGCGACATCCTGCAGAAGATCAAGGAGTTCAGCGGCGAGGAGAACGTCGACCGGCTCGCCGCGCAGTTCGTCAAGCAGGAGGAGGAGAACTTCGCGCTGTTCAACTACGTGAACGAGCTGAACCACGAGCTCGAGTCGCTGAACGACGCGGTCGACGGGCTGAGACGCGACATAGGTGCGGTGCCGCCGGTCGCGTTCTCTCTCTCTCTCTCTAACTGTCTGTCTGTCTGTCTGTCTATGCGCGCGCGCAGACGAGCAGAGGGGCCTGAACTCGGAACGGACGCAGCAGCAAGAGAACACGCTGGCGGAGCTCCGGCAGCGGCTCGAGACGCAGACGATCGAGGTAACGTGCGCGCGGCCGGCCGGCCGGCGAGCCGTTCGGTCGTCGACGCGCGCGTTTCGGTTTCTAGGCGAACGGCGCGGAGGCGTCGCTCGGGCGGTCCGACGCGACGCTGCAGCAGCTGATACAGGGCGTCAGCCGCATATTCAAGCTGGTCAAGTGCGACAACGCGCCGGTGCTCAGGCTGCTCGGTGAGTCTGCGACGGGCCGCGGCGGCGGCGGCGGCCGCGCCGTCGGCGGCCCGGCACGCGTCACGCGCTCGTTCCGTTCGGTTCGCAGGCGACAAGGTGCAAGTGAACGCGTTCAACGTGCACCTCTACCTCGGGATACTCGAGAAGAGGACGAACGATCTGATCAACGCGGTGTACTACAAGGACAAGGTTCGTAACGGGCACGAGCGGCCGCAGACGCAGCAGCCGCGGAGCGCCGACGGCACCGCCGGAGAGTAGCTAGGAGGACGCTGACGGAGCTCGGCCGGGGGCGGTCTCGTTTCCGCATCGTTCATACGTACACACATATATGTGTATGTGTGTATATAGCGACAATTGCGCGCGCAACGGATGTCGCTCGAGCCCCCCACCCCCCGCGTCGCCCGCTCTAGCCGGCGTCAGACGTCCTGCGCGGGTGGCGTGTGAGCCGCGTGTCCGAACGTCGTCTTCGTCGACGCTCGCGTCACGCGCGCGGTGTCGATTGCCACGCGATTCGAATCGCGTGTACGGCGGGTAGGGGGTCGGCGAGGTTCGTGAGCGACGGCGGTCGTTCCCGACGGCCGCGTCCCCGACTTTCGTATGTAGAAAATAAACGTGTGTTCTGAACAGTACTCGTGAATGTCTCTCGACCCTGCCCTCCTCCTTCGACCCCCCCCCGTTCCTCCCGACGTCGGTCCCGCCGTGCGCGGCCCCCCGTGCACTGCAAACCGCTCCGAGAGGAGCGTTCGACGGGAACCGGAAACTTTACAGATCGGCGCGGAGGCGGCCGAGCCTCCGGCGGAGGAACCGCCGAAGCGGACGATAGTCGAGGACTTCAGGCGGCGGCTGAAGGTGATACCCGTGAGGAAGACGACGCCGACGCACCCGTGTCCGCTGTGAGTAGAGGCGCGCGCGCGCGGACGACCGCCGCTCGCGGTCCCGCGCGCGCGCCTGACCGGCGTCGCCGTCCCCGTTGCGCAGGTGCGTCGAGCAGGAGGAGGTGAGGGGAATCATCGACACGGTGCAGGAGCCGCTCGACAAGGACGGCGTCGAGACGAAGCTCGCCGAGAAACTCGAGCTGCCCGACGCGCTCGACATCCTGCACGACGTGTCGGCGTGCGCGCTCCCGAAGTCGCGCGAGGTCATACAGAAGAGGCAGTCGAAGTGAACGGCGGCGCGGCGACGAACGAGTCCCTTTTCTTTTTTTTATTTATTTATTTATTTATTTATTTATTTACATACTGCCGCCTCTGTTTACTGCCGACGATCTGTACGTTACGGCGAACAAGGAGTGTTTTTTTTTACAATGCGTTCGTTTCTCTCGAGCTGCTCGTCGGCGGCGCGGTCGGCGCGCGCGCGCGCCCGGCGGCCGCTCACCGAGGACGCGCAGCCGGCGCGGACGCCGCGGCCGCCGGCGCCGCCGACGCGGACTCCCTCTCGTGCTTCCTGATCGCCTTGCGCAGCACGCGCTTCAGCTCGACGATCGACCGCTTGACGGACAGCGCCTGCTCCTCGAGCGCGTCGCGTCCGAGCGACGGCGCGACGCCCCTCCGCCGGCACGTCTGCGCGTACAGGTCGCGCAGGCACGTCGCGACGCGGTCGAACGACGCGAGCCGCTCGGTCGACTCGGCCTTGATCTTGGCGAGCGCGTGCTCCCACTGCAGCGAGCGCAGCTTCGCCATCTCGTAGCGCGAGTGCAGGCGGCCGACGATCGTGTTCAGCCCGGTGACGGTCCGCTCCTTCTGCTCGAGTGTCAGCTGCATCCGCGCGCGCACCGCCTCGAGCCGCTCGACGTCGGCGACCTGCGCGTCGACGAGCTCCTGGCGCGCGGCGATCAGCGTCTCGTAGCGGTTGATCACGTCCGGTATGCTCTTGAACGTCGACGACTCGTCGACGACGTTGCGCAGGTACACCTCGTATATCCTCAGCTCGCCGACGCTCCGCTCGATCTTGTCGCGGACCGACGCCGTGTACCGCAGCCTGCCGGTCATCTCGGCGATGTCGTTCTCGCGGTCGGCGAGCGACGCGCGCTCGTCGCCGGCCTTGCGCTCGGCGCGCTCGCGCTTCTCCTCGTTCTCCCCGACGAACCGGTCGAACTTGACGAAGCTCTCGCGGAAGCGCTGCGCCCTCTCGCGCAGCTCGGCCCACTCGGCGTCGAGCTCGGCGCGCCGCGCGACCTGCTCGCCGCGCTTCTCGGCGAGACGGCCGTCGGTCGCGTGCAGAGCCCTGCGCGCGACGACCAGCTCGGTCGTCGGCGTGCCGCGCGCGACGTCCCACACCGGATACCGCCTGCGCGTCGCGAACGGTCAGGCGGGCGCGCGCGCGAGCGTCGCGGCGCTCGCGCGCGCGCCTCCGCTACTCACTTGACGAAATTCTCCTCGGCCTTCGAGTAGAAGTACTGGTCGATCAGTTTGTTGTCCGGAATGTCCGGCAGCTCGACGGGATCGAGGTTGTTCTTCTCGGTCGCCATTCCTCGCGTCCGAAACGTTCGATCGAATGCGAATGTGTATATGAGTATATATATATATGTGTATATAAGTGTATATATATATATATATATACGCGAGCGTGTGTGTGTATACGAATGAAGCGTGTACTCGCGCCCGTGCGAAAGAAACCCGGCACGCGCTCGCGTCTATTTATTTGCTCGATAACTTTTGTTTACGTGCGCGGTTCGGCGCGTCGACGCTTGGCGGCGACGAGTGTCGGGCGGCCGCACTTTTCGGCACGGGCACGAAGCGGCTCGAAATCGACGGGTGTTAAGTTTCTAGAACGGAAAGAAGCGGACAGAGAAGAGACGGACGGGTCCGCCGATCGTCGATGGACTCTCTCGCTGACGTTTCGTACAGACACTTCCTTGTCGGCGTGAGTTTCGGCTTGATTCTAGGTATAGGTTATGAATACGTCAGAGTTAAATTTTTCAAATCGAAAGGCACGAGCGGCGGCGGCGGCGGCGATGACGGACGGCCGTCCGAGGTAATCGTTTTCTCGCGCACGATTGTTTTTCGATCGGCCGACGCGGCCCGTTTTCTGTGCAGCACGTATCGAACGGCGAAGGCGACCACAAGCTCGTCCTGGTCGTTCGGACCGACTTGAAGATGGGAAAAGGCAAGGTCGCGGCGCAGTGCTCGCACGCGGCCGTCGCCGCGTACCGGCAGGCGGCCGACAGGGACCCGCGAGCGTTGCGGGAGTGGCTGCGCGGCGGGCAGCCGAAGGTCACGCTCCGAGTCGATTCCGAGAGCGAGATGCTCGCGCTGCAGAAGAGGGCGCACGAGAGGGCGATCGCGACGAACCTCGTCAGGGACGCCGGCAGGACGCAGATAGCCCCCGGATCGAAGACCGTGCTCGCGATAGGACCGGCCCGCCGCGATCTCGTCGACGACGTGACCGGCGACCTGAAGCTGTACTGACCTCGGGCCGTCGACGGCCCGGCCGACGCTCGAAGATCCGCACGCGCACGTATCCTATCTATGTATCCGTGTATGTATCGACGTATGTATCCGTGTACGGACACGAGGACCGGAGAAAAAAATAACACGTTTATGAAATAATCGTCTTTATAATTTATAACATGTCTACATGATCCGTAACGTCTACGTTTTCTATCTTATATAAATACGTTCACGATCGGATCCGACGCGGCGCGACGTACGCTCCCGGTCGGACGGACGTTCGGTCCGTTCTCGCGCGAAACCGAGACGCGCGGCCGGCGACCGGTCGTCTCGACGACCGACGGAATCGTCTTCCGCTCGCGTACGGACGGACCCGCGACGTCGCCGGCGAATCGGATCCGACCGTGCGTCCCTCCTTCCCGCTCCCGCGGTCCGTCGTCGTCGGCGGGCGACGCGGACCGACCGGTCCGTGACCGAGACGGCGACGGTCCGAGCGTCGTGTTCGGGCCGCGCGTCCGTTCCGGACCGGCTCTACCTGCGGTTCCGCGTCCGGTGCGACGGCGCGGCCGGGTGCCGCGACCTCTGCGTCGGCGGCGCGCCGTAGCCGCTCGAGCACTGCGAGTCGGCGACGCTCCGTCCGTCGCCCTCGTCCCTCCGCGCCATCTCGCCGAACGGCGACGCCGCGCGCTTCGCGTCTCCGGCCGCGTGCGCCGCCGCGTGCTCGTTACGCTTCGCCTCGCGGACGAGTATGTCGGCCGTGCTGAGCTCGGCGTTCAGCACCGACGGCGCCGAGTCGTTTCCCGGCAGCCACGGCTTGTTCGCGTCGTCCTTGTCGCGCTCGACCTCGCGGTCGACGAGGTCGAGGCCGCTCAGCTCGATCGTCTCGAGCGCCGAGCCGTCGTCGGCGGCCGCGTTCGCGTTCTGCCGGCCGCTGAGCAGCAGCTTCGAGAGCGACGGCGCGAGCCCGAGCCCGATGCTCCGCTCGTGGTACACCTCGGATATCGTCGGCGTCTCGCGGTTCATGTGCCGGAGCTGCGTCGCGAGGATCGTCTCCTGGATGCTGTTCGGGCCGATCGTCAGCGCGCCCTTGTCCGGGTGCGCGACGGCCGCCTTCGACGGCGCGTCGCCGTCGGCGGCCGCCTTCGCGTGGCCGGCCTTCGCGATCGGCAGCGTGCCGCTCTCGTTCGGCGCGAAGTACAGCAGCCGCTCGTTGCCGGATATCGTGTCCTCGTTCGGCAGCGTGATCGTCGACGAGAGCGCGAGCGGCTTCGGGTCGTCGGCGCGCCGCGCCGGCGGTCTGTCCGGCACGCGGCCGACGAGCGACTTGCGCGCGACGCTCGGCTTGAACGGCGGCGCGATGCCGGCGGCGGCGGCCGCCGCCGCGTTGAACCTCCGCTTCGGCGCGAGCGCGTCCGCCGGCGCGCCGATCTTCTCGAACTCGCTGTCGGAGCTGTGGCCGTCGAGGCTCGACGACACGTTGTCGTAGCCGGGCGACAGCGGCAGCATGTCGCCGACGAGCGGCCCGGACCCGGCCGTGTTCTGCGTCCGCGGCGGCGGCAGCGGCGGCAGGGGCTGCCTGCGCAGCACGGTCGCGTGCCCGCTCGACTCCCAGTCGGTCGCCGAGCTCGCCGAGCTCGAGCTGTCCGGCCGGTGGTTCTTGTGCTCCTGTCCGGACATGCTGTACAGGTTGCGTATCCTCGTCTGGTGCGCGAGCGACAGGCTGACCGGCGGGCTCGGCGTGAACGCGGCGTCGGACTCGCCGCCGCCGCCGGGCCTCGTCACGACCGGCGGCGGCTTGCTCGCGCTGCTCCTCGGCTCGGTCCGGCCGTCCGGCTCGCCGCGCCGCCGCACGTAGCTCGTGAACGCGCCGGCGCGGCCGAGCGACAGCGGCGGGTGCGTCGGCGTCGGCACGTCGTGCTCCTGCTTCTTGAGCGGCGGGTTCGGCTGCGCCGCGCGGAACGGCGGCGGCACCGGGTGGCTCTGCGTCGACGACGACAGCTCGTTGTCGGAGTGCGTCGAGCAGTCGTTGTCGATCGACGCGAGCGACTCGAGGCTCGACGACGAGTCGAGGCTCAGGCTCTTCGGCGCCTCCTGCGTGTCTGAAAAACGATCGTCCGGCGGGCGTCACGCGCGCGCGGTCGGCGGCGCGGCCGTCGCGGCCGCGCCGGCCGCCGACCGGCGGGCCGCCGCTTACCGAACAGCGCGAGCAGCGCCTGCAGCACGAACTGGATGTTCCGCCGGTTCGCGAGCTTGCTCGTCCGCAGCGTCACCTCGTCCTGGCCGACGTCCATGAGGTCGAAGCCGAGCGACGCGAGCAGCTCGTGGCAGCCGGCGACCCTCCACAGGCGGACGCTGAGCGCGATCTCGACGCCGGAGTCGGCGCCGTCGCCGCCGTTCGCCTTCAGGTGGAACTGCGACATGATCGCGCGGATCACGCCGATCACGTCGTCGGCGACGTCGACGTTCGACATGAGCTTCGACAGCGCTTGCAGCGACGTCGACGTGAGACCTGCGGGCACGCGTGCACGATCGGAACCGGCCGACGACGGCGACGTCGCCGCCACTTACCGAGCAGCGCCTGCAGGCTCGCCGAGCACTGCGTGAGCCGCTCCTCCGGGTCCGACTGCGGGAAGAACACGCTGCTCGGTATGCCGTTCGCCGCCGGCTCGAAGCGGAAGCCGACCGACATCAGCAGCTCCTTCCATCCGCCGACCGGGCCGACCTTGTTCTCGATCGACTTCTGCGTCGTGTACATCGCGTTCTTCTGGCCCCTGTGTATCCGCTGCAGGCTCTTCTCGACGAGGTGCAGCGTCACGCGGAGCGCGTCCCGGCACTTGTCCGGCGTCTTGAGCAGCTCGCACAGCGCCTGGCCCATCAGCGCGACCTTGTTCGACAGGCGGACGTTCGCGCCGAGCAGCAGGAAGCCGGCCCAGTTCGCCGGGTGCGCGAAGTGCTTCGTGTGCTGGACCGTCTGCATCGCCTCGCTGAGCGCGCGGGCGACGCGCGCGCCCTGCAGCAGCGCCGAGTAGAACGCGCGCAGCAGGATCTTCGTCGCGGTGTCCGGCACCGGCCAGAGCGCGACGAGCACCGCCTGCGCGCCGGCGGCCATCAGCGCGCGCGTCAGGCCGGCGAGGCCTTCGGCCGACGCCCACCCGTGCTCGTCGCGCGTGTGCGACGACGACACGACGACGAGCCGCGCCGACAGCTTGAGGCCGAGGATGTCGGCGGCGCCGAGCAGGAACTCGGACAGCGGCGGCAGCTCGGCGTCGCTCGGCAGCTCGCAGCTCTCGTCCTCGGCGTCGAGCGGCTCGACGCCGGTCGTGTAGTAGCGCTTCGACGGCGTCTGCGAGTCGAGCACCTCGTTCGGGCCGAGCACGATCGCCGACAGCTTCCACGACACGTGGCACGCGAGGTGCACGCACTCGGCGTCCGCGATCTGCGCGAGCGCCGCGTCGCGGTTCGCCTGCGGCCCGATCAGCGCCTTCGCCTGCAGCAGCTCGGCGACCATCGACGCCTCCTGCTGCGCGTGCGGGATGTCCGACCAGCCGTAGCGCTCGGTGACGGACGGCGGCAGGCGCGGGTTGCCGACGACGAGCGCGCTGACCGTGTTCTCGGTCCCCTTCGGCCGCGTCGACCTCGGCGGCCGGAGCGCGCTCAGGCTCGGCACGGCGAGCAGCGAGAAGCGCTCGCACAGGTACTCGCCGTCGTCGGCGCCGGACCGCAGCACCGGGAACGGCACGAGGAACAGGTCGCCCTCGAGCACGAGCACGAGCTCCCTCCGGCCGGCGCGGCTCTTCCGGTGCGGGGCCGCGTTCGCGCCGCCGCAGCTCGTCGGCAGGTGGTCCTCGAACGGCGCGATCAGCAGCCTGTAGAGCGCGTGCAGGCAGCTCGGCCCCTGCCACCCCTGCTGCTGTTGCTTGCGCGACTTCGTCGAGCCCTGCAGGCTCGCGCTCGAGCGCGTCGAGCCCTGCAGGCTCGCGACCGAGCCGCCGACCGAGCCGAGCGAGAACAGCGAGCTGAGCGAGTAGTTGCTCGAGTTGAGGCGGTGGTTCCTGTTGACCATGCGGAGGAAGCCGGCGCGGTCGGACGCGCCGTCGTCGCCCTGCGCGGCCGGCCACGGCTCGCCGTCGCCGGCGCCGAGGCTGTCGCGGACCGAGCGGACGAGCCGCTCGAGCGAGCGGCTCTCGTGCGGCGGCTCCCTGTCGTCCCTGTCGTCGGACAGCGGCGCGTCGTGGAACTTGACGACGCCGCGCGTCGGCACGATCAGCCACGAGTGCAGGTGGCCGCCGGCGACGCTGTAGTACAG
Source organism: Acanthacorydalis orientalis (assembly GCA_034766995.1). Taxonomy (NCBI): domain Eukaryota; kingdom Metazoa; phylum Arthropoda; class Insecta; order Megaloptera; family Corydalidae; genus Acanthacorydalis; species Acanthacorydalis orientalis. Next base: position 50,431,190 of record CM068317.1, read on the forward strand.
CACGGACGCCTTCTGCCTGTCGACCGACTCGGACAGCCGCTGCAGCGACGTCGGGCCGTCGTCCGCGTCGCGCGCCTCGCCCTGCCGCTCGAGCAGCAGGTCGACGAACGCGCGCCGGCGGCTCCTCTCGGCGACGACGAGCGCCTCGTCCTGCCGGTCGAGCGCGACGAGCACGCGCTGCAGGCTCTGGTACGTCGAGCTCTGCAGCTCGAGCAGCGACGGCCGGGAGTCGGACGGCGGCTTGCGGCCGTCGCACCGGATGCCGTCGAGCAGGTGCGCCGCGCTGTCGAGCTGCTCGCGCGCGCCGTCGAGGTCGTCGTCCGCCCAGAGCGCGAGCCCGAGCCGGTGGCGGATCCGCGCCTCCTCGTCGTTCCGGCCGAGCGCCTCGGCCGACTTCAGGCCCTGCGTCAGGTACGTGACCGCCTGCGCCGTGTTGCCGAGCGAGTGGTGGATGCGGCCGAGCGCGCCGTACGCCTGCGTCTTCGCGAGACGGTCGCCGACGGCCGCGGCGGCCGACAGGTGCTGCTCGCGGTACCGGATCGCCTCCGTGTGGTCGCCGAGCGCCTCGTGGACGGCGCCGAGGTTGCCTGCGGACAGAGAGCGGCGCTAGAGCGAGCGCGCGCGGCGGCGGACGCCGATGCGACGCGGACTCACCGGTCGCGCGCACGCGCGGTCCCGGCTGCCCGAGCTGGTCGGCGAGCGCGAGGTCCGCCTGGTGGAAGCCGAGCGCCGTCGACAGCTCGCCCATCTGCTGGTACACGGTGCCGAGCGCCGCCGACGACGCGGCCTCTGCGCCGCGGTCGCCGAGCTCCCTCGCGATGTTCCGCTGGTGCTCGAAGCACGACACCGCCTGCTCGAGGTTGCCGAGGCGCGAGTGCACGTGCCCGAGCTCGCCGTACGCGGCGGCCTTCGCGTCGGCGCTGCCGAGCTCGTGCGCGACGACGAGCCGCTTCTCGAGGCAGACGAGCGCCTGCTGCAGGTCGCCGAGCGCGATCCGCGAGCGGCCGAGGCCCCTGTACGCGCGCTCCTGCTCGCGCAGGTTCTGCAGCTGCAGCGAGAGCGCGAGGTGCCGCTCGTGGCACTTGGCCGCCTCCTCGTAGTCGCCGAGCGCGTCGTAGCAGTCGCCGAGCGAGCCGAGCGCGCACGCCCTGTCGAGCTGCGCGGTCTTCGAGCTGAGCCGCTCGAGCGTCGCGAGCTGCTGCTCGAGGTGGCCGATCGCGTCCTCGTACTCGCCGGCGTTGAGGCGCGCGATGCCGAGGTTGCCGAACGCCTGCGCCTCGACCGCCGTGTCGCGCATCCGCTGCGCGCGCTCGAGCTGGTCGCCGTAGCGCTCGACCGCGCGCGCGTAGTCGCCGAGCGCGACGTGCACGGCGCCGAGGCGGCCGTGCGCCTTGCACTCGCCGCCGAGGTCGCCGGTCTCCTGCCGGAGCGTCAGCTCGCGCGCGTGGTAGCCGAGCGCCTTCTCGTCGCGGCGGAGCAGCCGGTGCGCGAGCCCGAGCGCGCCGCACGCGGTCGCCTCCATCGCGCGGTCGCGCGTCGCCCTCGCGAGCCCGAGCTGCCTGTGGTACATCTTGAGCGCCTCGTCGACGTCGCCGGTCTTGACGAGTATGTCGCCGATGTTGCCGAGCGCGCGGAACTTGCCGGACGTGTGCTGCGTCATGTGCGCGATCGCGAGGAAGTACTTCTGGCACTCGAGCGCCGTGTCGAGCTTGCCGAGCGCGAGGTGCGCGAGCCCGAGGTTGCAGTACGCGCGCCCGAGGTTCATCTTGTCGTGCAGGTCCTTCGCGAGCGCGAGGTCCTGGTCGTAGTAGCGGACCGCCTCGCGGTAGTTGCCGAGGCAGTAGTGCGCGTAGCCGAGGAAGTGGCACGCCTTCGCCTCGCCCTCGACGTCGGCGAGCTCCTGCGACAGCATCAGGTACTGCTCGTAGTACGGGACAGCCTGCGCGAACTCGCTCCGCGAGCTCAGGCAGTTGCCGAGGTTCAGCAGCGCGCACGCCTCGCCGGCCGCGTCCTTGAGCTCGCGCGCGATCCCGAGGTGCGCCCTGTAGTGCAGCAGCGCCATGTCGTACGCGCCGAGCGCCTGGTACGCGACCGCGAGGTTGCCGTGCGTCGACGCCTCCGAGCTGCGGTCGTGCACCTCCTTGCTGATCGTCAGCTCCTGCTTGTGGTACTTGATCGCCGACTCGTACAGGCCGGCGGCCGAGTACGCGTTGCCGATGTTGCCGTACGCGCGCCCCATGCCTGCCTTGTCGTGCAGCGCGCGCGCGATCGCGAGGTGCGCCTGGTGCAGCTTCAGCGCCGCGTCGTGCTCGCCGAGCAGCTGGTACACGATGCCGAGGTTCGAGCACGCCCTCCCCTCGGCGACGCGGTCGCGCGACGCGAGCGCCATGTCGAGCTGCCGCTCGTGCCACCGCTTCGCCTGCGTGTAGTCGCCGGCGCAGCGCGCCGCGTGCCCGAGGCCGGCGTACGCGCGCGCCTCGATCGCCTTGTCGCCGAGCGCCTGCGCGATCCTCAGCACCTGCGGGAGTGACGGTGACGCGTCAGAGACGGCGAGACGGACCGGCCGGCGGCGCCGGCACGAACCTTCTCGTGGAACGCGATCGCCTGCGCGAAGTTCCTCCTGTAGTGGTGGCTCGAGCCGAGGTTGCTGTACGCGCGCGCCTCCTCGACCTGGTTGCCGAGCCGCTTCGCGAGACGCAGGTGCTGCGTGTGACAGTCGACGGCCGAGTCGAACTCGCCCATCGCGAGGTACACGGCGCCGACGTTGCCGATCTCGCGCGCCTCCTGCAGCCGGTCGCCCATCTGCTTGACGAGCTGCACGCACTGCTTGTGGCTGGCGAGCGCGTTCGGGTAGTCGCCGATCGCCGTGTACACGTGGCCGAGCGACGTGAGCGCGACGGCCGCCGCCTGCGTGTCCTTGCACTTCATCGCGAGCACGAGCTGGTACCTGCCGGGACGGACGGACGGACGGTCGTCAGCGGCGTCGGGCGGCGCGCGGCCGCGCCGCGCCTCGCCGCCTACTACCTGTGCGCGGTCAGCGCCTCCTTGAACGAGCCCTGGCTGAAGTACGCCGAGCCGAGGTTCCCGTGCGCGCGGCACTCGCCGGCCGTGTCGCCGAGGCTCTTCGCGACCGCGAGGTCCTGCTGCATGTACCCGATCGCCTTGTCGAGCTGATTGAGCGCCCAGTGCGCCGAGCTGAGCGCGCTGAACACCGAGCCGCGCAGCTTGAGCGAGCACGTGCCGATGCGCAGCGCCGACTCGAGCACCGTGACCGCCGAGTTGTAGAGGCCGACGGCGAGCAGCTCCTGGCCGACGACCGATATGATGACGAACGGGCTCTGGTCGAGCTTCATCGTGCGCAGCTGCTGGAACGTCGGCTGCAGCGTGTGCCGCAGCGGGCTCTTGATCGACGCCTCGACGAGCCCGTCGAGCAGCTGCGCGTTCTGCGGCTCCTGCGCGAGGCCGGCGCTGAACGCGGCGAGCGCCTCGCCGTGTCTGCCGAGGCACTGCAGCGCGACGCCCTGCCGGAAGTACGCCTTCGGCCACGTCGGGCACAGCTCGCGCGCGCGCGCCGCGTCCTGCAGCGCGAGCGCGAACTGGCCCTGCTTGAGGCGCGCGGCCGACCGGTTCGAGTACAGGATGTGGTTGGTCGGGTCGAGCTGGAGCGCCTCGGTGTACAGGCCGACGGCGGTCGCGAAGTCGCCGGCCTGGCACGCCGCGTTCGACTGCTGCACCTGCGGGACGTTCGTTCAGTGCGCGGCGGCGGCGGCGGCGGCGGCGGAGGAGGAGGACGACGACGTGGAAGAAGAGAGGAAAACGGAACGCTCGGTCGCTCGATCGGTCCGTCCGCCCGCCGGTTTGGGAAACCGTCCGGGCTTCCGGCTCGTTCGGTCGGCGAGAACGCGAGAACGAAAAGAAGAATAAGCGGAACGATCGACACGAGCGTGCGCGGGAGGCGTCGGATCGCTCGCGGCCGCGCGCGCGGTGCGGCGACGTTCGCGGACGTGACGCGCGCGCACGGTCCGGCGAGGGAATCGGGAATCGGCGGTCGGAAGACGCACGGAGGGAGCGCCGAGTTCGTCCGGGATCGACCGCCGGCGCCGCGGATCGTCGAAACGGACGACGGCGGCGCTCGTCGCGTCGGCACGCGAACGTGTCGGCGCACGCGGTTCCGCATACCTTGTCCAAGAAGAGTGCTCTGCTCGCGGCGGGCAGTTCCGTCGTTCCCTCGGGCTCGACCTGAAACAACGACGACGCCGACGGTGTTCACACGCCGAGCCGCGCTCCGACGCGGCGCGAGCGCGACCGTTCGCGCGCGCGCGCGCCAGCCTACACACGCATCGATGTCACCGCACCGACGCGCCGCGCGGCCCGCGTGCGCCCGCCCCGGACGGCGTTTACCTCTGAAAAATCACGTTGGGACATCATGGATACGTCCGTGCGTCGTCCGTCCCCTCAAGTGTCCATCACTAAAACGTCGAAGCGCGACGGGACGCCGCCGGATCACCGCGCACGTCCCGGCGCTGCACTCGCGCGTACACCGATCCGACGACAGGTGTGACCGAGCGGCGCATGCTGCTCGCCCGGCCCCGCGCCCGCCCGCCGTCACGCTCGCTGTCCTCGACGCGTAACACGCACGCACGCACGCACACCAACGCACGCACAAGAGCACACGCGCTCCCGATGTCGACACGCCGCCGACGACGACGACTGCCGCTGCCGCTGAACGACTTCACTGCTCGGTTGGCGTTGCGACGTCGCTGCGAATCCTCACGCACTCGCCACGGATCGTGCAGCATTCTTGCGCGTCGCCATATTGGAATGCTAGTCGACGAATCGCGAAGAAATCGCCGTGACCTTGAGGTCGTTCCCGTCGCTGCCGCGTCCCCTACCATCGGCCGGCGCGCCCGCCGCACGCCGCGCGGAACAGAGACGGACGCATCGGCCGCGCGCGACGTGCGACGGAGACGCGACCACCGACCGCTGTCGCCGCGCCGCGTTCGCTCTCTCTCGCTCGCACGCTCTCTCCGCTTCGTCCGGATCGCTCGATCGTCACCGATCGCTCAGCGACGAGGACGGCGGGCGGCTTTTCGTGCTCGCTGCCGTCGCGACGACGACGACGACGACGAGCACGCGGCGACGGCTTCGGACGGACGGACGATCGACCGTCCGTGTCCGCCCGCACGCGCTGACGGAACGAGTCGTCGGCGGGTCGCACGGGTGCGCGCCGAGTGCCGGTAGGCAGGTAGTCGGATCTTTCCCGGTAACCGGTACCTGCGTACCTGTGTTCGTTCGGAATTCTTTTCTCTTTTAATAGACGAACGATTCGAGCGCACCACCTACTGCCGCACGGAATGGCGCAGGGCCGTCTGCGACATTCGTCATTTTTTAAGTGGTCGGTTGTACCGACCGGTGACTTTTTCTCTTAAAGAGAACGTTTTGCCATAGCCTGTTTCCATCCATACAACTTGTGTGTATATATACATATGTAAATATATACATATATGTATATACATATACATATATATATATATATACATATGTGTATATATATATATATATATATATATATATATATATATATATGTGTGTGTGTGTGTATATATATATATATTATATTATATATATATACATATATATATATATATATATATATATATATATATATAGATATATATATATATATATATATATATATATATATGTATACATATATATATGTATACATATATATATATATATATATATATATATACACATATATATATATGTGTGTGTGCCTGTATATGCATGGACATGTACATGTGTGCATGCGCTGTACATGTCGCCACATCGTACGACGGCGCGGTTTCGCGGAATCACACGTAAACGTATCTGCGTATCGGAAATCGCATTAACTTTTATTGCGCTGCGCTCGCCGCGAGGCGCGGTATTTCCCAATTAACAACCGCCGCGCGGCCGACTTTCTAATCAGCAGAGCGGTCGTGCCGGTCGCCGTCTTCGTCTCTCGCCTATACCGCACGGGCTGTCCGTCTCTCTCGCGATTTCGCCATCTACTTCTCTCTCTCTCTCGCCGGCGAGCGCGTGAATTCCAAGGAAATCCACGCGCGCACTCGATATTCAGCGTGCGTCGCGGCCGTCCGCGCTCCGTTTCGATTCAGAAATGCGGACGAATATGGCGAGAATCGGTCGTCGGATACGACGTAATAAGGGATATGTCACGACTGAAAGAGGACGGCGGATTATGTTGAACGTTATGCATTATGGGCGGCCGACGGTGTGTCGTGGTGAATGCGCTGCACGCTGAAAAGTGCACGAGATGTGACACTGACACACATTCGAGTCGAGTATCGTTCGTTTGTTCTATACATGCATGCATATATGTATATGTACATATGTATATATATATATATATATATATATATATATATATATATATGTATATATATATATACACATGTATATATATACATATATACATATATACATACGTATATATATATATATATATATATATATATATATATATATATATATATATATATATATATATATGTATATGTATGTACGTATGTATGCACACGCACGCACGGCAGACGTGCGAGTGTTTGCGTAACCGAACGTTCGCAAGACTCGCTCGAACTCCGTCGAATGGCGCCAGACGTCTGCGTCTCTATTCCGCGATCAGAAGTGGGAACATCGCGACGCCCTATCGATTTTACCGCCCGTGTACGCGTTTTTTCGGCCAGATGCGAAAAGGTCTAGACGAGGCGTACACGAGCGTGCGTTCGAGGAAGAGGAAGACGGCAAAAAATAAACGAAACGTTCCGCTCTCGGCGGTCGAGCGGGGCGGCGATCGTCCGTCTAGACTCCGGTCCGTCCCGTCGAGAGGACGCGCGCGCGCGCGTTTTCTTCTCGGCCGGATTCGAAGAAATCGAACACGAACGACGGATAACAAACGCCGTTCGCCGGTTTCCCTTCTAGAAAGTACCGCGCGCGCACGCGTCTCGGTGCGACGTCGCTCGCGTGCGACAGGTCGCGGCGCCGAAGCGCGCGCGAACGGTACGGACGGCGTGCGTGCGACGTTCACGCGCGACGGTAGATCCGCGCGGCCGATCTCGGTTCTCGGCCGCGCGTCACCGACGACGGAATTCCCGCAGTCGTGTTTCGCGCGCGTTTCGGTCGTCCGATCAGGGAAATCGCGCGCGCACGCGCCGGACAGAGCGGGCCGCCGAGTCGGGGCCGAGGCGGTCTCGCGACCGACAGTCGTGTCGCGCGCGCGTCCCGAGCGAGACGTCCGGTAGTGATCGGTCGCCGTGACGTCGTTCTCACAACAAGTTTTCGTCGTCGTCACAACAAGCGCCGACGAGTGCGTTCGAGGAAACGTGTCGGCGAGAGCGACACGCAATCACGGTCGTTGCAGGCGAAACCGCAGACTTCCGTCGTAGATTTCGAAGAGATAGCGACGCCCGCGCCCGCGTCCGTCCGACCGCCGTCGCCGAGCGGACGGCACCGCAGCGCGGTTTCGGTCACGTTCGGTGCCGTGACGTGCGCCGCCGCCGGTCGTGTCGTCGCGGAGTGCGGACTAGACGAGCACCGGAATGATCGACGACGACATCACGACGCTGTTCCGCGCGATCGAGAGCCGCGACCGCGACGAGGTGGAGCGCGCGCTCGACGCGTCGAAGACGCCCGACGTCGTCGATCTGCCGTGCGGCGCGATGAGGATCTCCGCACTGCACGTGAGCTAGTCGTTCCGTCGCCGGTGTCCGCGGGCGCCGCGGACGCGCCGACGTCCGCTCCGCTCGATCTCGGCGTCGGACGGGACGAGGCCTCGCCGTCGGCGAACAGATACGTATCGCGCGTAGACGTCGGTAGGCGCTGCCTCGGCTGTCGCCCCTGTACGCGCGCGTGCGCGATTTCCGAGAAGACGTTCGAATACACACTCACACACACACACACACACACACATATATATATATATACATGTATATATATATATATATATATATATTTGGTAATTCAACATAAGTAAATGGTTTTACTTTATAATGTACTATAGTATTTATTTATGATAGAAGTAAACACAGGGAAGTACACGTAATTAATACACATAAATAACTTATATTACACAGAAAAAATAAAAGCAAGTAAGTAATCAACAACAACTGTAAAAATTATATCAGAGTGTGTGTGTATCGTTGATATGACTACAATATATGTATATATATATATATATATATATATATATATATATATATATATATATATATATATATATATATATATATATATATGTATGTATACATATATATATATATATGCATACATATATATATATATATATATATATATATATATGCGTGTGTGTGTGTAGAGAGAGAGGGCAAACAGGCACGCCGGTTTACCAGATGCGTCGAATCATAACAATTTGCGTACTTGCCATCCGCGGGTCGTCCGACTGTAGGTCACCTGTGCGCGCGTTGACCTCGATTCCGTCGCACGTCCGACGTCCCCGATAATATCAAAATCGGTCTGTTTCGCCTCGGACGCACCCCGTCCACACTTCTTCACGTGCACGTGTCCGCGCCTCGCGATGCCGGCCCGCGCGGATCGGAACGGCGTACCGTGTTCTTCTCTGTCTTTTCTGTCGGTCTGTTCGCACGCTCGCGGCAAGGCCGTCCGGTCCCGTCGCGCTCCGAGCGCCCGCTCGCCGCCCGCCCGGATCCGCGATTTCGTCGCGGACCTCGTCCGACGGCGCCCGCGCGGATCGCCCCTTCACGGACGCGTCTCGCCCGTTTCAGATCGCGTCGATCTTGGACGGCGACGAAGCGGTGGAAATCGTCGACCTGCTGCTCGAGCGCGGCGCGAAGGCGACGGCCAGGGACCGTCTCGGACGGACGCCTCTGCACCACGCGGCGACCCTCGGCCACCTGCAGCTGGTCTCTAGGTATCGTTCGTCGTTCGCCGCGTATCGTCGTCGACGCGAGTTACTCTCGCTCTCTTCGCTTTCCCGTAGATTCATTCGAGCGGGCGCGCCCGTCGACGCCAAGTTCGAGGTGAATTCGTGGAAGGAGACGCACAACTACTGCGCCGACAGCGGCGTGCACAAGAAGGTGAGCGGGGCGGGCCGGCCGGCCGGCGGGCGCCGCGCCGCGCCGCCGTCCGCCTCACGCGGCCGGTCGCCGGAATTCTTCTGTGCAGTTTCCGTCGCCGGAATGCTGGGGGAGGACGGCGCTCCACCAGGCCGTCAGGAATTGGCACTACGACGTCGCCAAGCTGCTCGTGCTGCACGGCGCCGACGTCAACGTCGCCGACGAGCGGGGCACGACTCCGCTCCTGCTGGCCGGGTCCGGCGTCACGCCGGCGCCGAACGTCCACACGTACGAGCTGACGGTCCGCATGTTGATCGCAGGTGAGTGTCGCGCGCTCGCCCGTCGCGCCGCCCGCCACGTCGCCGCTCCGATCGTTAACGACGATCGATGTCGATCTCGACGACGACGACGACGGGCCGCGGTCCGCTTGCGTCGGACAGAGCGAGCACAGTTCAGCGCGCGTGCTGAACTTCTGCCGGTCTCTGTATCTCTGTCCCTCTGCGCGCGTGCGTCTCTCTCAAATCGAGAAACCGCCCGTGCGCGGAGTGTCGTATCTACGGACGTCGAAAACCGTTCCGCCCGTCAGAACGTCGCGCTCGCGGCGACGGCTCAGTCGAGGCAGGTCGCGAGTGCCGGGCCGGCGGTTTCGCGAAAACGACAAAAACAGAGAGCGAGAACGGCAGGAACGCTCGACCGCCGATCGAGCGTTCGGCGGACACGGCGACCGGCACCGACGCGCGCGTCTCTCCGTCGCAGCCGGGGCCGACGTGAACGTCGCGACGCACGACACGAGGGCGACGGCGCTGCACCATGCGGTCGTGCTGAGGAACCTCGAGGTCGTCGACGAGCTGCTGAAGGCCGGCGCCCGTCTCTACTCGACGACGTGCGGCGAGACGCCGCTGCACGGCGCCGCCGGACAGGGGTGGACAGAGGTAGTCGCCGCCCGTCGCGCTCTTCGCCGCGTCGCGCGCGCGCGCGCGCGTGGCGCGTGCGTGACGCGTCCGTCCGTCCGTTTAAGGCCGTCGAGGCGATGCTGCACGGCGGCGGCAGGTTCGTCGTGAATAAGCCGGACGACGCCGGCCGGACCGCGCTGCACCGCGCCGCGTACAGCGGCTCGAGGGACTGCGTCCGCGCGCTGCTCGACGGCGGCGGCAGCCTCGCCGCGCAGACGACCGTCGGCGTGACGGTCGTCGACCTCGTGCTCGCGCACGTCCCGCGCCCGATCAACTTCCTCGACGAGGTGTTCGACTCGAAGTTCGGCTGCAATCACACGAAGATGAACGACGTCGACTTCAAGGTCAACATCGGTGAGTAGCGTCGGCGCCGGCGTCCCGCGCCGCCGCGGACGAGGCGCCGCGTGACGCCGCTCCCGCTTGCAGATTTCCGTGTGCTGGCGCCGCAGGGCCCTGAGAAGCAGATGTCGGTGATTTCGGCGATCCTCACGTCCGGCACCGACTACCAGCAGATCAAACTGTTGCAGCATCCGCTGCTCGGTAAGCACGCGCGCGCGACGCGGTTGCGCCCGCTTCCTTCGTTCATTCCCACCACTGTTCGGTTCGATACGATCGAGCGGGCTATTCGTCGCGGCTTTGCGCCCCGAGCACCTGCGTCCGGCGTCTATTCAAATATCGACGTCCGTTCATGTAGCGACCTGGTCGTTTCGAAGACTAGCAGAAGTCTCACTCGCACGTACACACACGCGTGCGTGCGTGCGTGCGCGCGGGGGGGGGCGCGGTTGGAGTGAGGCTGCTTCTGTTTTTGCTTGTCGGGACGACCGGAACACGTTCCTGGTCCGACGACGATGCATTCGTCAGAATCGCCTTTTCGGATCGACGACGATGAACAACGATCGACATTTCATATATCGCGACAATATATATATATATATATATATATATATATATATACGTTCATTCGTATACCGATGGCGCATTCGCTTTACATTCTCTCGACGGCGCGGCCCGGCCTCGCCCGTCGTCCGACCTCTCGCCCGTTTCAGAAACGTACATCCACATCAAGTGGCACCGTCTCTGCCTGTTCTTCTACGTGTTCCTCGTCGTCCACGTCGTGTTCGTGCTCTCGTTCTCCGCGTACATAATGCTGCTGATCAACGGCGGCTGCGACGCGTGCCTCGAGGTGTTCCGCGGCGTCCTGTTCGTGTCCGCGTCGTGCCTCACGTTCAACTCGCTCGTGCAAGGTGAGTCGCGCGCCCGCCCGCCCTCGCCCGTCGGCCCGCCCGCCCGCAACGGCTCGTCCGTGTTCCAGCGGCGCTCGTGCCGAAGCACTACCTGCGGCAGCTCGAGTTCTACCTGAACATCCTCTGCAGCACGATCTCCCTGGCGGTCGCGATCGCGGCGACGGCGCCGCAGCCGCAGGCGTGGGCGCTGCACGCGATGAGCGTCAGCGTGCTGCTCGCGTGGATGCAGCTGATGATGCAGATCGGCCGGATGCCCGACTACGGCTACTACGCGCTCATGTTCTCGACGGTGCTCGCGAACGTCGTCAAGGTGCGCACCGGCCGCCGCGGCCCGGCGTCGCCGGCCCGCGGCGCGTCGTACGAGTGCGGCCCGCGCGTGCTTCGCAGGTGCTCGTGACGTTCATCTGCCTCGTGATCGGCTTCGCGCTCAGCTTCTCCGTGCAGTTCCACACGTCCGAGCAGTTCCGGTATCCGTGGCGCGCGCTCATGAAGACGGCCGTCATGATGATGGGCGAGTTCGAGTACGGCGAGATGTTCGTCGACCCGCAGGACGGCGACGACGATCGGATGCAGCGGCTGCCGACGACGTCGCGCTTCATCTTCCTGCTGTTCATCCTGCTCGCGAGCATCGTGCTGATGAACCTTCTGATCGGCCTCGCCGTCAGCGACATACAGGTGAGAGAGCGCGCCGGCCCGCGCGGCCGGCCGACCGGCTCACGGGCGTCGTCCGCAGGGTCTGCAAGCCGAGGGCCACGTGAGACGGCTGGCGAAGCAGGCCGCCTTCCTGACGCATCTCGAGAGGATGGCGTCGCACAGGGTCGTGAAGAGCGACTGGTTCCCGCGACGGATACAGAAGAAGCTCGACGCGAGACGGTGCGTGCCGCCGATCGTGACGATACAGCCCGGCCACGCTTCCGGGCAGCTGAAGGCCGCGAAGCTGGTCCGCCTGCTGACGATGGCGCTGAAAGGTAGCGATGCGGTCGCCGGCCGGGCGGGCGGACCGCGCGACCGACACCGCCGCTTTCGGTTTCAGAGTCGATCGTCGTCACGGCACTGAACAACGAAGCCGCGAAATCGTCGTCGGAGAGGACGGCCGTCGACGGCGCGTCCGGCGACGAGCCGTCGCTGAAGGATCTGCACCGGATGCTGCTCGAGATCCAGAGCACGATCGGCCGGTTGAAGGCGTCGCTGCACACGGACAGGGACGTGCTCGACGGCGACATCGACCGGCGCGCGACGCCGTGAGCGTCCCGGCGACCGCCCGCCGCGCTCGGTCGAGAACGGCGCGCGGTTCGCTCTGCAGGAGTCGACGCGCTTTCCGCCGGCACCGTTCCGGAGCGGACGGCGCGACGTTCGGCCGACGGTCGCGCGTTTCGGTGTCGGCGGCGCTACTATTAATCGATTATCGATTCTTAACGATAAACGTCGGGCGTGGAGTGTGTAGAGTGTGGACGGTCGCATTCGACCGACGTGCCGCCGGTTCGACTGCGAAACGTACGGCGGATCGCTCCGCGCCATCGACAAAAACGAGAACGGTTTTCTGTCCGGACGGCCGCCTAGCGTCGTTGCGACGACGCGTCTGTCCGATGGGAGCGAATCCGTTCGGCGCGACGTACGCAAATCGAACGGAAACGCGCACGGACGGGTGCTCTGTCTCACACTCTCTCTCTCTCTCTCTCCGATGAATAGACGAACGAATACGTTCGATGTTATGTATGTTCGATGTGAGCTTTTGTAGTGTGACGTCGTCGTCGACGGAACACGTTGTAACGTTTCAAACTGTCTCGGCGTGCAGTCGAGAGAGTATTTTGTTCAATAAAAGCACGTTCGGCAATGAATCGGCTTTCTTTTCGGCGAAGACGAGCGCGCGCGCGGCTTCCTCGGTCGGCGTGCGGCCGTCGACGCCGGTCGCACGGGTCCGAGCGCGTGCCGAGCAGGCGGGACGGTCGAACGAGATGCCGGACGAACGGTCGCCTGCGATCCGTCTTTGCGATTCGCACGTGGCGCCGGCGCGGGCGGTCGCCGCCGCGACGCCCGCGCTCACGGCACGCACGCGTCGGTCGCCCGGAGACCTGAAATGTTTCCCTCTTCCGTTCGCGTCGCCGAACACGGAACCGGCCGCACGGTCGACGCTCGGGCCGCAGCGGCGGCGGTCTGACCCGGACGCGCCGGAGCGTCCGCGGACCGTCGCCGCTCGTCGCGAGGTGCGACGTCTGAAAAAGAACGACGCGGGAGACGGAGGACGGACGGGGACGGGACCGGGACGGGGGCGGGCGCCCGTCCGCCCGAGGCGGAACGAGAGCGAGCGATTCATCGAATTCGATTTATTCATCATCATCGATTATACATTTCGTTCGAGGCGCGCGAGCGCCGCTACGCGTCGTTCAGTCGCGACCGCAGGTACTGCACGTACAGCGACGAGATCGCGCCGAGGTCGGCGGGATGCGTTTTCGAGTAGCTGACGAACTGCCTCCGTAGCCGCGTCAGCTTCGCGGCCGTCACGCCGACGCAGTTCAGCGACGCGCCCGCGCCGCGGATCGACACCGCGTCCGACGGTCCGGACTCGATCGACGCCAAGACGTCCCGGTCGACGTCCCGCGTGATCCGGTCGAGCTCGTACAGGAAGTTCGTCGAGCTCAGCGGCACCTGAAACACGACGCCGGCGGCGTTACGGACGAGAGCGGACGGCGTCGTCGCCGTCGGACGAGTACGTTTCGAGTCGACGCGTTCGGAGGCGGCGGCTTCTCGTCGAAGAGGCACCGATCGACGGCCTCGTAGTCCGGCTCGGCGCCGACGAACGGCACGAACAGCGGCGCGTCCCACCTGTTCCTCGGATCGGGCGCCTCGTACCGCGCGACGAGCGCGTCGAAGGTCTCGCGCGCGTACCTGCAATCGACGATCGGTCGGTGCGGGCGCACGTTTCGACGCCGAAGCGCGCGCTCGCTCACTTCTCGTCGTCGGGCCGCGTCTCGTTAAATCCGAGCGCGCGCTCCGCGTCGATCTCGCAGTGCACCGTGCACCGCGTGCATCCGTTCGACTTCGCCAGGCAGTACAGCTCGTACCGGTAACCTGCAACCGTCACCGTCGCTGTACTCGGCACGGCGCGCGGACGGGCGCGCACGGCCCGGCCCGCCGCCGCGACGCTCACCCTTTATGTAGTTGGCCGCGTCGAGGACGACGACGACGGTGCGGTCGCCGACGTGCCTCTGCACCTCGGATTTCAGGAACGCGCGGACTTGTTTCTCCTTTTGCGAGTCTTGAACAACGACCGAAACTTTAGTACGCGCGAGAAGCGAGCGACGGGCGCCGAATACTCGGAGCCGGTCGCGGAACGTACCCGTGTACAGCGCGTTTTTGTCGAAGCCGGCCTTCCTGCGCGCGTCCGACTCGCCGACGACGACGACGTTCCTCCCGCTCTTCTCGTAGTGACGCCTCAGTTCGGTCGCCCTCGTCGTCTTCCCGCTACAAGGTATCCCCGTGATCACTATCAGCGGCATTTCGAACGAAACGATCCGAACGCGGACGCCGCGTCGACTGCGACACGCGGCGGCGTCGAGGTTGATCTAAAAGAGAAACGCCGTCGGAACGAGAACGGTCGACGCGTGCGGCCGCGCTCGCGAAGACGACTACGCACGTCGTTCTCGCGCGGCGCCGGCGGTCGACGATTCTTTTCGGAGACGGCGACGAAATAAAAAAAAAAGCGACGGCCTCGCCGCGTCGTGCGAGCGCGCGTTCGCTACACGATAACAGCAGCGACGACGACAGGCCGTACGGTCTCGCGGGGCGTTCTGCGTTCGCTCCGGTCACTCGGACACGACGGACGTCCGACGACGCGTCGTCATTTTTTTTTTTACGGTTATAATTGCTAGCGATTCGTAACTGTAAACGAGACCGCTGCAAACGAACGCGCAACGTACGTTTACGAACTCTTTCGCTCGATTTCAACGGACGTCGCGGCATCGAATTCGGCACGGCACGTTTAAAGAGGCGACGGGATCTGTGTCACGTGCGATACGAGTTTCGTTCGTATCCGCTCTCGTGCGACTCGGCGTGCCGCTTCGTCGGTCGACGATTCTAACATCGACGGACCGTGTCTCCGCCGACATCTTTCACGCGAGGCGGGTGCAGGCGCGCGCGATCCGACGGTTACGATCGCTCGATGAATTGTTACGACGGGAACACGCTCGATCGCGTCCGTCCGTCTCCGCATCGTGCGAACGTAGATTGAAAAAAAAAAAAAGCACGAAGGCGCACCTGCCGGCGGCGACGCATAAAATACGATATAAAAGAAATCGAAACGGGAGGATGTCGAAGAGGACGGCGAGCGCACTAGGCGCCGCGCGATGCGACGACGAGTGCCCGCGTCGGCCGCCGTGTCCGTCGACGGCGCGCTCCCGCGTCCGGCGCTTGAGTCGTTGGCGTGCGAGCGTGAACGAGGCGCGCGCGACACGCCGCGGCGAGTTCGCGTGAACCGAGCGTGCGGTCGCCGTCGTCGGTCCGAGTAGTGTTCGTCTACGGTCCGAGCAGACTTATCGATTCGGCCTACGCTCGAGTCCGACAGATGGCATCGGAATGTACTTTCGTGACGCACTAACCTCAGCTTGATAGTCAGTGCCGTCGTCCGTCGAATCTGTGTTCTCCAGTGATCGCCGTCGTCGACGATGCCAGTTACTCGCGCCGTCGCGAACCGTGTGCCGATTTCGGCGTGCGACGGTCTGTGAGACGGACGCGCGCGATCCGCGGACGGCCGCACGGCCGGTGCGTGTGCCGTAAAATAACAATCGCTAATTGCGCACGACAGCGCAGCCATTTTGATTCCAGTCACCCGTTCGTCGGAAGTGTTTCGGACGTCGGTGCGACGACCGCGACGTAACGCGGGACGGTTTCCGGACACCGCTCCGACGCGCGACGCCGACGACGCGTCGCGAACGCTCGAGGGCCGCGGAACGGCGTTCGGCCGGGGTGTGGCCGTGCGCGGCGACGACCCGTTTCCTGCTCGTGTCTGATACGACGTTCGCTCGCGCCGCCCGCGAACCGCTCCGTCACCGCGACGTCGACCGCCCGGCCCGGGCGTCGGACGTCGCCGCCGAGCTCGCCGGTCGCCGGTGATGGCCAGGCCGGAAACGCCGCGGTCGTGATCACCGCCCGCGATAGCGAACCGACGTCCGTGTCGCACCCGCGTCGAGATGCCGGCCGTGCCGAGGCCCGGCTCGCTCAAGGACCCGGACGTGGCCGACCTGTTCTACAAGCATGACCCCGAGAAGATATTCGAGGACCTGAGGGAGATCGGCCACGGGTCGTTCGGCGCGGTCTACTACGCGCGCTGCCTGCTGACGCGCGAGATCGTCGCGATCAAGAAGATGTCGTACCTCGGCAAGCAGAGCTTCGAGAAGTGGCAGGACATCCTGAAGGAGATCCGCTTCCTCGAGAAGCTGAGCCACCCGAACACGATCGAGTACAAGGGCTGCTACCTCCGCGACCACACGGCGTGGCTCGTGATGGAGTACTGCCTCGGGTCGGCGTCGGACATCATCGAGGTGCACAAGAGGCCGCTCAAGGAGGAGGAGATCTCGGCGATATGCGACGGCGTGCTCCGCGGCCTCGAGCACCTGCACTCGCTCGGCCGGATCCACCGCGACGTCAAGGCCGGCAACATACTGCTGACGGAGAACGGCACGGTCAAGCTCGCCGACTTCGGCAGCGCGTCGATCAAGTGCCCGGCGAACAGCTTCGTCGGCACGCCGTACTGGATGGCGCCGGAGGTGATCCTCGCGATGGACGAGGGCCAGTACGACGGCAAGGTCGACGTCTGGTCGCTCGGCATCACGTGCATCGAGCTCGCCGAGCGGAAGCCGCCGTACTTCAACATGAACGCGATGTCGGCGCTGTACCACATCGCGCAGAACGACACGCCGACGCTCCAGGCGCCGGAGTGGTCGGACGTGTTCCGCCACTTCGTCGACGCGTGCCTGCAGAAGGCTCCGGCCGAGAGGCCGAGCTCGCAGAAGCTGCTGACGCACCAGTTCGTCAAGAGGCCGCGCTCGCACCACGTGCTCGTCGACCTGATACAGAGGACGAAGGCGGCGGTCCGCGAGCTCGACAACCTGAACTACCGGAAGATGAAGAAGATCCTGATGGTCGACGCGTGCGAGTCCGAGTCGGCGATCGGCGACGGCGACGACACGCCGGACGAGCAGACCGGCGGCGACAGCTCGAAGTCGAACTCGGTCACGTCGGAGCACAGCCTCCGCTCGGTCGGCGTCTCGGCTAGCAGCCAGTCGAGCTCGACGAACTCGCTGCCGGCCGACGCGCGCGCGGCGGCCGCCGACGGACGGAGGGGCCGCGCGTCGGACTCGAACCACGTCGGCGGGCCGGGCGCGAGCGCGGCGGCGGCGGTCGCCGAGCACGGCGCGAACAACTTCGCGACGATCCGGACGACGAGCATCGTGACGAAACAGCAGAAGGAGCACATGCAGGAGGAGATGCACGAGCAGATGACCGGGTACAAGAGGATGCGGCGCGAGCACCAGGGCGCGCTGCTCAAGCTCGAGGAGAGGTGCAAGCTCGAGATGGAGGCGCACAAGAGCCAGCTCGACAAGGAGTACGAGGCGCTCCTGCAGACGTTCAGCCGGGACCTCGAACGGCTCCAGGTGAGATGGTGACGCGGCGCGCCGACGTCGGTTTCGTCTCGGACGACGACGCGTCCGGTCCGGCGCGGGCTCGCGCCGAGAGCGGTACGTCCGAGACGCCGGTCGCGTCGTCGTACGAGACGATCTCGCCGGACGAGCGCGACCGCCGAACGCCGAACGTCGCGCGCGGACGCTAGTGTATCGACGCGTCGTTCTCTGCGTTTAGGCGCGCCACCAGCAGGAGCTAGAGCGTAAGCTCAAGCAGAACCAGGCGGCCGAAAAGAAGCTGCAGAAGGACATATCCGGCAGACAAGAGGCGGACCGTAAAGCGTTCGACGTGCACCGCAAGAAGGAGTACAAGGCGAACAAGGAACGCTGGAAGCGGGAGCTGTCGCTCGACGAGGCGACCCCGAAGAGGCAGCGGGACGCGACGTTACAGTAAGGTCGCGGTCGCGCTCCGGCGCGCGCGGCGTCCTTCCTTTCGGTTTCGTGTTGCAGGTCGCAGAAGGATAATCTGAAGCAGGTCGAGGCGCAGGAGGAGCAGAGGCTGCTGCGTAACCAAAAAGAGTATCTCGAGCTCGAGATACGGAAGTTCAGGAGAAAAAAACTCATTTCGTTCCACAGTTTCGAGCAGGAGCTACTCAGAGAGGTAGGTCGGGGCCGGGCGGCGCGCGTCGTTCGTTCGCGCTGCGACGTCGCCGCGGTCCGTAACGCGTCGTCGTCGCGTCCGCAGGAACTGAACAAGCGACAGCAGCAGCTCGAGCAGGCGCACGGCATGCTGCTGCGGCACCACGAGAAGACGCAGGAGCTCGAGTACAGGCAACAGAAGGCGGTGCACGTGTTGCGGGAGGAGCAGGTCCAGCGACAGCACAACACCGAGCTGCAGAACCAGCACGAGTACATGCAGCGCGCCGAGCGCGAACTGCGCAAGAAACACGCGCTCGAGCTCAAGCAGCAGCCGAAGTCGCTCAAGGTGAGCGCGGTCGGTCGGATCGGTCGGATCGCGCGCGCGACCGGCCTGCCGACCGTACCGACGACGTTTCTCTGTTCGGCGCGCAGCAAAAGGAGATGCAGATACGCAAGCAGTTCCGCGAGACGTGCAAGATCCAGACGAGGCAGTACAAGGCGTTGAAGGCGCAGATACTGCAGACGACGGCGAAGGACGAGCAGAAGGCGGTGATCAAGAAGCTGAAGGAGGAGCAGAGGCGCAAGCTCGCGCTGCTCGGCGACCAGTACGAGCAGAGCATCGCCGAGATGCTGCAGAAGCAGAGCATCCGGCTCGACGAGAGTCAGGAGGTCGAGTGCCACAACCTCGACGTGAGTAGCGTCGCCGGCGCGCGCGTCCTCCGGCCCGCCCGCCGTCGCCGGTCTGAGCCCTCGCTCGCGTTTCAGGAGCGCCTCCACTACGAACTCGAGATCCTGATGGCGTATCAGAGCAAGAACAAGATGCAGGCCGAGACGCAGCGCAACCGCGAACGCAAGGAGCTCGAGGAACGCGTCTCGGTGCGACGCGCCCTCCTCGAACAGAAGATGGACTCGGAGACGCAGCAGTTCCTGCAGGAGCGGTCCGAACGCATCCGGCTGCTGCACGAGAGGCAGGAGCGCGAGCTCGAGCAGTTCGACGAGGATTCCGCGCGCCTCGGCTTCAGGTGAGTGTCCGCCGGCGCCGCCGTCGCGAGACCGGCCCGGACGTCACGTCGTCTCCGTCTCGTCCGACAGTGCGCTCGCGATCGCCGAGGCGTCGAAGGAGTGCTACCCGGAGGACGAGCAGAGCCTGTCCGGCTCGATGCTGAGTCTCGCGCACAGCAACAGTTCGACGAGTTTCCCTCCGGGCTCGCTCTAGCCGCGACCGCTCCTCGTCGTCGGCCGTCCGTCGTCGTCGTAACGGACGCCGGCGCCTGTTCGCCGTGCGCCGCCGTCGCGGCCGTGTCGTCGAGCGAAGCGGGACGGGGATTCGAGGGGCGCGTGGCGCGGAGCGGGGTCGTCGCCGACGTATCGACGGAGTTCGGATGAAATTCGAAACACGTCCGCGGACGCAGAGCGGGAGAGGAACGTCTTTAAAGAAAACACGGTCGGTCGAGAGCACGCGGCCGACACGACCGAGCGTCGATAAAGAAGCGCCGCGATTCGGGCGGACGGACGGACGATCCGTGCGAGAGAGGGACGGTCGGTCGGTCGCGCGCGCGCGTAACTTTCTCGATCCGATAGAGTCGTCTACGCTCCACGTCCTTTTTTTTTCCTGTACTGCCGACATTCCATACTCTCTCTTCGTCGTCGCGACACCGCATCGCGCTCGTCATCCGCACGGTGCCGTTCGGAGCGGCGACGATGAAATATCGTCGAATGCGAACAGGGGGGGAACACCGTATCCGATTGATTGTCGTCGTCGTCATTATTATTATTATTATACGATTCGTTTTCGGTTCTGCCGATCCGTGCCGGTGTCTTGTAAGAAAAACAAAACAAAAAACCAAAAAAAAAAAACCGTAGCCGTCTCGCCCCTCAGGTGGCGGTGTTGTTCGTTTGTAAATTTAAAACAAATCATCTGTCGAATCATTCCAGCCTGCGTGACTCCCGCGATCATTCCTTCTGTTCGTCGGTCTGTTTTCGATCTTGTAAACGAATAGAACGAATACACGTGCGTACGTCGTACGCCGCGCGAACGTGAAACGAAAAGATTTCCGACTGAAAATTTCCCACCTCTGACCCGACCCGACCCGGACACCGCCGCGCCGTACCTATCCGAGGGGAGCGTTTCAAGCGCCGTGCTATCGAACGTGTTCCCGACGAAATCCTCTCCGTAGATACTCGGATCGATAAAGTTCTCCGCGCCGCCACGCCGCGTGCTGCGATTACGGTCTAGCGACGCCGTACTCGAGTCTTTCCGACCGTCCGTTCCACCGCGTCTCGGATTCTCGGCACGCCTTTATATAAATATATACATATACATACATATATGATTAAAATAAAAAAAAAATGCTCTTTAAAAATAGAATAAAAAAAACAACGCTTCGATATTAAAAAAAAAAAAACAATCGATAGTCTTCTAGTTAATAAAAAGATGGCGTGTTTTCTAGTTATACTCGTGTAAATATAACTACCACTGCGTCATAGGTACATATGTAGCGTGTATTATTATTATTATTATTATTATAATTATACTTTATTATTATTATTATTATAATTTTTAATTGATCCGTCGGAAGGTTCGGATGGAACGTGTATTTAAAGAGGGCGGGGAGGAGCGGCGGACGAATACGCGCGTCCCGTCATAGTTCGCGGGGTCGCACGCGGTCGTGCCGACGGCGCGCCGTCGTCTACGTACGGTACGCCGACGGCGACGGACGTTTCGTGTCCGCCTCGCGCGGCGTCCGACGGCGGCCGCGACGGCGCCGCGAGGGGAGCGCACGCGTGCGCCGTACGTAAGAAAACAGTGTTCGATATTTATTTTTTTTAATGTTTAGTATCTTTCGTATTGTTTATGAATTATTGTTTATTCTGATCGACTGTTGTTCATTGTCCACACTAGAGAATTTCAGTAAAACGGTTTAATGATTATTAAACGGTGTGTATGTTATGTCGGCGACTGTGTGCGAAGCGAAAGTGGAAACGCGGAGGCGCTCCGACGCCGGCGTGTTTTTCTTTCTTCGGCGGCGATCCCTCCGGCCGGGGGAGCCGGCGCCGCGCGTAATCGTAACGAAGTCGTGATATTTCAGATCGCGCGTCGCCCGACGGCAGAGAGCTCGTCCGGCGCGCGCGCGCTCTCCCGTCTGTCGTCGAGGCGATAGAAAACCGTGCGGGGCACGACGAACGACTAGGGGAGTTTTGATTTTCAGTCGAACGGCGGCGGTCGGCCGTCGTCGTTTCGCTCGAGTTCAGCTGCGAGTCGCGGCGGTAGTAAGTACGCGTGTAGAGCGGGTAGTGCGACGCCTCGGTAGGCGGGAGAGTGTCGTCGGCACGGAGAGTACGCGGAACGTGCCGCGCGCCGTCCGCCGTCGAGAAGGCACGATGACGTCGTTACGAGAACGAGCTCCGCGCCCGTGTTTCGTGCGCGCCCCGCGAACGAACGTTGCGGCGCGGGCAGTTCGAGCGACGCCGAACTCGACCGTCGGTCGCGTCCGACGACACGATCGTACGGGACGACGCGAGCGTTGCGGACGACGGCGCGGCGCCGATCGACGCGCACGGCCGGTCCGACGGAAACGCTCTGCACGACGAAGCGGACGCGCAGCGTCCGGAAGAGTCGTCGCGGCCGAGCGGAAACTGCCGCCGTTTCGAGTCGGCACGGTGTGTTTGTATGCTGTAGGCGTAGTGAGCTTTAAAGTGGCAATAAAAGTTGTAAACTCGTGCTGTTCATTTTCATTTCACATCCCGACAGTCGACGAAGCGTGCCCGCCCGACGCCGCCGTCGTGCCGGGCGGGCGGCGGTCGGTTTTGTTATCGCGACGTTACGACCTTTCAGGTTCGCGACCGGCGGCGACGCGAGCGAGCGAGTAGACGAACGACGTCGGCCGAGCGCGGTGCGACCGTCGTCGATTTTCAGGCGAACGCGAGCGACGGTCTCCTATCCCTTCTCCGTTTGTTTGTTTTTCGAAATTCGAACATTGCCGCGCGTACGTACGACACTGAGCGACGTGTACTATATATATATAAGATAAAAATGAATTTTATCGATAATAGAATACAGCGCCGGGTTCGGCCTTATGTTTTAGACATTGGTGCGGTGCCCTTACCTGGACGGTATTTAACCGCATTTGTGGTCTGTGGATCGTGTGTAGTGTTATTTGTGATTTTTATTAATGTCTCGTGCTTGGATTCCGGGAAAATTTTTCGAAAAACCGGGTGAGCGACGTGTACGTTTCGAAAGCGTTTAAATAAATAAACGAAGCGGGCGGAAATAGACGATCTGACCGTACGAAGATCGAAGGTCGTGCTCGTTTACAGAAGCGGCGGCGACGAAAATAAATAAATAAACAGCCGGGGACAGGCGAATAAGACACAGACTCTGTTAACTCGTAATGGTTTTTTTTTTTTTTTTATTAAAAAATATATACGTATGTACAAGCACTGAATGCGAACGACGGAGCGGCGTGAACGATCCGGAAAGGCTTACGGGACGCAGCACTAGGCCGACCGCGATCTCCCGGTCGGCCGACTCGCTCGCGTGTCGACTTCACGAATACACGCTCGAAATCGTCGACGGGTCGGTCGGAGGCGAGCACGCCCCCGAACGATCCGGCCGGGCGAAACCGTATCTTCATCGAGTCGACACGGCGGCGGCCGGCCGATCACTGCGTCGGCGAGAACGCCGTCGGCTCGAGGATCCGGCAATGCATCTCCCGAATCAGCGGCACGGTGTACGCGACGCACTCGTCCCAGCCGGGCGAGCGCCACGCGCTCTCCCTCGTCTCGCGGCGCGCCTGCAGGTCCCTGTAGCACCACACGTGGTGCACGTTGTACAGCCGGCCGATCTGCGAGAAGAACCCGGCGAACGCTTCGTCGTTGTTGCGCCGGTAGTTGATCGCGCGCGCCCAGTTGTTGCCCCACTCGATCATCGTGCCCGGCTTCAGACTGTACGAGCGGACCTCGTAAATGTTCTTGCCCTCGCGCGGCACGATGCTCGGCCAGTAGCTGAACGCGAGCACGTACTGCAGGTGCCGGTTCCTCAGGTAGTTCCCGCGGTCGGTCAGCAGCTTGACGTAACTCTGAAACACGACGGCGTTTACGGGCGAAAGAACGTCGCGGCGCGTCCGTCACTCACGGCGTCCTTCGACAGCACCGCGTTCGCGTTGTCGACGCGCTCGAAGCCGCCGTCGTACTTCCACAAGTGCAACGCCTGGTCGAGATCGCCGACGCTGACCGTCCACGAGGCGACGAGCTCGCACGACAGGTCCTTCTTCGAGTGAACGAGGTCGACTGTGGTTTTGCTTTTCGGGCGAAACGGAGTTTTTGAAAAAAAAACAAAAAAAACCCCGGACGGACGCCCGTCGAGGCGTCGGCCGCTGTCTCGACGCGCGTCGCTCGCACGCCGCTACTTACTAATTCTCCAAATATTTCTGCCACGAATCCGGTCTGACGTTGTGCGTGTAGAGGCCGTACACGACCTCCTTATCGCTGAGCATCCGACTGTGCGACTCCTTCGTCGGCTCGATACGACGCACTAGCAGCTTGCTGAGCCACGAGTCCGAGCCGGCCGACCCGCTCGACGACGATCTCATAATCGAGCCGAGCGAACTGCTCACACCTCTCACCTTGCCGAAATTCATTCTGTCGCTAACGAATCTCGAAGCGATCTCAAAGCGGTACGGACGACGAACAGCGGCCGAAATGGCGTCGGAACGTAAACATGTATCTCGGCACCGTCCGCTTATATCACCATCTCGACGCACACGAACTTTGACCCCTGCAGAAAATAACCAATAGCGACGATCTGACAGCCGACCGAGTGCCGAATGTCACTATCGCGCACTGCACGTGTGCGCCGACCGACGGTTTACGAGGGGACACGCCGGGCGGCGGCGCGAACGACGCCCGCGTCGGCGCCTCGCGCGACGAAATCGACCGAGGCGTGGGGTAACGGTGGCGAAGACACTGTGAAATGCGCGTTCCGTACTCTGAGCACAGCGATGCGATATATATATATACATATATGTATACGCACACGTGCGTCTCGTGCCCGACGATTAAATGCCAGTGCGAACCGTATGAGAGTAGCGCGGGCCTGACGGGCACTCGCTTTACATAAGCTCCGAGAGTGAACGCTCGCGTATCTCTCGGATGTCGCACGGCACGAGAGACTGTCACGAAGTAGTGGAGCGACTGTTCAAGACCCCCGAGGGGGCCGCCTCCCGATGGAGAATCGGCATCGGGTCGTCCCGCGAGGGCGACCGGTTAGCGATTCCGTCGAAGTGGCCGACACGCCGTTTCTCGGACCGGCCGTCGGCCTCGCACTGCGCCGTCGGCAGACTACGCCGCCTAAAGCGACAGTGTTCGCCGGCGCTCGACCGTACGGCCGCCGACCGGCCGGTGCGAACGTCGACGAACCCCTCCGAAATCTCACGTGACGGCGCATATGTTCTCCGCTGCGCGCGCCGGTGTCGTTCGTTCGAAGTTGGCAAGACGTGTCTAGCGAAAGTGATCCGAGTCGCACGATCAGTAAGGTTATAAACCGATAGTGGCGACTGTTCTACGATAAACGAGTGATATTACGACGATGCGCGCCGACGAGATCTGACCGATATCGTCGAGCACGCGAACCGAACGACCGGAATTCGACCGTCGATCATGGGTGAGAGGGGTTTCGCAGCGTGGCCGGCGACGAGGGGGCGTAACTGCCGTCCGTTCGTGCTGACGTTCGTCTCGTGTTCTAGCGCAATCGGAAGTCAACAAGCTTCGGCAGCATATCGCGCTGCTCAAACAGGAGTATTCGAAATTGCAGGCGCACTGTGTCGAGCTCGAGCGCAAGTACGATCTCGCGGCGGCGGCGGCCGGCGAGCCGAACGAGACGAGCTTCGCCGCGAGGCTGCTGTCGACGGTGGCGTCGCTGCACGAGCGAGAAACCTACAGCGACGTTAAAATAAAACTGTCGGACGGCGTCGTTCCGGCGCACAGGATCGTTCTCCGAGCGAGGTCCGACGAGCGGGACGGGGTCGCGTCGCACGAGGACGCCGTGTTAGGTGAGCTTTCCGCCGGCCCGCGCGGAGCACGCGCCCGTCACGATCTCGATCTCGCCGCAGATTGGTCCGACCTCGACGCGGCCGCGGCGAGGGCGACGCTCCGCTGGATGTACACCGATTCGATCGACGCGTCCCGGGACGACCGAGACGTCGTCGCGCTGATGCGGGCGGCGCGCCGGCGCGGCCTGTCCGGGCTCGTCGTCCGCTGCGAGCGGACTCTGATCGACAGGGCGGACGTCCGGACGTGCGTCGGGTGAGCGAACGGCCGCGCGGCCCGACGAGCGTCGATCTGACGCGGACCGTCTCGTCGGCAGGTTCTATTCGGCGGCGGACGAGACCGGCGCGACTGCGCTCCGCGACCACTGCTCGGCGCTGATATCGGCCCGCTGGGACGACCTGACCGGATCGGACTTCGCGGACGTGTCCGGTCCGGCGCTGTACGAGATGCTGAAGGAGAAGACCGATCGGCCGCTGCACTCGGCGGTCAGGCTCGGCCGCGAGGACGTCGTGTTCCTGTTCCTCGTCGAGCGCGACGGCGACGTGAGTGTTTCGTTCCGTTCTCCCCGCTCCGCGTGCGGCCCGGACGCGGTCCGCCGTCCGACGCGCCGGCGACCGCGAGGTCCGGCCGGCGTCGGATCGACGGACGTCCGGTCCGACGGACGCGCGAACGCCGGTACGGTCTTTCGCGCTTCGGTCGGATTCGGTATCGCGGCCCGTGTCGACGGATCTACGTTAAAAAAACGCAGCGAAAACGACGACTCGAACTCGTTCCGGCGTCGGGCGTCTCGTGCTTTTCGCAGCGACGCGAATTTCATTCGACGTACGTACGTACACCTACGTACGTACGTATCGTCGACGCGCTCGCCGAATTCCGGACCGCCGGCGCCGGATCTAAAAGCAGAGACTCTGAAACGAATCGTCGCACGGAGTGCGGACGAGAGCCGTTCGCAATAAACGACACCGTACGTGTATATTTAAATATATTTATCGATTCTCTCGATCCGTTCGTTCAGATATATAGATATAATACGTGTATGTATTTCGTGCGTGTCCGTCGCGAGTTTTTCGATCGAACGTCTCGTCGTCGGGCACGTGTCGCGGGACGTGTCGTTTCCCTCCGTCGCCCCTCGCGACGCCGTGCGTTTTTCGCCTCGTGTTTTTCTCCTTTCGAGCCGGATCGACGCGACCGCGGAAGCTTCGGCTCCGTGTCGTTCCGACTCGGAAACCCGGTGCCGCGGCGCGCGTTCCGGCGTCGTCCGTTCCGAAAAACAATGACGACTCGACGATCGGGACGATGATTACAGTAGTAGTAGTAGTAGTAGAGCGGTAGTAGCGATAATAGCGTCGGGAATAATTCGTGTCGCGCGACGAGGTCGAGCGAGCGCGCGGACTCGGCCCGGCCGACGGTCTCCGTCGGCGCGCTCGCGTCGCGTCGCGGTTCCATCATAAGCTCCGTATGTACTTGACGACGTTGTACACTATGATGACGGCGACGGCGTCCGGCTCGAAGTCGACGGCCGAGTTGCACAGATCGCCCCTGCAGAAGCAGTACTCGCGGCTCGCGACGAGCGTGCCCTCGTCGTCGGTCGTCTCGCAGCCCTCCTCGTACGGCTCCTCGACGCTCGACCGCATGCGCCACTGGCCGTCGACGTACGCCTGATGCTTGTACAGCTGGGACGCGCAGCCGCGCACCGTGCCGCGGACGAGCTCTGCGAGACAAACGAGAACGAACGGCGTGAGACGGCGGCGTCGAGTCGGCGTGACGCCGGCCCGTCGGGCGGACGGGTCGCGCCGGCACTCGCCTCGGTTGCGCAGCGGGTATCCGAACGAGCGCTTCATGCACATCGTCGAGTGCGGACACTCGACGACGAACCGCTCCGAGCGGTCGAAGTCGGCGCACAGGCGCGGCGTCTCGTTCTTCAGCACGCTCGGCGGCGTTATCGTGCAGTAGTAGCACCGGATCGAGTCGCTCGCGCGACACGAGCCCCACACGCCTGAAACGAGAAAGATCGGTCGGACGGACGGACGAGCGGAGGTCGTGGAGGGTGCCGGACGACGCGGCGGAAAAGTCGCGGACCAGAAGCCCGGTGGCGGACGTGCCGCGGCCGGAACGTTACGAGGCCGATGACGGCGGACGGGACGCTAGCCTTACGCAGACCGATCGTAACCGAATCGATCCGGAAACACGCGGACGCGCCGCGCGTCTTATTTCGCGAGGCCGCAGATAATTATGCGAGCGAGTGTTGTTTTTTTCCCCCTCGGATGTTTTCGCGTCACCGAATATACACAAAGGTATTACATGCACGGTTCATATTCGATGCCTAATTGACAGCACCGTAAATCAAATAGAAACCGGTATCGAATCTATTTACTTACTCGCAGAGTGACATGTACGTATATGTGTATATGCATACATATATGTGTGTATATGTATGTATGTATATACATATATGCATACTATGTGTATTTCTGCGTGTGCGTTTATGTAAATGGTGCCTGTTTTTACCCGGAATGAATTCCGCATTTCACGGTCAACGGGTCAGAAGACACAACAGTATGTCGGAGACCACTAAACCCGGTCCTTTTTTTGTCCGCGTCGGCTGTCGAAAATATTCGCGTTTTTTCCGCCTGCCGCCGCCGCCCGCCCGCTCTACCGTATTTATTTTGCTGTCCGTCCGTTTATTTGTTCGCCGTGACGATTCGAATCGCACGATCTGTTTCGCACGTGGCCTCGTTCGGCCACGACAACAAACGCCGAGGCACATGTGCGTGCGTGCGAGCTCCCTCCTCCCCCCCCTCTCCGAAGATTCGTGCTTCGCACGCCCCGCGTACGGAACGTCGTTTCGCCGACACAAAAAAAGATACCGTTAGCACGGAGCGGCCGTCGATTCTTGCGGCCGGCCACGGCGATTCGACGCGCCGCAGTCGATCCGTATCCGACGATTCGATCGTACGATGTACGGCCGTCACACGTTAGGTGTTCGATGTTCTTCGTGCCGCGCTCGTATTTACAGCGAGACGCGGTCTGATTCACGATGCGGTGTCGTCAACTCTCCCGTTTAGATTTTTTTTTCGCCTTTGCTCGAGAAATGTTACACGAACGATGACGATCGTGCTCGCGTGTATGAAATCATCGGCGCTTGTGAGATTATTAGCAATCACTTTTACGAACATGCATCGCACTCGAAAGAGATTGCAGTGCATATCGATATGATTGTGTGTGTGTGTGTCATAATATATACATATACATATATATATATATATATATATATATATATATATATATATATATATATATATATACATGTGTGTATATGTATATAATTAAATTTATACGCGAATAGTTCCCGTTTCCGGCAACAGCGATTTGTGTCGAACGGTCGATACGCCATATTAAAAATATCCTCAATGCCAATATCTTATCACTTCCGACAGTTGTTGTTTTCAATTTAGAGCGATTGTGCTGTCGGTTTAGATGGGAGTGTTAATGATTTTTCGTCACGGACGAAACGAACAGCAACACTGTACAGTCTCTGGCAGCGTTTACCATTCATTAGTAGATTTCTCATTAGAGTTGTCGAGAATAACACATATTGTAAACATTCAACATTTTTACATACATACATGACATACATATTATACGTATATATATATACATATGTATATGCATATATATATATATACATATGTATATGTATATATATATACATAATGTATATGTGTATATATATACATATGTATATGTATATATACATATGTATATATATACAACTGTATATGTATATATATATATATATATACACATATGTGTATATATATATATATATATATATATATACACATATGTGTATATATATATATGTATATACATATAATATGCACAGCATCGGTGGATATGCACGGATCGTAGGTACATGTTCTTGTTTGCACGCGAATTCATACGAGTGCACGGCCAGAAACGTACACGACGACAACGGGCGGATACATAGTAGATATGTGGCACGGGTCATTGGCATCCGCGTTGCCATCTATCGTCATCGGTCGCGGACTGTTGCGAAAACATCGTACGATCGACGAAAGCAGCGGATCGTAGGTGGCTTACGAATCGCGCGCACGCGCGCAAGCACACCCACCCACACACACACACACGCGTCCGTGTGTGTTGCATGCAACACCCGTTTGCCACATCGTTGCCACAGAATGCCTCTGCCGCCGCCCCCCTCCATCGCCCTAAAATACGACCTTGCGAAGCAAGCATTCCGTCGTACGTCACCGCGGTGCAACGAAAACGTCGTTGACAATGCCTCGACGCGATTTCGCAAACGCGCCGCGCCGGCAAAACAGCCGGATTCTCGGCATCGTTCGCGCTCGGGTGTTTAACTAACGCGGCGACCGGTCGTTTCCGAAATCGGACGGATCGCGCGCGACGACCGCCGTCCGGTCTCGATCGGCGCGCATAACACCGATGACCGTAGCGCTTCCGGAATATTCGATCGGGCCGTTCGAGGCGCGTGCCCGGTTCGCGCCTCGAACGACACGATACTGACGGGCGCGCGGACGGAGCGACCGCCGGGACCGGCACGCGTGCACGATAACGTTCGGCGACGTTAGGGACGCGTCGGCCGCCCCGTCTGGCGATTCTCACTTTGCCGCGCCGGACGCGGCGCGTTTTAATTATGCGGCACACCTCTGTCGATTCCCGGCGGCGGCGCCGGCGGGCGGTCCGTCGAGAGAAATTTATATGCGTGCGTGTACGTATGTATGTAGAACGCAACGAAACCGCGATAGAATGACGAAAGAGTCGATCCGCAAAACGGAAACCGCATTTTCGATAGGACTCGCTGCAGTTTCCGCGCTGTGAAAAAGACGATCGGGCACGACCCGAACGCGAGGTAGGACGCGCGCGCGCGCCGAGCTACGACGGGTCTGCTCGCCCGCTGCCGCGCGTCGTGCGAATCGCGATCGCGCGATCCCCGAAAGGCGGTCCGTCCGGTCGTCGGGCCGTGATCGCCGGACCGACTCGGCGAACCGGCGTCCGACCGGGCCGCGCCGTCAAATATAGGCTCCGCGACCGACGGAGGCGGACGACGACGTGCTCCTCGTCCGTCGCGGCCGGAAATGTCGTCCGGTGCGCGTCGGGAGGGGTGCGGGGGTACGGGAGGGCACGTTGTCGTCGGCCGTCCGTCCGCTCGAACGTGCGCGCACGGACCGGGGGTGAACGGACGTGCGAGTTCGCCACGGCGCGCACATCTCTGTCAGATTTCCGGTCGGTCCCGCGAACGTACCGTCGACACCGTCTGACGACGAATGTAGTGCGCGCGCGGGGAGAGAGCGAGACCGCGCCGTGCGACCTCGAGTCACGTTCCGTTCACCGCCGACCTTCACGTTTCGGCGAGCCGATCGAACGGAACGTGATCCGTTCGATCGACCGTTCGAATGGCCGGCGGCAGAACCGGCCGCAAAACGCGCGCGCGCGCTCGCGCACGCAGTACGTGCGGGGGCAGCGCGCGGTGCCGATCTCCGTCGGTGCCGCGCCGTCGCGATTTCGTCGACGACGTGCGTTCGGCCGGCCGTCTTACACGGACGCCGTGCCACGTGGACGGACGGTGTGACGGCGGCAACGGGCGATTTCTACAGTAACACGCAGACGCTTCTTCCTCTTCTGTTCGATCGCGCCGTCGCGAGAAGAAAAAACCCGTTCGCCGATTCAGGCGGAGCGAGCGAGCGGACCTCTGGCGTCGCGCGTCGTTCGAAAATCGAAACGAATCGTCGCCGTCGCGCCGGCCTTCGCGCACGGACGACACTTTCGCTCGCTCGCTCGCCGCCGTGACATTTCGAAAGTGCACTCGAATCGCTCGCGCACGGCACGCATACTTTCTCCTAAGGTATGCGTGCGCGTTCGACACGTCGTCCGCCCGTCCGTCGCGTCCGGGTGCCCGGTCCGCCGTCGACGGACGTCCCGTTGCGATCGTCGCGCGCGACGGGGACGGACCGCGTCCGGCCGGCGGCCGCACGGGTAGAATCGCTCTCGCTCGGGGCGCTCGTCGACGACGCGTCGGCGACCGCCGGTCGCGAACGGGGCGACGGAGATACCGGACGCGGCCGCCCGCCGCCGTTTCGCAGACGACCGCCCGCGCGGTCCGGCCGAAGGGCGGCGCGCACGCAGAGAACGCTACACTTACCGAACACGGCCATCACGGTCACGACGCTAAGTAATCCACGAGCCGCGCGGCTCGGTCGCACGGCCGACGCGTACATCGCGCGTCTCTCTTCGCCGCTGGGTCGTCGTCGCTCGGCACCGGCGGCCCGGTGCGCACATGAACCGACCGTCTGTTCCGCTGGCCGCGTCGCTCGTTCGCGACGCCGCTTCCCTACGATCGTCGAAAGGTCGACGTCGGCACGACACGTGCTGCGATCGGTCCGGTCCGACGACGTTACCGCGTCTCGAAACGATACGTGCGAATGCGCGCGCGCGCGCGAAACAAACCGAAGAACGTCGAACGTACACGAGCACACTCGATAGCAAGACTTCTGGCCCGCACGACTGTCCGTGCGCGAATGACTCGGTTCGTTAGGCGGGCGGCAGGTCTCGATGACGGAACGTCGTGGCCGGCGCAGCGCGCTCTCTCGCCACCGGCGCTCTCTCTCTCGTCTCGTCGCGCCGTTCGCGTGCGGGAGTACGTACGCGCGCTAAGGTTTCTGGCACAATGGAACGCGACGGTCGCGCGGTTCGCGTTTCGGCGAACGCGATCGAGCGCAGAACGGACGTGCGGGCGGGCGATCTTTGCATTCTTCGGGTCGCCACGGTCCGCGACCCGGCCGAGGCACTCTCCGCCGCCGAAATGTCCGAAGTCGGTCCGTTTACGTTCCGGAGGGCGTAGCATGGCGGTCGTTGTCGTCCGCTCCGGTCGTTTTCATGTCCCTTTGTACGAATTTCGATTTGCGGCGTGCGTGCGTGCGTGCACGTATGCGAGTTTATCTTTCATTTTTGCGAAAAAAAAAAAAAAAAAAACAAAACAAAAAACGTTCGAACGACAAACGAGACGGGCGGAGGAGCGAGCCGTCGGTCCGCGTTGACAGAGCGTATCGGACGGGCTGCGAAAAAACGAGAACCCTCTGTGCGACGCGTGTCGATGACGAACGTTGCGACGGTGGCAAAGTGCCACGGCGGTTCGTACGCCGACCGCCGCGGCACCCGCGCACGTTCTGCGCACGCGAGTGTTCCGTTATCGACTCGCGCGGGCACGCACGTGTAAAGCTGTCGTATCGGCCGCCGACCGTGGCCGGTGTATTTCACTTGTCGAGAACACGCGCGCGAAATAATTTCATGAATAAACCGTTGCGCGTGTACATACATATACATATATACATATACATCCGTCGTCGGCGCGACGTACCGAAACGGCACGTGCGACGCCGTTCGGAACGAAACCGCTGCGCCGTTCTGATTTCGCGGCGGGCGGCAGTCGTCACAGGTCGTCAACGAATGGTCGCCGAGCGGCGACCTGCCGCTCGAGCAGGCGCTCCGTAACGGCCACACGAGCATCGCGGCGACGCTGGCGCAGCACGCGGCCGACGTGAACGTGCGCGACGAGACCGGCGACACGCTGCTGCTGCGCGCCCTGCGGCGCGGCGACGCGCGCTCCGCGCTGTTCCTCCTGGCGCACGGCGCGGACGCGAGCGCCGCGGCGACGGCGCCGCCGGCCGACACGCCGCTGCATCTGATCGCGGCGACGACGAGCGACGCGATGCCGGAGGCGGCGGAGATCGCCGAGAGGATCGTAGAGGCGGGCGCGCACGTCAACGCGCAGAACACGAAGGTATTTCCGCGATCGCGCGACCGGCGACCCGTTCGCCCTCGCTCGCTAGCCTCGTCGTTTCGTGCCCCGGCAGGGATTCACCGCGCTGCACGTCGCGACGATGTGCCGGAACGAGCCGGTCGCCGACCTGTTGCTGGGCCGCGCCGACCTCGATCCGAACGTGACGACGGCCGAGGACGAACACACGGCGCTGTACTTCGCGCTGACGAACGACGACGGCGGCGGCTTCGCGCTCGCCGACAAGCTGGTGAGCGGTCGCGCGCGACCGCGTGCGGTCGAGTCGCGCGGTGACCGCGACGTCCGCTCTTGAATTCAGGTGAGGCGCGGCGCGACCGCCGACCCGATCTACTCGACGAGCGGCGACGGCCTGCTGCACGAGCTCGCGCGACGCGGGCTAGCCGCGGCGGCCGACTTCGTCGCATCGCGGACCGACGACGTCGACCGCGCGAACCGACGCGGCGAGACGGCGCTGCACGTCGCGTGCAAGCACGGCCCGGCCGGGCTCGTCTCGAGCCTGCTCGCGCACGGCTCGGATCCGAACGCGCTCGACGCCGACGGGTGCGTAACACCGGGCGGACCGGAGCGCCGGCGTGCCCGCCGGCCGCCTCGCTGACCGCGCGCCGTCGCTCGTTTCAGACGGGGGCCGCTTCACGTCGCGGTCAAACACGACCAGGAGGGGTGCGTCGCCGCGTTCGTCGAGCACAACCGGACCGCGAGCGGCGTTCCGGCCGACATGAACCTGAGGGACGCCGACGGGGACACGCCGCTCGGCACGGCGCTCGTCGAGTCGTTCGACGAGCTCGTCGGACCGCTCGTCGACGGCGGCGCCGACGTCGACGTCCGTAACGGCAGCGGATTCACGATGCTCCACCGGGCGATACTAAAGGAGGACGCGAAGACGGCGCTGTTCTTGATCGAGCGCGGCGCCGACGTCGACGCGCCGTGAGTGAACGTCCGTCCGACGTTCGATCGTCTCGCCGACGACGATCGTCGGCCGGCGCCCGCTGACCGATCTCCCCGCGCAGGACGCCCGAGAACGAGACGCCGCTCCAGCTCGCCGTCCACTGTCGTCTCGCCGACGTCGTCGAGGCGCTCTGCGTCCGCGGCGTCGACACCGGCCGGCTCGACGCGCACGGCTCGCCGCCGTTGTGGGCCGCGCTGTCCTCGGATCAGGAGGACGTCGCGAGCGTGCTCGTCAGACACGGCGCCGACCCGGACCGCTGGGGCCCCGGGCCGGACGGATGTCTCCAGACGCTGCTGCATCGCGCGATCGACGAGAACCTCGAGTCGGCGGCCGTGTTCCTCGTCCGGGCCGGCTGCGACAGGGACTCGCCGCGGCGCGCCGGCGCCGACGGCCGAGGCGGCGACCTCGCCGCCGACGGACGCTCGCCGCTGCACCTGTGCTGCCGGTGGGGTCTCGAGCGGGTCGCGCAGGTACTCGTCCCGGTTCCGGACGTTAGCGCGACCGCCGCTACATCGCTCTCTCTCGGTCCGCAGACGCTGATCGAGCACGGCGCGAACGTCGACGCGCGGGACGCCGAGATGAAGACGCCGCTGCACGTCGCGATCGAGAACGCGCGCCCGGCGATCGTCTCGCTGCTGCTCTGCCATCCGAACGTCGACCTGCGGCCGCGCGACAACGCCGGCCGGTCCGCGTTCGCGACCGCGCTGACGTTCCGCGACGACGCGGCCGCGCAGGCGATACTCGACCGGATGCCGCAGGCCGCCGAACAGGTGGGTCCGGCGTCGTCGCCGTCCCGGCCGGCGACGAGCTGACGCGCGTCGCTCTCCCGCAGGTCGACGGCAAGGGCCGCAACTTCCTGCACACGGCGATCGAGAAGGGCGACATCGAGAGCGTGCTGTTCCTGCTCGCCGTCGACGTCGACGTGAACGCGCGCGTCCGCGACGCGAACCTGACGCCGGCGCTGCACCTAGCGGCGCGCTCCGGTGACGAGACGCTCGTACGGAGCCTGCTGCTCGCCGGAGCGAGGCCGGACGACCGGGACTCGCGCAAGTAGGTACCGCGACGCGCGGCCGGCCGCCGACGCGGCGGCCGACCGTAGCGTCCGTCGTCGTCGCAGGCGGACGGCGTTGCACGCCGCGGCCGAGGCCGGACGCGCGGCGATCGTCTCGGCGCTGCTGCAGAACGGGTCCGACTGCGACGCGGTCGACGCCGACGGCGACAACGCGCTGCACGTCGCGGCGCGCGAGGGACATCTCGCTGTCGCGAGGGCGCTGCTGACCGAGTCGCGGCTCGACGCCGAGGCCGTGAACCTGAAGGGACGGAACCCGCTGCACGAGCTGTGCGGGTGCGCGAAGGACAACGCGGCCGCTATCGCGGAACTGTTCCTCGAGTGCATGCCGAAGTATCCGATCGACCGTCCGGACCTGCAGGTACGTCGCGGGTCGTCGGCGCCCTCGCCGTCGGCTCGCGTCTGAACGCGGTCCGTCCGTAGGGCGACGCGCCGCTGCTCCTCGCGTACGTGCGCGGCAACGGCGCGCTGTGCCGTGCGCTCGTCGAGGCGCACGCTTGCGTCGGCGCCGAGAACAAGCAGGGCGTCACGATCTTCAACTACCAGGTCGCTAGCAAGCGGCTCCTCCGACGGCTGCTCGACCGGCTCTCGCGGGAGGCGCCGTGGGCCGAGGCAGACGTGTGCCAGGAGTGCGGCAACAGGTTCGGCCTGACGACGCGGAAGCACCACTGCCGGCACTGCGGCCGGTGCCTGTGCGGCCGCTGCTCGGCGCAGGAGGTGCCGATTCTGAAGTTCGGCCTGAACAGGCCGGTCAGGGTCTGCGAGGTCTGTTTCGAGGTGCTGCAGACCGGCGGCGGTTGATCTCCGACGCGTTCTCGCCCCGGACGTGCCGCGCCGGTCGTCGGAGACACGACGCGTCGCCGAGCGGCTCGCACGGACGCGTACGACGCTCGCCGGATCGACCGATCGTGACGCGTCGTCGTCCCGGACGCGCGCGACGTACGTTCGGCCTTTCGCGCGTCGAGACGTCGACGGTCGTTCTACGGTACGCGCGTACGGTCGCGGCGTAGAGTTCCGCCGACGTCCGTAAAGAATTCTAAATGTTCCGACGGGATTCGAGACGGACGGCGACGATATCGTGCGGGCGTGTCCGATTCGCGTCGGCCGCGGTCGCCGGCACTCCGCCGATCGAACGCGCGACCGACGCGTTTCGAACGGGCGTCCGAGACCCGGACCGAGCCGACGGAACCGAGACGCGCACTCGTCGACGTCTCGTTTCGATGTCGAGCTCGACGCCCGTCCGCCCCGAACGCCCGTCGTCATCTGAAAAAAAAACATGTACTCGTCCGTCAATAAAAAAGTATCGATCGGCCGTGTGCGTTTTCATTGGTACCCGCTCCGTCCGGTCGCGCTCGCTCGAGCGCGTCGGTCGTCGAAGTTTCCGATCTGAAAAGGGAAGGGAGTGCGAACGAGACCGGATCTCTATCGCCGGGACGAGCGGAGAGGACGTACGAACGAGGCGTGTCTGTCTTTGAAAGTTTTATTGACTACGGACTACGAGGCGACGCTACGGACGTCTTCCCGGCACGGTTCATTTCAGTTTCGAGAACAGCGTCTTCGACACGCAGCCGTCGACGTGATGGAGCAGATCGAACAGCTCCTCGGTACAGTTCTCGGACGTCTGCGAGCGCGAGCCGACCCGGTCGTTGCACGCTCGATACTTCTTGGCCAGCTGCTTCGCGTGGAAGTCCTCTCTGCATTTCCCCTGTTCGACACGACGGAACGAAACGAAACGAAAAGGGCGTGAGATCGTCTGCGCGGAAACGTGCGGACGCGGCGAGCGACGGTCGCGCTCTCGTCGCCGTCGCTACGCCGGTCCGCGCCGACGCCAGACGCTCCGAAGGAAAAACGTACCCTGAGCTCCTCCTGCGGGTCGACGAGCTCCGGCTCGTCGTCGTCGGCCTTCACCGAGGGGAAGATCTTTCGGATCGTCTGCAGCAAATAAAAATACGATTGTCGGGCGAACCGTGCGCGATCGCACGCCCGCCGTCTTTTTTCACGATCGACTTCGACGCTCGCGTACGCGGTGTCGACGTCGATCGAGTCGGCAACACGATTTACAATTTCGTGTGTAGCGCTGCACGAACGAGTTATGTCATCGCGTGCGACAGAACGATCCGCGACGCGTACAGAATATTTAACGGTACGGATCGGTCGGTCGCGAAACGTACTTCCATGTTTCGATTATCGTGCGGCGTCAGACTCCTCGTACTTTTCGCCGGAACGAACGTTGCGGACGGCCACGAATCGATTCGAAATCTATCTCGAACGCTACGCAATGCCCCTGCGACGAGCTTCGTACGCGGAACGCTTTCGTTTGATCGACCGATCCGAAGCGTGGCGTGACGTCACGAGGCAGTCGATTTTCGCACGACACACGGCCGCCGACGGATTTCACGAGTGAAACGAACGAGTTTCCCGCCGCGGCGGATCGAAACGAGACGACGTCTCGCGGAAAGGCGCCGGTGCGAGCGGTTCTCCGCAATACGCGACGCCGATCCTCCGAGCGATGTCGTGTCGGCGCGGGACGATCGGCGCGTTTTAACGAAAGCGCCCGTCTCGCGGAACAGAGAGACTGAAGGCATCATAACCAAAACAATAGTGTACGGTTTTATAGTCGCGGCATCGGACGTTTGCTGGTTTCCGAGCGAAAAAGCCCGTCCGCGTCGTGTTGTTCGACACGCGAGGCACGTCGTCGACGCACCGTTCGCGTCACTGTCGTTTCGAGGTTATGAACTGTTGGTAAAGAGGCATCGCGCTCCGACGACGAAACAGGTACGTCGTAACTGTGCCGAGGAATGAGCGCCGGAGATGTCACGCGGGCGTAGCGACGGCACGTCGACGGCGCCGGCACCGGAACAGAGTTTCGTTGACGAACCACCGATTGTCAAACGTACGCTCGCGACTGAATATTATGCACTGTGAACGTAGGTCGATGCGTCGAGCTCGTCTCGGAATCGCGTGACGCGCGATCGACGACGTCTCTGATCCGATCCTTCCGTACAGAATGAACGGCGCGATGGAGAAGAACAGCGGCAGCGGTCACGCTCACAAAGCGCCGAGAAACTACAAGCTGCTCGTCGACCCGTTCCTCGTCAAGGGGTCCGCGAAGCTGTACAGGTACGACGGGAACGTTCCCGGCGACCCGACGTACCCGACCGTGTACCCGAGGGACCCGCGCTCGCATCTGACGAGGATCTGGACGAGACTCGAGCACCTCGACGTGCAGGTCCCGAGGTTCAAGATCGATTCGAACTACGTCGGCGAGCCGCCGCCGCTCGAGGTCACGATACGGCATCTGAACGACAACATCGACAAACACTTCCTGACCGAGATGGTCGCGAAGTACGGACCGGTCGAGGAACTGTTCGTCTACTATCATCCGGTCACGAACAAGCACCTCGGCCTCGGCAGGGTCGTGTTCGAAAAGGTCTCTTCGGCCCGCGGCTGCGTCGAAAAGCTGAACGGGACGAGCGTGATGGGAAAGGTAACGTCCGCGCGCGCCCGGACCGACGGCGCGCGCCCGCGCGTCGACGGCCCGAGCGAACGGACCGACACGTCTCGCCGTTCAAGGTTCTCGCCGTGTTCCTCGACCCGTTCGGCGAGGAGTGCCGGAAGATATTCGACGAGTGTACGGTCGAAAAGAAACCGACCGTCGAGGAGAAGCCGACGGCGGCGAAGGCGGACGTCGACGACGGCAAACAGAAATCGAGACCGGAAGCGAGCTCGGACGGCGTCGCGCCGATCTCCGACGACAACCGACCGGCCGAGAAAGAACCGTCGCCGAATCGAAACCACCACCGTCATAAATCGAGGCACAAATCTCTGTAAGAGGTCGTCTCGACGGCCGGACGCATCCGGTACGGTCGACGGTGCCGTTTCGGCGAGCGCGTCCGGACCGAACGTCCCGGGCGCCTTTCCGTGCGAGGAGGGCTCGCCGGGCGCCGTCCGTGACGCGCCGACCGACCCGGCCGCCGGCGGCTCGGACCGATCGAACGGTTATGTTTTCCGCAGATACGCGTACACGGATCACAACTCGACTAACTCGTCGGACGTCGGCGGCGACGGAAGCGGCGGTTACCACTCCGGGTCGAGTTACTCGACGCCGGCGACGAATTACGATTACCCGCTTCCGCCGCCGCCGCCGCACGGCACGCCTTACGACGCGTACGCGGCCGCGTCGTCGGTGCCGCCGCCGGCCTACAACGCCGGCTACCACGCGCACCACGTTTGGGCGCCGCCGCCGCATCACGCCGGCCAGTGGGCAGAGACTTGGGACAGGATCGCGCCGCCCGCCCATCACCAGCTCTATTCTCATCACAACAACTCCGTACGTGCCGAAGCCCCCCCACCCCACCCCGAGCTAAGTAGCCGACCGCGGCCCTGAACGATCGTGTCCGTTCGTCGTTCCGGGCGGAACGTCGACGGTCGGAACGGTCCGCTCCGAGCGTCGACGTTCTCGGGAGAGCGTCCGGTCGACGAGAACGGTGTCGGCCGGACGGGCACGTCGTCGCTTTCTTTTTCCTCGACGACCGTTTTCGTTCGGTCTCGTCGTTCTTCTCGGCGGCCGCGATCGACGAGATCGCCGAAAAGCCGCTCTCGTTTTACGGCGTCCTCACTCGCGATAATCGTTTCGGCAGGTGAGCAGCCTCCCTCCGGCGAACGCGACGCCGACGCCGCCGATCGGAAAGAACGAATCGCCGAAGAACGACTGGAGGAAGAAGAACAAGTCGAAGAAGGAGATCGTCGTAGAAGAAAAGAAGACGCTCGACCTCGACACGAGGTACGTACTCCCGCCCGCTCGGTTCTCGAGTCGGCCGCGTGTTTACGGATCGTTTGCGTTTCGTTCGCCAGGATCGAAATGCTACTGAAAGGGAAGGGTTCCGGCGGTCTGGCGCCGTCGTTCCTGCACCTCGGCTCGAATTCGGACTCCGAAGAGGAATCGAAAAAACCGCTCCGCTCCGGATTCACGCCGAACAAGGCGTCGCTACCGGCCGACAGCGTCGACAGCGACGACGGTACGTCGAGACGGCGTCTCGCCTATCTCGTCGCGCTCGTACCGGATCCGTCTGTTCGCAGATCGATCGAGCGTCTCGCTGAGCGACCTGCCGATCAACCCTCCGGCTCCGGACCGATGCGCGAGCACCGATCCGTCGGCGCCGCTGAGCCAGCCGCCGTCGCCGTTCCTGTCGCGCGAGTGCTACCTCCGTTGTCACAGGATCGCGCTCGAGCAGAAGACTCTGGCGAAGCAGCGTCACGCGCTCGAGACGACGTCGCTGCTCGACAAACTCGGCAGCGACATCTCCTCGAGCGAGGACGAGCTGCTGACCGGCGAGACGAAGAACTACAGTCCGGTCGTGAAGGACGGACCGTCGAGGCCGAAGACGCCCGACGACGATCAGATGAGCCTGTCGTCGTTGAGCAGCGGCGACGAGAAGATCGTCGAGCGACCGGACGCGCCGGCGTCGCTCGCGTCGTCCGCGATGGCCGCCGCGTCGTACCCGCCGCCGCAGTACCCGATATTCGCGCCGGCGACGCCGTACTTCCAGCCGTACGGCGCCGCCGACTGGAGGGCGTACCCGTACGCGGCGGCGCCGATGTACCTCGCCGCGGCCGCGCCGTACGCGCACGTGCCGAGTTACATGCCTTCGGTGATGCCGACGACGCCGTCGTCGAACGTCAGCAGGGACCCGCACATGCCGACGATCCAGGCGGTCGTCGACCGGATCACGGCCGAACTGAAGCAGATCCTGAAGCGGGACTTCAACAAGAAGATGATCGAAAACACGGCTTACAAGAACTTCGAGACGTGGTGGGACGAGCAGGAGCTGCTCAAGGACAAACCGAACACGGTCGATCGGGACGTGCAGCCGCCGAACGCGGCGCTGCCGGCGAAGGACAACATCAACCTGCTGATCGAGGCGAGCCGCGACACGAGCATCAACCTCGACACGGTCGGGCTCGGCAGCAACTTCGGCCTCGGGCTTCGCGCGAGCATCCCGAAGATGCCGAGCTTCAGGCGGAAGAAAATGCCGAGCCCGACGATCGAGGACGAGGACTCGAGCAAGCGTCTGAGCGACCAGGAGGAAATGGTCCAGGGCTCGGACTCGGAGTCGAGGAGCTCGCCGCAGCGCAGGCGACGCTCGAGCAGCGAATCGTCGACGAGCTCGATTTCGAGCACGAGCGAGGATTCGAGCTCGAGCTCGGACGACGCGGAGACGAGCTCGGAATCGGAGCCGGACGAAGAGCCCGAAGAGGGCGAGATCGTCGAGGCGAAGAAGGCGGACGTCGCGGAGCCGGACGTCGAAACGCCGTCGCCGCCG
Source organism: Acanthacorydalis orientalis (assembly GCA_034766995.1). NCBI lineage: Eukaryota > Metazoa > Arthropoda > Insecta > Megaloptera > Corydalidae > Acanthacorydalis > Acanthacorydalis orientalis. The sequence goes on from CM068317.1 coordinate 50,472,963, forward strand.
AGGACGCCCGGCCGCGATCCGAGCCCGATGCCGGCGAGCCCGGTCGTCGCGGCGGCGACCGCGTCGACGACGAACCTGCCGATCGCGATCGCCGAGCCGCCGACGGCGAAGCTCGACGTCGATTCCGACGACATGAGCGACGACGAACGCGAGTGGTACGAGAGACGGAAGAGGAACACCGAGTACATGGAACGGATGGAGCGCGAATTGATGGCGATGCTCGCGAAAGAGAAGAGCCCGTCGCGCACGAGCCCGAAACCGAAGTCGACGACGCCGGAATCGGCCGCGGCGGTCGCCGCGGACGCGAGGCCGGCGGTCGGCGTTCCGTCCGTGAAGGCGGCGGCGGCGCCGTCTTCCGATCGGGTCGTTCCGATCCCGAGAACGACGAACGATCTCCAGACCGAGAGGGAGCTGCAGGAGAGACGCGAGAAGGAGAAGGAACAGTTGCTGCAGTTCGACCGTAATCCGGAACCTCCGCCGAACGACGCCGTGCGCTCGGCGATCGAAGCGCCGACCGCTCCGACGAGCGGCTCGGCGAGAGACAGTTCGGACGAGGAGGAGAGCCTCGAGGTCAGACGGCTGCGGCGCGCGAAGGCCGACGCCGAGCCGAAGGAGGCGGCCGCCGCCGCTCCGGAATCGTCGACGACCGACGGCGATTCTCCGGCGAGCCAGGTCGCGCTCGAACACTCGTACTGCCTGCCGCCCGAGCAGGAGTCGTTGAAACGGAAAGCGTTGACGCACGATCACGGCTACACGAATCTACCGCCCGAGCTCGAGCCGACGTCGACGCCGTCTAAGAAGATCAAGAAGAGACACGAGCACGCGAAACCGCACGACGCGCAGAGCTCGTACGACGACCGCCGCGTCGTCGAGAGGCCGATCGCCGCGCCGAAGACCGTCGCGTTCAAGGAACGTGAGACGGCGACCGAGATGTCCGTGCTGTTCGAGTTCTTGACGAAGGGCATCGACTACGAGGACGTCGAGTACGTGCGCAAGAGCTACGAGAGCATGCTGTCGGACGACAAGCTCGGCTACTGGCTCAACGACACGCACTGGGTCGACCACTGCGTCACCGACGTCGGGTCGCCGCCGGGCGGCAAGAGGAGGCACGCGACCGGCTGCGCGCGCACCGAGGGCTACTACAAGCTCGAGGCGAGGGAGAAGGCGAAGTACAAGTACCACCACGGACGCGGCCACGTGCCGAGCGTGCCGGCGACGCTGTCCGTCACGAGCAAGATGCAGGGGCTGTCGAGGGAGGCGCGCTCGAACCAGCGCCGGCTGCTGACGGCGTTCGGCATCGACACCGACTCGGACCTGTTGAAGTTCAACCAGCTCAAGTTCCGTAAGAAGCAGCTGAAGTTCGGCAAATCCGGCATCCACGACTGGGGCCTGTTCGCGATGGAGCCGATCGCCGCCGACGAGATGGTGATCGAGTACGTCGGGCAGATGATACGGCCGGTCGTCGCCGATCTGCGAGAGACGAAGTACGAGGCGGTCGGCATCGGCAGCTCGTACCTGTTCCGGATCGACCTCGACACGATCATCGACGCGACCAAGTGCGGCAATCTCGCGAGGTTCATCAATCACAGCTGCAACGTGAGTGTTCGCGTCGCGACCGCCGTGCCGCACCGCACCGATCGATCGTTTTTTTTTTCCGTTGCAGCCGAACTGTTACGCCAAAGTCATAACGATCGAATCGCAGAAGAAGATCGTGATATACTCGAAGCAGCCGATAGGCGTCAACGAGGAGATCACGTACGACTACAAGTTCCCGCTCGAGGACGAGAAGATTCCGTGTCTGTGCGGTGCTTCGCAGTGCCGCGGAACTCTGAACTAGACCGGCGAAAAGAGAGAACCGGACGCGGTGAAAACCGAACGCGAACGCCCGACCGGCCGGACGGAGGCGGTAGAAACGTACGTCGAGAGAGAAAAGGAACGCTCGCCGGCCGACGCCGACCCGCGCGTCGCGTTCTTCCGTGTGCATGCTCGCGTGTTCGTTCGTTTAACGTGGAGAAAAGAAACAGGGGAGGGAGCGAATCCCCGTATCCCGTGCGGCGGTGCGGTCGTCCGAGAGGGAGGAAGAACGACAGTGTTTCGTCAGCAGATTTAAAATAATAATAATAATAATAATGATAATATTAATAATTATTTTGTAAATAAAAATCATGTCATTTGGTATTACTTTAACCGTCGTCGTCGACTTTCTATCGCCGAGACGCCCGAACTTCGCGTTTCGCAGGCCGGGAGCGCGTCGACCGATTTTCAAACGGCCCGATAACCGAGCGTGCGTACGTAACGTGCACGTGTTCACGTACCGTACGCACGTACACGCCCACGTGTACGAACGACAGAAGATCGTAAAGAGAAATAGTACGTCGATTCGATCGTCTGTCTTTTACTCGTAGAGTCTCGAACGTGAATTTGATTCTCGGTACGCGTATTTTACGATATAGAAAATACGCGGCGGAGCGGGTGCGGGGGTTTTCCGTGAACGTCGTACCCGTAGACGCCTCGTCTAAAAAAGAAGTATCTACGGTCGGCGTCGAAAGCGTCTAGGTCGTATCGTCGACGTTACGGGTTTTTGTTTTCGAAGACGAGGGAGACACAAACACGGTTTACTCTTGCAACAGATACTTTATTATCATTATCATTTTACACACATTAATAAAAAGTCTAAGACGTAAGAGCGCTCGTTCCGACGACGTCGCGATCTCCTCACGGTACGGAGTCGTACGGACACGGTCCGTCGACGTGCGGCGGCGCCGTCGTTCCCTCACGGCCGGGCGGACGTGCCGCCGCTCACGCGCCGGCCTCGGCGTCGTCTTCTCCGCCGAGGTTCTGCATGTCGAGCTGCGCCTGCGCTATGTCGCTCAGCGCGCGCTGTATCCGCTCGTACAGCTTCTCGCCGCGCCGAACGACCTCCTCGAGCCTCTCGGCCGCCTCCTGGTTCTCGATTTCCAGTTTGCGCAAGCTGGCGACCTGCAGCTCGGTCGAACTCTCCTCGCTCGGCAACGACTCGATCAGCGTGTCGATATCTTTCGCCGTCCTCGATATCAGCGTCGAAAACAACTGCGCGTAGTCCTCTTGCGGCGTCTGCTGGTTCGGAGTCTGCGAGCCACTTCTGTCGAAGCCGGGAAATTTGCTCGGCGTCGAGAACTGCTGCAGGATGCCTATGCTGTTACAGAAATGCTCCGCCTGTTGATTGATCGTGTCTTGCAGCTGTGTCAACCGGTCTGCCATGGTCGCTTACGTATTCGACGCGGTTCGCAAGAGCGCCAACCCTGTTCGCCGGCGTACTCTGCTTATCGACCGTACGTGTTTCGGAAATCGAACACGGTCATCGGCACGCGAGCAAAATCGACGACCCGCCGATGACGTCTAGCGTAGTGACATTTCGATTTAAATTTCATGCGACATTTCGATGCCTACGTTTGTACACCTGTCTCGAATGAACCTGGCTCTCGCACTTTGCCGGTCATTTTTCAATTTCTTGCGAGTGCGTTCGTGCGTGTGTCGAGTGCGTGCATATTTATATATATATATATATATATATGTATGCGTATACGTATGTATGTCGATAAAACATCTAGACAAAAGGTTCCGTTCTCAATTTTATGCGATATAGGGACATTCTTTTCGGGTGTATAAAATTTATATTCTCAGGTTGTCATCATTGTCGATTCGTCCGTGTGTATACATTTCACTAGTTCCGCTCTTACCGCAAGCACATTCGTAGGAGACGTATCTTGTGTCGACTAGCTGTACACGTTTCGTGTCGACGGACTTAAAAGTAAGTCGTTTTACGGACCGAAAAAAAAATACTAATATAATTTCATTTCGATGTATCGATCGTCGATCGAAGTGAATCGAGAACGATTAATACGATATCTTGCGGAATTATAATAGATGTTCTAAGATTACGTTTGTGTCGGCACGAAAGGTGTCCCAGAGCGTGTTTCAGTTTGTGGCGCGTTCGAATTCTAATCGGAATTGTTTCGTTTCAGAATGCGTTACGTGGCTGCTTACCTGTTGGCCGTTTTGGGCGGCAAACAGGCACCTTCGTCAGGCGATATAGAAAAGATCTTGAGCTCTGTCGGTATCGAGGCCGACGGTGAAAAACTGAACAAAGTCATCGGCGAACTTAAAGGGAAGAGCATAGACGATTTGATCGCTAAAGGTGCGTACGGTTCCGGTTCGCCGGTCCGATATCTTCGCGAGACCGAACCGGATTTCGATCCGTCGCTCGCGGACGAGTCTCGTTCCGATCGGAGGTTTGTTTCAGGTCGCGAGAGGCTGAGCACGGTTCCGGCCGGAGGTGCGGCCGCCGCTCCCGCCGCCGGCACAGGAGCGGCGCCTGCGGTCGCCGAGGAAAAGAAAGGTGAGCGTGCCCGTCTGTCCGAAAACGAAATTCGATCGATTACGCTTCTCGTGATGATCATCGAAATCACCATCTTTCGACTGAAAAGTCTTGCTGACACGTTTTCGACTGACGTCGACGTCGCGTTCTCTCTCGCGGCGACGCGTAACGCTCCGGATAAATTTTTTTTTCGTTTGTTTTCGCAGAGGAGAAGAAACCGGAGAAGAAGGCCGAGTCGGAATCCGAAGACGACGACATGGGCTTCGGGCTGTTCGATTGAGTACGCTCGACGGAGCTCGTACAGATATATTTGTAATTTTTTTTAAATACATATAAATACGTAAATCCTAGTTGTCTTTTTTCGGCGGCGGCGCGCGAAAGCGACGCGCTAGCCGTCCGTCCACGGGCGGAAACCGTACGGAGGGTCGGTCGTGCCGGAAGAGTCGCGTTACGGACGGTTCGGTCCGAGCGGCCCTCGTCGCGGTTTCCTCCGAAAGTATCGCGTCGCGGCGTGCGTACGTCGATCCGTCGTAGAAATAAACGACGGGTCGCTCGTGCCGTGCGCGAACGTAGAACCGATCGGAAATATCCGTTCCGGTTCCTCGACTCGTTCTTCGTTGCGAGCCGAGGTGCCTCGAATCGAAGTTTTTAACGTGCGACCGGTTTACTTTTATACATTCCTTCGATTGGCCAGTAGAAATCGTAAATAATTTTCTATCTGGTGATTTTTCAGAAAGAAAGGGTACGTGCGCGCGCGTGTGTGTATATATGTATACACACACGTACATCATACATTTGCATATGTAGATAAAACGTGCGTGCACTATCCGATGTATCGGGAATAGTTGCGGGTGTACGCATCGACGTACGTGCTCGACGAGCAATGTCGGTGACTGCGTGTGTTTCGTACGTAAATAGTTGGCAGCCTGTACATCAAACGTCAATAACATCCGTTCGACCGACTGCTCATGTGGCATCCGCGAACGAAAGCAGTTCTTTCGCCGTGTCGTCGTAACGCATCCGAACCACGGGATATTCGATAACAGTATCGAGCGGACACTGTCTGTTATAAAATTTGTCGTCGGCGTATCGTGCAAAGCGATCGGCTCGTCGTATCGACATACGAACGATTGCACAACAGATCGGTTACGTCCGGCGCCGTTTGGCGGACCTACTTTATATCGAATCGTGACGCCATGTTGGGTGTCACACAGTGAACAGCGTTCCGTCTGTCAACAGTAAACAGGAATGAGTGCTGCTCATTAATACAGTGGACCTCGTAACGCACTCGTCGTATAAAAAGCAAGCGATCGTTTGCATTCGGTGTCTGTCTGTCTGATAGTCGATCGTGCGGACTTAAACTCGGGTTCAGTGTTTCGACGGTGCCTACCCGGCTCCGGTCATCATGTCGACCCAAATGTTACCGATACGGTTCCAAGAACATCTACAGGTGAGTGGACAGAATGCTTTTTTTTTTTTTTTTTTAAATATCTTCGCATCGTTCACCGGCCACCGTCTGCGATCGGCGTTCGTGTATTTCGCTGCCGTGTCGTTCTCGTTCGACGCGTTCGTCGGCGTAGTGTGTTTTGACAGGGAGACGGATGCCCCTTTGACATTTGCAGTCGCGCTCGCACAGACGTGCGAAACATTTTACAGATTATCGATGACATTCGACCGAGCGACTCTTGTGAATTCGCGTAGAAGCTCGTTTCGTACCGTCGAAATTTCCTGCGTTGTGTCGTTTCATCGCCGCCTCGTTCGCACCTCTTTCGTTTCGCGTTCGGCGATTCTTTTTTTTAAAATCGTGTCGACATTTTCGCCGCTCTTATGTTTCGCCGGCGAGAACGCGGTTTCGAAACCGCGATTAGAATCTCGAATATTTGCGACGAAAAAAAGGTTGTCGGCGTCCGATCGATCACATTAGACGGCGTGTTCGGTCGGACGTGTTACGAAGGTTAATCTGTTAAAAATCGACCCGTTCGTTACGCCCACTATTAATTTCACTCCGTGTGCTGTTCGCCACAGAGGCACGTAAATAAACGTTGTGCTTCAGACCCTCGTATTGGCAACCACGTAATTTTACAGAGAGTAGACAAGTCGCACATCGGCTTTGTACGTGTTTCCAGTGTGGCCGGGTGTACGTTTTTTTATGAATGAAAAGCAGTACGTATATGTGTGCAGCACGTGTGTGTGTGTGTATATATATGTTTATGTATAAAATGCTAGCTGGTGTGGTGCATGCATAAGGTTCGTACATAGATGTGTAACACATACTTATGCGTGCACACACACACACACGCACGTGAACCTGTGTATTGGCGCATATACATACAGTGGTCGATAACATTTCTTTGTTAGTGTCCGCGATGCGTCTTTTTCCATGGAGCGAATTTAGGTCAGATGTCCGGTTCGTCGTCTCGGAATCGAATGTCGTTCGTATGGATATTCTGTAATTCGGACTGTGATCGGAGGAATGGAGCAAATGTGAACTGTGTATTAGATAGATTATGTATATTGTAATTTGGAAGGTTCTTAGAAAAAATATGTAAGTTTTGTCTGTGGTTCGTATGAATTAAAATGTGTCTCTCTGCCGCAGTGTTTAATTCTTTTGCAATGAGTCGTGAATTTTGTCTTGAATGTTTTGTGCGAAGGTACGCACACACGAGCACGCATGCAGGCAGGCATAGATCGTGATGCATCGAGTGTAACGTGCGGCTCTTCGAACATTTGGATCTATTCCGGACACTGTTCAAAGAGGAAATCATCGTCGCCCGTTTTTGTTTATTTTTTTTTTAAAAAAAATCGGATTTGTTTGTTACCGGATGCACTTTCGTAAGCCGTTCGTATCGCTCGTATTTATTATTAGCGAATGCGTCGTGGGTCGCCGCTCGAACGTTTGTTGCCAAAAGCGTATAATAACGCACCGAGCACCTTTTTGGCGTTTTATTTGTACGATCGTTCGCTCGCGATCATCGCCAAAAACGAGAGGACCGCTGCATTCCGAGTCCGTATCGTTTTTCCCCGCACCTCCTCGTCGCCGTGCTTCCGTCATAAAGTCTGACCTGTCGTCATCGTCGTTCCGTCGATAACTATTATTATTATTGTTAATATGATGTTCGGTCGTCGAGCCTCCTCGTCCGTCACGAGAACTCGAAAATGTCAAATAGCGAACGGCGTCCACCGGACCGACAGAGTATGTCGTCGTCGACGCACCTGTCCGATTCGGAAAAAGACAGCGCTAGTAAAAATACACGTCCGGACATCTCTCGTATCGTAGTAAATGCCCGATATTTTTTCAGTCTGGTCGTTCGATTCATTCGTATTGACGACGCACGACGACGCACGTGCCCGTCGAACACAGCCTACGATCGGTTCAAAACGGACGAAAGGTGAAAATAACGACCGAAGTGCGTCGTCCGTCTCTTTCGAAGTACGGTTCCCGTCCTCTTCGTACAGGTCGTGTCGACGGCGACGTTTTTATTTGTACACGGTAGGCGCGAGTTCGTTTCGTGCGTAGCGGCCGTGCGTGCGCTCGTCGACCGGGGAGAGGCCGGTCGATCGTCCGTCGTCGCGGGTTCGTCGCTCCTTTTTGTTTCGACGGGAAACGTCTCGCACCGCGGCCTTAATACCGGTCGAAACTATGCGAAAGTCGATGCTATTATGGCGACGGTGCGTACGGCGTCCGGGTTCGCCGCCGCGTCGTTTCGCGAACGCGAGCTCGATTTTAATCGCGTGCGTGCGTGCGTGTCACGTGCGATTCCGACGCGGTGTGTCGTCACGCTCGATCGAACAAGAGATATGGTCGCTCGATCTCTAGATACATGCACGTACGTATCTATAGTTTTGTTTAGCGTTGTCCGCGCGACGAAAGCACGTCGCCCGTCCGGTTTACGTACTACGCCTTTGCCGCGACCGACGACCGTCGTCCGTTTCCATCGACTCGGCGGCAGTGTTCGGTCGTCCGTGTGTGTGTGTGAGCGAGAGAGCGAGACGCACGCGAATTCGCATTCGCGATTCATACCGGTGCGCGCACGTGCGACGCCGCGTTGAAAACAAACAAACAGACAGACCGGAACGTCCCGTTCTTCTCCGCAGCTCTCGAACGTCGGCATCCAGACGACGAACGTTTCGTTCAACACGCTCACGATGGAATCGGACAAATTCATATGCGTGCGAGAGAAGGTCGGCGAGACGGCGCAGGTCGTCATCATCGACATGAACGACCCGACGAATCCGATACGCAGGCCGATCAGCGCCGACTCGGCGATAATGAATCCCGCTTCGAAGGTGATCGCGCTGAAGGGGAAGGCCGGCGTCGAAGCGCAGAAGACGCTGCAGATATTCAATATAGAGATGAAGTCGAAGATGAAGGCGCACACGATGGCCGAGGACGTCGTCTTCTGGAAGTGGATCTCGTTGAACACGCTCGCGCTCGTGACGGAGACGTCCGTGTACCACTGGTCGATGGAGGGCGACTCGACGCCGGTCAAGATGTTCGACCGCCACTCGTCGCTCAACGGGTGCCAGATCATCAACTACCGCACGGACCCGAAGCAGTCGTGGCTGCTGTTAGTAGGTACGTACCGCGCGGGCCGGCCGGTCGGCCGCGGCCGTCCCGTCGGCGCGCCGCATCGACTGCCCCCCGTCGCCGCTCGGTTTCCGCAGGCATTTCGGCGCAACAGAATCGTGTCGTCGGCGCGATGCAGCTGTACTCTGTCGAACGCAAGTGTTCGCAGCCGATCGAGGGCCACGCGGCGAGTTTCGCGACGTTCAAGATGGAGGGCAACGCGGAGGCGTCGACGCTGTTCTGCTTCGCCGTCAGGACGCTCCAGGGCGGCAAGCTGCACGTGATCGAGGTGGGTCGGCGGTGGCGAGCGGAGACGCGCCGCCGTCTTGTGGTCGACGCTCGAGCGGCGGTCGGTGACGTGGTTCGTTTCCGCTTCAGGTCGGGCAAGCGCCGGCCGGCAACCAGCCGTTCCCGAAGAAAGCGGTCGACGTGTTCTTTCCGCCCGAAGCGCAGAACGACTTCCCGGTCGCGATGCAGGTGTCGACGAAGTACGACGTGATCTACCTGATAACGAAGTACGGCTACATACACATGTACGACATCGAGACCGGCACGTGCATCTACATGAACAGGATTTCGGCGGACACGATCTTCGTCACGGCGCCGCACGAGGCGACCGGCGGAATAATCGGTGAGTCTCGATCGCGCCGGCCGGCCGGCCGACGCGTTTCGATCTCGACCGTCGTTTCGACAGGCGTCAACCGTAAAGGTCAGGTCCTGTCGGTGTCCGTCGAAGAGGAGAACATCATACCGTACGTGAACTCGGTCCTTCAGAATCCGGAGCTCGCGCTGCGCATGGCGGTCCGTAACAACCTGTCCGGCGCCGAGGAGCTGTTCGTCCGCAAGTTCAACCTGCTGTTCCAGAACGGGCAGTACGCGGAGGCGGCGAAGGTCGCGGCGAACGCGCCGAAGGGGATCCTCCGGACACCGCAGACGATACAGCGCTTCCAGCAGGTCCCGGCGGCGCCGGGCCAGACGAGCCCGCTGCTGCAGTACTTCGGCATCCTGCTCGACCAGGGCCAGCTGAACCGGTACGAGTCGCTCGAGCTGTGCAAGCCGGTGCTCGTCCAGGGACGGAAGCAGCTGCTCGAGAAGTGGCTGAAGGAGGAGAAGCTCGAGTGCTCCGAGGAGCTCGGCGATCTCGTCAAGCAGGCGGACCCGACGCTCGCGCTGAGCGTCTACCTGCGCGCGAACGTCGCGAACAAGGTGATACAGAGCTTCGCCGAGACCGGACAGTTCCAGAAGATAGTGCTGTACGCGAAGAAGGTGTCGTACGCGCCCGACTACGTGTTCCTGCTCCGTCAGGTGATGCGGACGAACCCGGACCAGGGCGCGAGCTTCGCGAGCATGCTCGTCGCCGACGACGAGCCGCTCGCCGACATCAACCAGATCGTCGACATATTCATGGAGCAGAACATGGTACAGCAGTGCACGGCGTTCCTGCTCGACGCGCTCAAGAACAACCGGCCGAGCGAGGGCCCGCTGCAGACGCGGCTGCTCGAGATGAACCTGATGTCGGCGCCGCAGGTCGCCGACGCGATCCTCGGGAACGCGATGTTCTCGCACTACGACCGCGCGCACGTCGCGCAGCTGTGCGAGAAGGCCGGCCTGCTGCAGCGCGCGCTCGAGCACTACACGGACCTGTACGACATCAAGCGCGCGGTCGTTCACACGCACCTGCTGCCGGCCGACTGGCTCGTCAACTTCTTCGGCACGCTGTCGGTCGAGGACTCGCTCGAGTGCCTGAGGGCGATGCTGACGGCGAACATACGCCAGAACCTGCAGATATGCGTCCAGATCGCGACGAAGTACCACGAGCAGCTGACGACGAAGGCGCTGATCGACCTGTTCGAGGGTTTCAAGAGCTACGAGGGCCTGTTCTACTTCCTCGGATCGATCGTGAACTTCAGCCAGGACCAGGAGGTGCACTTCAAGTACATACAGGCGGCGTGCAAGACCGGACAGATCAAGGAGGTCGAACGGATCTGCCGCGAGAGCAACTGCTACAACGCGGACCGCGTCAAGAACTTCCTGAAGGAGGCGAAGCTGACCGACCAGCTGCCGCTGATAATAGTCTGCGACCGTTTCGACTTCGTGCACGACCTCGTCCTGTACCTGTACCGTAACTCGCTGCAGAAGTACATCGAGATATACGTCCAGAAGGTGAACCCTTCGCGGCTGCCGGTCGTGATCGGCGGCCTGCTCGACGTCGACTGCTCCGAGGACATCATCAAGAACCTGATACTCGTCGTCCGCGGTCAGTTCTCGACCGACGAGCTCGTCGACGAGGTCGAGAAACGGAACCGGCTGAAGCTGCTGCTGCCGTGGCTCGAGTCGCGCGTCCACGAGGGTTGCGTCGAGCCGGCGACGCACAACGCGCTCGCGAAGATCTACATCGACAGCAACAACAACGCCGAACGCTTCCTCAAGGAGAACCAGTGGTACGACAGCCGGATAGTCGGCCGCTACTGCGAGAAGCGCGACCCGCACCTCGCGTGCGTCGCTTACGAGAGGGGGCAGTGCGACCGCGAGCTGATAGCGGTCTGCAACGAGAACTCGCTGTTCAAGTCCGAGGCGAGGTACCTCGTCCGGAGGCGCGACGCCGAGCTGTGGGCGGAGGTGCTCGCCGAGAACAACCCGTACAGGAGGCCTCTGATCGACCAGGTCGTCCAGACGGCGCTGTCGGAGACGCAGGACCCGGAGGACATATCCGTGACGGTCAAGGCGTTCATGACCGCCGACCTGCCGAACGAACTGATCGAGCTGCTCGAGAAGATAGTGCTCGACAGTTCGGTGTTCTCGGATCACAGGAACCTGCAGAACTTGCTGATACTGACCGCGATCAAGGCCGACTGCTCGAGGGTCATGGACTACATCAACAGGCTCGACAACTACGACGCGCCGGACATCGCGAACATCGCGATCAACAACCGGCTGTACGAGGAGGCGTTCGCGATCTTCAAGAAGTTCGACGTGAACACGTCGGCGATCCAGGTGAGTCGAACGGCGCGCCGCGCGCGCCGACCGCCGCGCGTCCGACTGACTGTCCGCTCCCGGCGCGCAGGTGCTGATCGAGCAGGTGAACAACCTCGACCGCGCGTACGAGTTCGCCGAGCGGTGCAACGAGCCGGCGGTGTGGAGCCAGCTCGCGCGCGCGCAGCTGAACCAGGGTCTCGTCAAGGAGTCGATCGACAGCTACATAAAGGCCGACGACCCGTCGGCGTACGTCGACGTCGTCGAGACCGCGAGCGAGGCCGACGGATGGGAAGACCTCGTCAGGTACCTGCAGATGGCGCGGAAGAAGGCGCGCGAGTCGTACGTCGAGAGCGAGCTGATATACGCGTACGCGCGGACCGGCCGCCTCGCCGACCTCGAGGAGTTCGTCAGCGGGCCGAACCACGCCGACATACAGAAGATCGGCGACAGGTGCTTCGACGACGAGATGTACGACGCCGCGAAGCTGCTGTACAACAACGTCTCGAACTTCGCGCGGCTCGCGATCACGCTCGTGCACCTGAAGGAGTTCCAGGGCGCCGTCGACAGCGCGAGGAAAGCGAACTCGACGAGGACGTGGAAGGAGGTGTGCTTCGCGTGCGTCGACGCCGAGGAGTTCAGGCTCGCGCAGATGTGCGGCATGCACATCGTCGTCCACGCGGACGAACTAGAGGACCTGATCAACTACTACCAGGTACGTGCGCGAGCGTACGGGACGCGGAGTCGTCCGGCCGAAGCGTCGTTCCGGTTCGTCCGATCCGGTGTTCCGTCGGTGTTTCGGGCGGAGCGGCTCTCGCGGTCCTTCGCGGACCCGACGTTTCGTTTCCGAAAATTCGTACGGGACGTTCTTTCGATCGGACGGTTCGGAGCGATTCGATTTCGAAACGGAGAATCGCCGATTCCGTCGGCGACGACGACTCGTTCGTACGATGTCGAATTTTAAGGATACCGAGTCGTCGGAACGTCCGTCGTATCGACGACGGCTCGGATCCGATCCGCGTCGCGACGGGCGCGTTCGCGCCGTACCGTCGAACTACGATAGAGGTTTCTGGCTCGGTACGACGCGACGCGTGTACGTGCGCGCGGCCTGCGTCGAGCGCGAATGATTCGCGGTCTCGTGTCGTAGGATCGCGGCCACTTCGAAGAGCTGATCGGCCTGCTCGAGGCGGCGCTAGGCCTCGAGCGCGCTCACATGGGCATGTTCACGGAACTCGCGATCCTGTTCTCGAAGTACAAGCCGGCGAGGATGCGCGAGCATCTCGAGCTGTTCTGGTCGCGCGTCAACATCCCTAAGGTGCTGCGCGCGGCCGAACAGGCGCACCTGTGGGCCGAGCTCGTGTTCCTGTACGACAAGTACGAGGAGTACGACAACGCCGTGCTCGCGATGATGGCGCACCCGACCGAGGCGTGGCGTGAGGGGCACTTCAAGGACATCGTCACGAAGGTCGCGAACATGGAGCTGTACTACAAGGCCGTGCAGTTCTACCTCGACTTCAAGCCGCTGCTGTTGAACGACATGCTGCTCGTGCTCGCGCCGAGGATGGATCACACGAGGTACGTGCGACGCGGACGCCCGCGCTCGCGCGGCACGACAGACGTCACGTCCGTTCGTTCCAGGGCGGTCGCGTTCTTCACGAAAGCCGGCCACCTGCAGCTCGTCAAACCGTACCTCCGTTCGGTGCAGAGCCTCAACAACAAGGCGATCAACGAGGCGCTGAACGGCCTGCTGATCGACGAGGAGGACTACCAGGGCCTGCGCACGTCGATCGACGCTTTCGACAATTTCGACAACATCGGACTCGCTCAGAAGCTCGAGAAGCACGAGCTGACCGAATTCAGACGGATCGCGGCGTACCTGTACAAGGGGAACAACCGCTGGAAGCAGAGCGTCGAGCTGTGCAAGAAGGACAGGCTGTTCCGCGACGCTATGGAGTACGCGGCCGAATCGAGGCAGGGCGAGCTCGCCGAAGAACTGTTGGGATGGTTCCTCGAACGCGACGCGTACGATTGCTTCGCGGCTTGCCTGTACCAGTGTTACGACCTGCTGCGGCCGGACGTCATACTCGAGCTCGCGTGGCGGCACGACATCATGGATTTCGCGATGCCGTACATGATACAGGTCGGTCCGGTCGGTCTTCGGATCGGACACGATTCGATCCGACGCAGCCGATCCGAACGCGTCTCCCCGACGTTTTTTTTCGGCGCAGGTGACCCGCGAACTCGCGACGAAGGTCGAGCGGCTCGAGACGGCGGACGCCCAGCGTCAGAGAGACGTCGCCGAGGAGAAACCGCAGATGCTGATGTCGGAACCGCAGCTGATGCTCACGGCCGGCCCGGGCATCGTGTACGCGCCGCAGGTGCCGCCCGGAACGTACGCTCCGAGCATGCCGTACCAGGGCTACGGCATGTGAGGACCGCGATCGTAGCGGCGTCCGGTACCGTCGTCGGATCGTCCCGACCGTCCGTAGAACGGACGCGCTCCGTGCGAACGTCGGATCGTCGCGCCCGGGTCGTCGCTCCGCACCGCCGCCGGAACGACGCCGACGGTCACGATCGCGTCGTGTCCTGCGCTCCTCGTCGGTCGAGAGCGTTCCCGTGTTTTCGGCGCGGCGGCGGACGCGCACCGCGTAGAGAAAAAGTATTTATTCCGTACCGGCTCGGTCGAACCGCACGTACGCGGGCGAATAACGACGAGATTCGAAGTAAAAGTAATGTTAGATAAATAATATATAAATAAATATATATATATATATGAAAGTAAATAAACAAATAAATGAAAAGCAGGTATATAAATACACGATCGTCTATTGTCGTTTATTTTTCATTTTTACTACTTCTATTATCATTAATGTTATTATTATTATTGTTCGTACTATGTTACGTTTACTGATTATTTTGTACATTCTGTTTGTTTTACGCCTTTATTCAAATAAACGTTTGAAAATCACTGGACTCGTTCACTGTCGTCGCGATACGAAACGAAATCGAGCGTAGCGCACGTTCGTTCCGCGACGACGCGACCCTCTTCCGTAAGGCGATCGTACAGACCGGACGGATCCTCGACGAGGAGGGCGACCGGACCGAAGCAGGTAGGTCGAACGCCCGTTCCGTTTCGAGCGCACGGCCGAACTTGCAAAGTGCCGAACGTCGCCTGCGAAGCGGACCCGTGTAGTAGAACACGGTAGGTACGTGAAGGGTGCCGATCTGTACGTTTTCGGCCGTGCGATTTTTCGACGAACCGAACGGCGGAGCGAAAAGTAGGGATTCCTGAAAGTAACACTTTACAGCCGCGGCGGCGTCTATTCGCTCGCGTCTGTCGAAAAGCGAGACGTCCCCGCCCCCTTCCGAGCGAGAACGAGCGGTGCGAGACGCCGCCCGCGTCCATCGTTAATCGACCGCATTTCGAACGCGCGCCCGTCAAATTAGCGAGCGACTTCGACGCGGTCGCGTTTCGATCGGCCGGACGCGGGTGTCTCGTCGTCGGCCGACCTGCGAGCTCGCTCGGAGCGTAGACGCGGCTCGAACGTTTTCGGCCTCGGCGGCCGCGTTCGACGCCGGTTTTTCGTTCGCACGAGCGCAACGCGGGCGGGCGTCGTCGCGCGACGCGGACCGGCGGGTATACAAAATAAATACGACAGCGCTTCGATCGACAACTATCATTTATTGTTGTTTTTAACAAGAACGGACAGCGATAAAACCGTTCACGGATCCTCTACGAACGTGTCGCCGTCGATGAGCTTCGTCGTCGCGGTCACGAATTCGACGTTCACGTCCTCCCGCTACTCACGGATCCTCGACGAACGACTGTATGAACGTGTCGCCGTTGATGAGCTTCGTCGTCGCGATCACGAATTCGACGTTCACGTCCTCCTGCTGCGAGAGGAACCGCAACGCCGAGATCTGAAACGAGAAGGAGACGCGCGTGAACGACGCGACCGCTCCCCGTTCACGGGTCCGGCGTACCTCGGCGAACGTGCATCCGCCGATGTAGAACACGAGAACGACTTCCGGCGACTCGAACCGAGAAGCGTCGCTCGACAGCGAACCCCTCCTCGCGTGACCTGCGAACGTCGGACCGAGCGGATCACGCGGCGCCGCGTGATCCGCTCGGTCCGTCCGTCGCTTACCTAGACGCGCGGTCGGCTGCGTCTCCTCGACCGTCGGGCCGGGCAACAGGCCGAGGACGTCTTGCAGCTGCTTCCATCCGCGCGGCCTGCAGAGGTTCTCGGCCAACCGGACGCTGAGCGGCGCGTACACGCTGTGAACGTAGCTGATGTCGGTCGGATCCGTTTCGGACGTGTCCTCCATCGTCAGGTGGAGCGACTTGCGCAGGACGGCGTACTGGCGCGTCGTCGTCTGCGCGTGCAGCAGACCGGCGCGCTCGAGCTTGTCGATCGTCAGCAGCACGTGCAGGCCGTACACCTGGACGAGCTCCCGCTTGTAGTACTCGAGCACTTTCGGTTTCAGCCCGGAACCGGTCGCGCACTGAAGACACACGAGCCGGAGCACCTTGACGAGCGGCGCCTTCCGCGCGATCAGCTCCTCGACGAACGGACTGATCTTGTCGGTGTCGACGCAGTTCAAGAACTCCTGCTCGGTCTGCGAACGCGAGTTCACGACAGCGAGTCGGACGAGACGAGTCGGCCGCGCGCCGGGGCGCGCGGCCTCGCGTCGTCCGACTCACGTGCAGCGTGTCGAGGAAGCGGGACGTGTCGGTCACGTCCTTGACGCACTCGGCGACGGTCGTGTGCACGGCGAGCGCCTGCTTGTTCGCGATCACGTTCGGCAGCCGCGCGACGATCCGCTTGATCTCTCGCATCGTCCTGCCGCCGTGGTGCTCCTCGAGCTGCACGCTGATCGACTTCGCCCGCTTCGACAACACCGGCCCGACCGCGTTGAAGTTCTTGTCGCGCAGCTCGGCGAACAGCTCGTCGCCCGAGTTCAGGATGATCCGCTTCGTCTCGGACGTCCGCGCGACCGGCGAGCCGTCGTCCGAGCCGACGAACCGGTCGGCCGGCAGGAGCGCGGTCGTGTTGTTCACGCCGAACAGCTCGTCGATCAGGCCCTCGTACGTCAGCTGCGTCGCGAGCGGCGATATCGTGTCGACCGCCCGATCGATCAGCAGCAGCCGGTCGACGCACGACGAGGCGGTCGCGTTCAGCAGATCGCCCGACTCGAGGCTCAGCTTGCGCGTCAGGTCCCAGACGGTCTGCGCGGCGTGCCCCTTGCCCCAGACGTGCGCGATAGGACCGTACAGCCGCTGGAGCGACATCAGCGCCTGCGCCGCTTGGTACAGACACGACGGATCCTTGTCGAGGTGGTAGTCCCTGCGCGACGAACCGGTCAGTCGCGTGCGGCCGCCGCGGCCGGCGGCCGCCGCGCTTACCTGAACGAGTCGGACAGCTCCATCGAGACGACGTCGCTGTCGATCGGAAACAGGAAGCACGGAAACCGCTCGATCGTCTCGAAGCTGCCGAGCACGCCGCGGTGCTCGAGGTGCTTCTCGCAGATCAGACTCTTGCTCGGCATCAGGATCAGGTGAAACTTCTTGTCCGACTTGACGTGGTTCTTCTTCTCCGTCTGTATGTTCTCGCTGATCAGGTCCATGAGGTCGAGCTTCGGCCTCGAGATGAATATGATCCGCTGGACATTACACGTCGGGATCGCGCCGCGCTGCAGCGGGAACATTTTGACGACGCCGTTGTCGCGCAACAGCGTGTACTTGGCGATCAGGCCGACCGGCCCGGCGAGCGATTCGTCCCATACGATCGCCTTCGTGCCCTCGCACTTCTCGAGCAGCGAGAGCAACTCCTTACGCGCCTGCTCTTGTATCAACGCGACATTCACTCTGCCACCCTGCAAGTGATGCGACATGTTCGCACGACGAACAGCTGACTGCGATCGACGGACGAAGACCGACGCACACTGTAACAGAACTTCGCACCGGTTCGGCCGGCGGTTCGAATCGACTCGGCCGGTGCAGAGAACGTACGGAAGGTACGCGATGCAGGGGGTGTCGAGTGCGAGGTACGAGGACCTACGACTCATGGATGAGAAACGTCGCACTCCGTCGGTACGACAAACGTATCGAGGAGAGCGATCGGCACGAGTTCGAGCTTTTGTTTAATGATAATTACACGGCAGCGATCCCCGGCGGGGGCGGGGGGGGGAGCTCTTGGCACGGGAGAAGCCCGTGACCGGTTCTCGTCAGTGAAGGTGGAGGTGTACCCATCACAACGCCAGAAGCTTCGGCCGCCTGTAGCGGTACCACGGGTCGGACGGGTCATAGACGGTGAGGGTGTTGATCAGGGCGTTCTGGCTAGATTCGGACCGGCCGTACAGAGTGCGAGCTTGACAACGCACAAACTCGCAGAGTGTAGGGATCTGGAAATCGTCATGCAGAGTATCGTTCCGAACGAAGTAGTGCGCGTCGGCGATGACGCGCACTACTGTTATATATGTGTGTGTGTGTGTGTATGCATATATATATATATATACACGTCTCAAAATTGTGCATTTTTATGTATTGGTTCTATTTTTTTTTGTTTTTCGTCGTTGAAACTGAACACACGATAATGACACGCGGTGTTTGAAATAAATGTACAGAAATATCAAAAGGTAATTACGCGTGTGACGGGAACTCGTTCAACTTCAAAACTATGAATGAAAATACCGATCGAAGTGAAATGAAAAAAAAAAATCGTTATTCGAAAGATCTCCCGATACGAAACGTATAGAGCGAGTGTGATTTAAAACGAGTGTTTATCGTCATAATGACATTGTTATCGAAGCATGAATTAATTAACGGATACGACGGAATATTTCGTACGTATCGACTTTAGTCTCGCAGCGTGAAGCGGTAGAAAACCGCACAGAGCAGCGTCGGCCGTAACTGTACGTTTTTTTTTCTCTCGAAAAAATCCGCATTCGTACGTCCGTACGAAGCGTCCGCGCTGCAGAGAATTCTCCTGCACGTTTCACATGCTCTGATGTTCTGACGCGTTGTCCCCGTGTGCGTGCGGCTTTCGTTCGTGAAACGGAACAGCCGCTACCCGAACGAGACCGACGACGGTCCGTGCCTCGTCTACTATCGATCCGTGTCGGTGTTCGAATGTGCGCGTCGTCCTGTCGCGGGCGCGGGCGTTTATTCTCTCGCGGTCCGTACCGGAGCCGAGTTTCGAACGGCGCGTCGACATGTTGCTGCTCATCGACGGTGACGCCGTGACGCCGAAAGGTATTTCGATCGTTCGCACGCACACGAACACGGGACGGGGAACCGTTTGCGGTGTCCTCGACGATCGAAACGACGGTGTCGCCCGTCCCGCGCTCCGCGCCGTGCATCGAACATGGCGTCGGTAAGACACCGCGAACGAACGATCGTGTTGTTGATCGTTTGTCGCATCTGTCACTTCGCTCGCTTATCGTAAAACGCTTCTCGATGCGGGTCGCGTGCGCCGGCGACCGAGCGCCGCAGCCGCCGTCGATCGATCGATAGATAGAGGGGACATTCGAATGCAGACTCGCTCTGACCGCACGTCGATCGCGAGAGTGCGTCCGGCGGACGACGAGTTCTCGAGTCGTGCGCGTTCCCGATCTCGGCCGGGAACCGCTGTTTCCGCTCGCGAATCCGAATTTCGATTCGCGAGGAACGTGCGCACGCGCGACGGACCACAACGCGGAGGAAACCGGCCGTCGGATCCGAGCCGCGCTTCGATCCGTTCACGTGGACGGAAAGAGGTATAGTAGGCGCGGGTCCCGCCCGAATTCGGCTGTCGTGCGCGTTTCAGAAATCGTTTCCCCGCGCGACGACGGATCCGTCGCGGTGCGGCGATCGTAACGAATCGACTCGGACGCTCGTTTTCGTTCGATCGAGGAGCTTTTCCACGAGTCGGCGGCGGTAGCTTCCGAATTCGAACGTTCCGCGATACGACGGGACGTCGTAGGCCGCCGTGAACGTTTCGATCGTACGCGTACGCCGGCGGAAACGGTACCGTGACGCGGTACGGCGACGGATCGACCGAGAGACGGACGGACGGTCTTCCGTTTCGTTCGGTCGCCGTAGACGCGCGCTCCGGAACCGAGACGGTCTTTTGTTCGGACGTTCGTGTGCGCAGAGCGATGCGATTACAAGGAGCGACTCGTCGCCGCCGTCAAGAAGGAGGTGAAACAGGTGATGGAGGAGGCCGTGACGCGCAAGTTCATCCACGAGGAGTCCGGCAGCGTCCTGTCGCTGTGCGCGGCCGTCGAGGCGTGTCTCGGACAGGGGCTCAGGCGTAGGGCGCTCGGTCTGTTCAAGACGTCGTCGACGACGGCGCTCCTGCACAAGATCGCGAAGGTAGGCGACGCGACGGTATCGTCGTCGCGAGACCGTCGCGGACGGCGGCGTCCGGGTCGTTTTTCTTTTCGTTCGCGACGGCGTCGCTCGCCCACGCGGGGCGCGGCCGTCGCGTCGACCCGTCGTCGCTCGGTCCGACCTCGCCGTCCGTTCACGGTCCGTGCTTTTTGCGTCTGCGGCGCAGCATTGTCCGGAGGCGGCGTCCGTCAGCAAGAAGGTCCGGGAGATCGAGAACGGCGACCCGAACAGACGGTCGTCGTCGAGCGGCGAGAGTACGAGCCGTCCGCCGCCGCTCAAGTCGTCGAAGTCGCAGCAGGGCGGCGCGAACGGCCAGGTTCCGGCGCCCCGCCACCTGTGGATTCGACTCGCGCTGTTCGACAAGCAGCTCGCGAAAATAATCGACCACCTCGTGACGCACGCGACGAAGTACTACGAGCGCGACGCGCTCGTCGCCGACCCGGACTACGGCTCGATACTGAGCTCGCTGCTCGTCGGCCCGTGCGCGCTCGAGTATTCGCGCACGAAGACGCCGGACCACTTCTGGACCGACCCGCCGGCCGACGAGCTCGTGCAGCGGCATCGGATCTCGTCCGGGCACCGGACGCCGCCGGCCGCGCACCGGCAGATACTGAACTTCCGGCGGAGTCTGAACACGAGCTCCGACGACTCGATCCACAGCGACAGGAGCGGCGCGACGCACGTCGCGAAAGACTACGTCGAATCGCTCCACCAGAATTCGCGCGCGACGCTCCTGTACGGCAAGAACAACGTGACGGTGTCGCCGGTAACGAGCGGTCGGCGTGCGCGGCGACGCGTCCGCTTCAGCCGTACGTGTTTCTGTTCCAGAAGGATAAGACCGAGCGGATGGCCGGATATTTGAGTTTGCACCAGACGGCGCACTCGCTCACGATCAAGTGGACGCCGAACCAGCTGATGAACGGCTTCTCGGAGCCGGAAGTACAGGACAAGAGGTGAGACGGTGCGATCGACTTCGTCCGCGAGAACGAGCGTCCGCGCGCGCTCTCTCTCTCTTTCTCGTCGTCTTACGGTGACGCGTCGACGGCCGCGCGCGGCCGGACCCGGAAACGGATCCGTCCTCTCCGTACGTACGTCCGCCGCGCCGTCGTCGTACGCGCGCGCGTCCGCTCGTTCTCTTCCCGACGCGCGGCGACGTGCGCCGTGACGACACGCTCTTCTCTTTCAGCGCTTACTGGCGGTACGCGCTCAACGTGCGCGTCGACGAGATCGTGTACGTGCACTGTCACCAGTCCGAGGATACGGGCGGCACCGTCGTTCTCGTCGGCCAGGACGGCGTGCAACGGCCGCCGATACTCTTCCCGAAGGGCGGCCACCTGCTCGCGTTCCTCAGCTGCCTCGAGACCGGGCTGCTTCCGCACGGGCGCCTCGAGCCGCCGCTGTGGTCGCAGCACGGCAAGACGTTGCCGCCGGCGCGGCCGCGTCGCGCGCGCCCTGTCCGCCGCCCGACCGAGTCGGTCGACTACGTGTTCCGTGTCGTGAGCGGGGCCGTCGGAGGCAGCCGGAGCGAGATCAGGCGCCGCTTCGAGCAGCAGCTCGAGACGATCGCGTCGACGTCGAGCGGCCCGCGCGCGCCGCTCGCTAGCTCGTCGACCGCGAGCAGCGACAGCTCGAGCGTCGAGCAGCAGCACTACGCGCCGCCCGCGCTGCCGGAGCCTCCGCCTCCGTCCGGCGCGTGCATACGGATGGTGTGCGCGACGATGCGCAGGCAGATCATCTCGCGCGCGTTCTACGGCTGGCTCGCGTACTGCAGACACTTGCGCACGGTACGCACGCACCTGTCCGGTCTCGTCCGGCCGCGCATCGTGCCGGGCGACGGCGCCGAAGGCGGGCTGACGAAACGACTGTGGGAGCGGATGAACGAGGACGGCATCGTGACCGACCGCGACGAGATATACCGTCTGACGTACTACGGCGGCGTCGAGCACGACATACGCGACGAGGTGTGGCCTTACCTGCTCGGCCACTACGAGTTCGGCAGCTCGTCGAACGAGCGCGCCGAGCTCGCCGAGCACACGCGACAGAGCTACGAGACGACGATGTCCGAGTGGCTCGCCGTCGAGGCGATCGTCAGGCAGCGCGACAAAGAGACGACGGCGACGGCGATAGCGAAGCTCAGCTCCGAGAGCACGAGCGGCGACACGGCGCCGCCGCAGATGCCGCGCGACCTCAGCAACGACGTGAGTACGGTCCGAACGCGCGCGCTCCCTCCCGACCGTCGACGCGCTCCTCCCTTTCCGCGCGCGACCGACGAGACTCTGGTCGACGACGACGTCGAATAAAATACTCTGTCGCGACCGATACAGGTGTTCGAGGACGTCGGCGCGTCCGACGACGACGACGACCGCCGCGACACGAGCGAGTCGCACGACGTGATCGTGACGGATCCGTCGGTCGACGTGAACGGCGGCGGCGCGGTCGTCTTCGAGAACGACGATCCGATGCGGTTCGTCCGGCTCGCGTGTTCGCAGGAGGAGACGGGCGGCGGAGGCCTCGACACGACGGCGACGCAGCGCTCGAATTGCGTGTCGCCGGCGAGTTCGAACGGCGGCGTCTACAGCGTGAGCGATCCGATCGTGTCGGCGAGACGCAATTCGAGCGAAACACGCTCATCCGTTCGTCTGCTTGCAGACCGAGCTGCTCGAGATCTTCGGCCTCAACCTGCACCGCATCGACAAAGACGTCCAGCGCTGCGACCGCAACTATTGGTACTTCAGCGGCGATAATTTGGAAAAGCTGAGGAACGTCATGTGCACGTGAGCGTCGCGCGACGTCCGCGTCTCGCCGGACGATCGCTCCGTCGCCTTCCTCTTCTGTCGACAGGTTCGTGTGGGAGCACCTCGACGTCGGCTACATGCAAGGCATGTGCGACCTCGTCGCGCCCCTGCTCGTCGTCCTCGACGACGAGAGCCTCGCGTACACGTGCTTCTGTCGGCTCATGGAACGGATGCTCGACAATTTCCCGAACGGCGGCGCGATGGACGCGCACCTCGCGAACATGCGTTCGCTCATCCAGGTCTGTACGCTCGGACGCGTCGTCCGGTCTCGTCGAGACGGACGTGTCCGGTTTCACGTCCGACCGCACGCAGGTGCTCGACGGCGAGATGTACGAGCTGATGCACGCGTACGGCGACTACACGCACCTGTACTTCTGTTACCGTTGGTTCCTGTTGGACTTCAAGCGCGAGCTGCTGTACGCGGACGTGTACGCCGTCTGGGAAGCGATCTGGGCGGCGCGCGACGTCTCTTCGCCGCACTTCGTACTGTTCCTCGCGCTCGCGCTGCTCGAAACGTACCGGGACATCATCCTGTCGAACAGCATGGACTTTACGGACATCATCAAGTTCTTCAACGGTACGCGGAGCGCCGCGTGTCGCGCGTCGCGACACGTTCGAGTCGGAGACGAACAGCGGCGTCGCTACCGAGTTCGCTCCGTTCTTCGATCGCCGACGCGACGTCGTTATTCATTCGCGTCCGTGTTCCAGAAATGGCCGAACATCACGACGCGGCCGCCGTGCTGCGGCTCGCGCGCGACCTCGTCCTTCAGCTGCAGACGCTGATGGAGAACAAGTAGACGTCGTCCGCGCGATCGACGACCGCTCCCGTGCCGCGTCCGCGTCGCCCGAACGTACGTCGGCGAGGACGGCGGAGTTTCTCGCCGCCGGACGGAATCTCGCACGAGTCGGCCGTGCGTCGCGCGCCACGACGCGTCCGTCTTCTTTCCGTTCGGGGGACGAGAGCGAGCGCCGACCGGCGGCCTACCGCGATCCGTGACCGTCTCTCGCCGAACGTGCGTCCGGTCGCCGGTGCTTCCGGAACCGATCGCCCGACGTGCGAAGAGCGCTCTCGTCGTCTCGATCGTAGTCGGCGTAGGCGCGACCGTGAATCCGCACGTCGTTTTCGAAGTACACGTCGCGTTCGAAATCGGAAGAGAAGGTACCGTCCGATCGGCGCGTATCGACGGAGTTCGTTTCGTATCGTCTACGTTCGACTCGATCGACGTGGACGTGTATCGCGTTCTCGACACGTTCACGTACGCGGTCCGTTCTACGATACGGATCGTAGACGGACCGATGTGCGCGCGTATCGATTGAATGACGTCACGCTCACTCGCATCACGTAAGTTTAAAAAATGTCAGTCGGTCGCGTACCTTACTGTCGAACGAGTAAAGAAATCTAGAAATGGCATGCGCACGTATAAACGTGTGTGTATGCATATATGTGTAGATATATATATACATATATACATATATACATATATACATATATACATATATACATATATACATATATACATATATACATATATACATATATATATATATATATATATATATATATATATATATATATATATATATATATATCTATTTAAAGTATATTTTTAAAAAATGTATATTATTAAAGAGAATCCACGAGGAGACACATACCCACACACACACGTATACATATGTGTGTGTGTGTGTGTATATATGTTTGTATGTATGTATATAAAAATATATATATATATATAAATGTATATATATATGTATATATATATATATATAAATGTATATATATATGTATATATATATATATATATATATATAAATATATATATATATAAATAGTACATATATTAGTGAATAAAGAGAAAATTATATTATTATATTATAAAAGTTATTATTATTATATACATATAATGAAAAATGAATATATATATATATATATATATATATATATATTTATTTATTTATTTATTGATAATTTTAAAGGAAAAACACTGCGTAAATGTTTTAATGTGATTCTGTGGAAACAAAACAAAAAAACTATGTGATCTTGAGTTGTAAATTACAACATATCATAATAAATCAAAAAGTTATTTCAACGTGCGTGAATATTCATTCGTCGTGCGTTCTCGTTCGTTCTCGTCTATCGTTTCAGGTCGTCCGGGAATCGTCTCCGTTGCGGTCACCGTTCGAGCGTGTACGTCGTACGCTCCGATCGTACGTTTTATATTTTAGATTCGGAGCGGACTCGATCGGATGAATCGATGTTTTTTCTTAGAGCGATTACGTAAGTCTTTGAAAATTATGGAAAACTATAGCCTTGAATTTTCGTTAAGTAGTAAACGTATGTATTTAATAGCGTTTCAGTCGTGTCGAATCTCACGCGATTTATTCGATATAGAGAATTATTCTCTGATTTCAACGCGTGTAAATAATATTTAATGTAAGTAAATATAACGTATAATTACTGTTTCAATTGTGTCCCTTGTCTGATCATGTTTAGAAAATTTTACCACCAGTAAATATTTCAATCGACCATAATCGAACATGTTCGAAATCTTCTAAATTACATAAAAACAACATTTGTTCAAATGTTATTCAGAACTTGATTATTTGAAACTTATCATCGATAACACAACTCATTTAATTGTTCGTTCTTAATCGGGAATGTCTGTCTAACGACTAGCTGTCACAATTTAAATTTGCTTTCATTATAATCGTTTAAATATAGCGATAAATATTATTCCGGTCATCAAAATTTTGTAGTCAAAATACGCACGGCGGTTCGTCACCGGCAATTTACGATTTTACAGCGGCGTCGAGGCGTTGCACACACACACTCGTACTCACACTCGAACCCACACATACGCAAACACACTCGACCCACACACTCGCACCCATTCACTCGTACCCACACTCAAACCCACACGTACGCACCCACACACTCGCCACCGACACACTCGCACCCACACGCTCGCCACCGACACACTCGCACCCACACACTCGTACCCACACTCGAACCCATATACTCGCACCCGCACACTCGTACCCACACGCGAACCCACACAGTCGCACCCACCCACACACTCGAAACCACACACTCGCACCCACACACTCGCACCCACACTCGAACCCACATTCGAACCCACACACTCGCACCGACATACACGCACAGACCCACTCGAACCCACACACTTGCACCCGCACACACGCACTCGCACCCACACACACACACACGAACCCACACACTCATACCCACAATCGCACCCACACACACGTACCCACACGACATTGTCTAAAAACGACTAGGGTTGATGGACGATTTTTGGACATTGTCTAAAATTCACTCGGGTTAATATCTAATGCCGTGTCTCCTGCGGTACAAAGACGATTAGCCGCCGAGGCGGAATCGCAACGGGGCAATGTAGAGATACAAATATCTAATGCCGTGTCTCCTGCGGTACAAAGACGATTAGCCGCCGAGGCGGAATCGCAACGGGGCAATGTAGAGATACAAATATCTAACGCACACAAATATCTAACGGTGTAAACGCACAGTAATAATTAAGCGTTAATTAGGTGTAAAAATTCTTTCTATTTGTGTATGTTTGTTCAGAGTGAAAATCTGTCTGTCCATTAAGATTAATAATTAAGCGATAAGTGTAACAGAATTCTTTCTTTTCGTATCATCATTTTGTAATCGATAATGTCTGAAACACGTTGTAAAATCGGTTAAACCATGCAAAATTCTGTCAATAAATAATGTATTTACTTATGTGTTTGTCGTGAATGGAAACCTAACTTTGTTCATGTTCCACAGTAATAAGAGTTAATTTTGCGTTTGGGCGTTAATAAAAAACTCAATCTCCCTTTATATGGACCTCAGCTCCATCACCGTGGTTAAGTATCTCATGACTTTCATGTTATTTCGTATGCATTATAATGAAAAATTAAACTGGAAATAATTGTAAGTAAACATTTTTAAATATATTTTTCAAGGTTATAATCATGTTTTGAAAGTCTGATGCTAGATTGTTAAGAACCGAATTTGATTTTAGAAACGGAGGGATGCACGCATGCTGATAAGTAATAGCCAAAGATAAAAAGAATGTACAATTGAATGAATTAAGTAAACCGAAAGTATTGCAAGTACGCTGTCGTAAATTTACAGGGTAATTGTACTCTGCTGTAAAGGCAGTAACAGCGACCCAACATGAACATTTAACGCATCATACTTGGTAACACTGAGGCAAGGACGCCATTACATTCGTGGAATCGGCGGTCGCGCGTCAAGCCGAAGTCAAGTTTGCACCGTAATGCATCAGTTTCTAACTCTATTCAAAATAAATCAAGTTTGGAATTATCGGCGAACATCGCACCTATTTCATATTCAAAAATCCACTCAGCCATATATCTCATGTACACATTTTTAAATATAGTTTTTAAGGTTATAATCATATTTTGAAAGTGTGATACTAGTTTAACAACCGATTTGATTTTAGGTACGGAAGTAGTGCACGTACGCATCCAGGTTAAATTCGAAGATAATAACATAGAGACGAATGAATATTTAGACTGGAAATCATAAGTATAAATTTTTTAAATATATTTTTTATGGTTATAATATATTTAAAATCCGAACGCTAGTTTGTTAACACCCGATTTGATTTTCGGTGTGGAGGTAGTGCATGTACGCGTATAGGTAACAACAACATACAAATGAAAGAATATTTAAAGTGGGAATCATTGCAAGTATAAATTTCTTAAATATATTCTTTAGGGTTATAATCATATATTTAAACTCTGATTGCTAGTTTGATAACACTGAATTTGATTTTAGGTGTGGAGGTAGTGCACGTACGCATATAGGTAATATTCGAAGATAACAACAACAACATAAATGAATGAATATTTAAAGTGGAAGTCATTGCAAGTATAAACTTTTGTAATATATTTTTTAAGGTTATAATCATATTGAAAGTCTGATTGCTAGTTTGTTAACACCCAATTTGATTTTAGGTGTGGAGGTAATGTACGAACGCATATAGGTTATATTCGAAGATAACAACAACTTACAAAAGAATGAATATTTAAAGTGGAAATCGTCGCAAGTATAAATTTTTTCAATATATTCTTTAGGGTTATAGTCATATATTTAAACTCTGATTGCTAGTTTGTTAACACTGAATTTGATTTTAGGTGTGGAGGTAGTGTACGAACGCATATAGGTAATATTCGAAGATAACAACAACAACATAAATGAATGAATATTTAAAGTGGAAGTCATTGCAAGTATAAACTTTTGAAATATATTTTTTAAGGTTATAATCATATTGAAAGTCTGATTGCTAGTTTGTTAACACCCAATTTGATTTTAGGTGTGGAGGTAGTGTACGAACGCATATAGGTTATATTCGAAGATAACAACAACTTACAAATGAATGAATATTTAAAGTGGAAATCGTCTCGAGTATAAATTTTTTAAATATATTCTTTAGGGTTATAATCAATTATTTAAACTCTGATTGCTAGTTTAACACCCGATTTGATTTTAGGTGTGGAGTTAGTGTACATACGCCCATAGGTTATACTCGAAGATAACAACACACGTACAAATGAATGAATATTTAAAGTGGAAATCAAGGGAAGTATAATTTTTTTAAATATATTTTTAAGGTTATAATCATGTTGAAAGTCTGATTGCTTGTTTGTTAACACCCAATTTGATTTTAGGTGTGGAGGTAATGTACGAACGCATATAGGTTATATTCGAAGATAACAACAACTTACAAACGAATGAATATTTAAAGTGGAAATCGTCGCAAGTATAAATTTTTTCAATATATTCTTTAGGGTTATAGTCATATATTTAAACTCTGATTGCTAGTTTGTTAACACTGAATTTGATTTTAGGTGTGGAGGTAGTGTACGAACGCATATAGGTAATATTCGAAGATAACAACAACAACATAAATGAATGAATATTTAAAGTGGAAGTCATTGCGAGTATAAACTTTTGAAATATATTTTTTAAGGTTATAATCATATTGAAAGTCTGATTGCTAGTTTGTTAACACCCAATTTGATTTTAGGTGTGGAGGTAGTGTACGAACGCATATAGGTTATATTCGAAGATAACAACAACTTACAAACGAATGAATATTTAAAGTGGAAATCGTCTCGAGTATAAATTTTTTAAATATATTCTTTAGGGTTATAATCAATTATTTAAACTCTGATTGCTAGTTTAACACCCGATTTGATTTTAGGTGTGGAGGTAGTGTACGAACGCATATAGGTAATATTCGAAGATAACAACAACAACATAAATGAATGAATATTTAAAGTGGAAGTCATTGCAAGTATAAACTTTTGAAATATATTTTTTAAGGTTATAATCATAATGAAAGTCTGATTGCTAGTTTGTTAACACCCGATTTGATTTTAGGTGTGGAGGTAGTGTACGAACGCATATAGGTTATATTCGAAGATAACAACAACTTACAAATGAATATCTAATGCTATATCAGTTCAATTTAAATCATCTGTAATAAGTATATTCTTGACAGAATGTCATTATTTTAAATGCATCTAATTTAGAACTCAAAATACTTATTTAAATCATAAAGTACACCTATTGTATTTATTTATTAAAGACTGGGACCCCTCATTTGTATATATTAATGTCTAATGATATATCAGTTCAATTTAAATCATCTGTAATAAGAATATTCTTGACAGAATGTCATCATTTTAAATGCATGTTATTTAGAACTCAAAATACTTATTTAAATCATAAAGTACACCTATTGTATTTATTTATTAAAGACTTCGAGCCCACTTAAAATATATATTATTATCTAATGACATATCAGTGCAATTTAAATTGTCTTTAATAAGAATATTCTTGACAAAATGCCATCATATTAAATGCATCATATTTAGTGCTCACTGTTCTTATTTTAATCATACAATACACTCATTATATTTGTTTATTAAAGACTCAGGAGCCCTCGTTTGTATATATGAATGTATAATGACATATCAGTGCAATTTAAACCAACTGTAATAAAAATAATCTTGACAGAATGTCACTATTTTAAATTCATCATAGGTCAGAACTCAAAATACTTATTTAAATCATAAAATACAATTATTATACTTATTAATTAAAGACTAGGACCTCTCCTTTGTATATATTAATGTATGACACATCAGTTCAATTTAAATCATCTATAATAAGAATATTTAGGCAGAATGTCACTTATTTAAAATGCATTATATGTAGACCTCAAAATACTTATTTAAATATTAAAGTACACCTATTGTATTTATTAATTAAAGACTTTGACCTCTCCTTTGTATATATTAATGTCTAATGTTATATCAGTTCAATTTAAATCATCTATAATAAGAGTATTCTTGACAGAATGTCACCATTTTAAACGTATCATATTTCGACCTCAAAATACTTATTTAAATCATAATACACTTATTATATTTGTATATTAAAGACTTCGAGCCCACATTGTATATATTGATATCTAATGACATATCAGTCGATATTAAATTATCTGTAATAAGAATATTTTTGACAGAATGTCATCATTTTAAATGAATCATATTTAGACCTCAAATAACTGATTTAAATCATAAAATACACCTATTATATTTCTTTATTAAATACTTGGATCCCTCCTTTGTATATATTAAAATCTAATGGCATATAAATGCAATTTAAATCAACTGTAATAAGAATATTTTTTACAGAATGTCCCTATTTTAAATGCATCATACTTAGAACCCAAAATACTTATTTAAATCATAATATCCATTTATTATATTTGCTTATTAAAGACACAGAGCCCTCCTTTGTATATATTAACGTCTAATGACATATCAGTTCAATTTAAATCATCTATAATAAGAATATTCTTGGCAGAATGTCACTATTTAAAATGCATCATATGTAGACCTCAAAATACTTATTTAAATATTAAAGTACACCTATTGTATTTATTTATTAAATACTTGGACTTCTCCTTTGTATATATTGATGTCTAATGATATATATATCAGTTCAATTTAAATCATCTGTAATAAGAATATTTTTGAAATAATGTCATCAATTTAAATGCATCATAGGTTTGAACTCAAAATACTTAATTAAATCATAAAGTACACCTATTGTATTTATTTATTAAAGACTTCGAGCCCACTTAAAATATATATTATTATCTAATGACATATCAGTGCAATTTAAATTGTCTTTAATAAGAATATTCTTGGCAGAATGTCTTCATTTGAAATCTTATTATATTTGTTTATAAAAGACTCAGAGCTCTCCTATGTATATATTAATGTCTAATGATGTATCATTTCAATTTAAATCATCTGTAATAAGAATATTTTTGACAAAATGTCAATATATATATATAAAAATAATATTGTATGTTTTTATGTGATCCGATTTGGCGCCACAAATTGTTTACACGAATAAAAATTCGAAGTCATAACAAATAATGATGCAATAGCTGTCCTTGGGATGCCTTAATACGTTATGACGTATGTTGTTCGCTTCTCCTTTTCTCTTACAGTGTGACATCGATTTATCTCCGTCTACAGTTCTTGCTGATGCAGTGATTATATGAACATTCATGCTTCTGTGCTACTGAAAGTACGCTACATTGTAGTTTATCACCGACAATTTGTTTTTTTAGAGCGGGGTGAGGCGTTGTGTTCATTGGTCGGTCGTGCCAGGTCACGGTTTAGTCTTGAAATCTTCAATTAAAATGTAAGTAAGTTATAAACAATATATACGTACGTATATGTATGTGAATATATAGTTCTCGTCTGGCCCAAAACAGCATTCAAATGTCGTTCATAAATTCAATGACATTTATAACCGATACCTTTCATTAAATCATAATTACTTCAATTGAAAAGCTACAAGTATGTTTTGGTGCATATATGTAGGGTTGTGTTTCCTTTCAATTAAAACTTTTTTTTATTAAAGATAAATGTATGTATATATGTTGTCTCTCCCCCTTCTTCATCCTCTACAGTAATAATTAAGCATTAGACGTATCACGGTGGACTGCCGGAGACCAGAGATAAGTGTGTGTGTGTTTATATATATATATATATTAATGAGATTTTAGCTGAATATTTGGACATAATTTCGTCTTGAAATCTTCAATTAAAATGAAAGGAAGTTATAAACAATATATGTGTATATATATATATATATATATATATATATATATATATATATATATATATATAATGTATGTGAATATATAGTTCTTGTCTGGCCCAAAACGGCATTCAAATATTGTTCATAAATTCAATTACATTTATAACTGATACCTTTCATTAAATCATAATTACTTCAATTGAAAAGCTACAAGTATGTTTTGGTGCATATATGTAGGGTTGTGTTTCCTTTTAATTTAAACTTTTTATTTTATTAAAGATGTATATATATATATATATATATATTGTAAGTATATATATATACATACACATATGTGTGTATGCGCGCGTGTGTTCATTCTCCACAGCAATAATTAAGCGTTAATTAGGTGTAACAATTCTTTCTATTTGTGTTATCACTAGGTAATCAATAATGTCTGAAACATGTTCTAAATTTGTTAAATCACATAAAATCCGTCAATTAATAATGTATTTACTTATGTTTGTTGCGAGTGAAAACCTAACTTTGGCCATGTT
Organism: Acanthacorydalis orientalis; assembly: GCA_034766995.1. NCBI lineage: Eukaryota > Metazoa > Arthropoda > Insecta > Megaloptera > Corydalidae > Acanthacorydalis > Acanthacorydalis orientalis. The sequence continues at coordinate 50,505,752 of CM068317.1, forward strand.
CCACAGTAATAATTATGCGTTAATTTTGCGTTTAGGCGTTAATTTTATGTTAATAAAAAACTAAATCCTCCTACGTATGGTTTCGTTCAGGATCGACAGTTCCATCGGTCTCAGTAATAGTAGTAAAAGTTACCCAACATGAACATTTAACGCATCATACTCGGTAACACCGAGGCAAGGACGCCATTACATTCGTGGAATCGGCGGTCGCGCGTCAAGCCGAAGTCAAGTTTGCAGCGTAATGCATCAGTTTCTAACTCTATTCAAAATAAATCAAGTTTGGAATTATCGGCGAACGTCGCACCTATTTCATATTCAAAAATCCACTCAGCCATATATCTCATATACACATTTTTAAATATATTTTTTAAGGTTATAATCATATTTTGAAAGTGTGATACTAGTTAACACCCGATTTGATTTTAGGTACGGAGGTAGTGTACGAACGCATATAGGTTATATTCGAAGATAACAACAACTTACAAATGAATGTCTAATGCTATATCAGTTCAATTTAAATCATCTGTAATAAGAATATTCTTGACAGAATGTCATCATTTTAAATGCATGTTATTTAGAACTCAAAATACTTATTTAAATCATAAAGTACACCTATTGTATTTATTTATTAAAGACTTGGACCCCTCATTTGTATATATTAATGTCTAATGATATATCAGTTCAATTTAAATCATCTGTAATAAGAATATTCTTGACAGAATGTCATCATTTTAAATGCATGTTATTTAGAACTCAAAATACTTATTTAAATCATAAAGTACACCTATTGTATTTATTTATTAAAGACTTGGACCCCTCATTTGTATATATTAATGTCTAATGATATATCAGTTCAATTTAAATCATCTGTAATAAGAATATTCTTGACAGAATGTCATCATTTTAAATGCATGTTATTTAGAACTCAAAATACTTATTTAAATCATAAAGTACACCTATTGTATTTATTTATTAAAGACTTCGAGCCCACTTAAAATATATATTATTATCTAATGACATATCAGTGCAATTTAAATTGTCTTTAATAAGAATATTCTTGACAAAATGCCATCATATTAAATGCATCATATTTAGTGCTCACTGTTCTTATTTTAATCATACAATACACTCATTATATTTGTTAAAGACTCAGGAGCCCTCGTTTGTATATATGAATGTATAATGACATATCAGTGCAATTTAAACCAACTGTAATAAAAATAATCTTGACAGAATGTCACTATTTTAAATTCATCATAGGCCAGAACTCAAAATACTTATTTAAATCATAAAATACAATTATTATATTTATTAATTAAAGACTAGGACCCCTCCTTTGTATATATTAATGTATGACACATCAGTTCAATTTAAATCATCTATAATAAGAATATTTAGGCAGAATGTCACTTATTTCAAATGCATTATATGTAGACCTCAAAATACTTATTTAAATATTAAAGTACACCTATTGTATTTATTAATTAAAGACTTTGACCTCTCCTTTGTATATATTAATGTCTAATGTTATATCAGTTCAATTAAATCATCTATAATAAGAGTATTCTTGACAGAATGTCACCATTTTAAACGTATCATATTTCGACCTCAAAATACTTATTTAAATCATAATACACTTATTATATTTGTATATTAAAGACTTCAAGCCCACATTGTATATATTGATATCTAATGACATATCAGTCGATATTAAATTATCTGTAATAAGAATATTTTTGACAGAATGTCATCATTTTAAATGAATCATATTTAGACCTCAAATAACTGATTTAAATCATAAAATACACCTATTATATTTCTTTATTAAATACTTGGATCCCTCCTTTGTATATATTAAAATCTAATGGCATATCAATGCAACTTGAATCAACTGTAATAAGAATATTTTTTACAGAATGTCCCTATTTTAAATGCATCATATTTAGAACCCAAAATACTTATTTAAATCATAATATCCATTTATTATATTTGTTTATTAAAGACACAGAGCCCTCCTTTGTATATATTAACGTCTAATGACATATCAGTTCAATTTAAATCATCTATAATAAGAATATTCTTGGCAGAATGTCACTATTTAAAATGCATCATATGTAGACCTCAAAATACTTATTTAAATATTAAAGTACACCTATTGTATTTATTTATTAAATACTTGGACTTCTCCTTTGTATATATTAATGTCTAATGATATATATATATATATCAGTTCAATTTAAATCATCTGTAATAAGAATATTTTTGAAATAATGTCATCAATTTAAATGCATCATAGGTTTGAACTCAAAATACTTATTTAAATCATAAAGTACACCTATTGTATTTATTTATTAAAGACTTCGAGCCCACTTAAAATATATATTATTATCTAATGACATATCAGTGCAATTTAAATTGTCTTTAATAAGAATATTCTTGACAAAATGCCATCATATTAAATGCATCATATTTAGTGCTCACTGTTCTTATTTTAATCATACAATACACTCATTATATTTGTTAAAGACTCAGGAGCCCTCGTTTGTATATATGAATGTATAATGACATATCAGTGCAATTTAAACCAACTGTAATAAAAATAATCTTGACAGAATGTCACTATTTTAAATTCATCATAGGCCAGAACTCAAAATACTTATTTAAATCATAAAATACAATTATTATATTTATTAATTAAAGACTAGGACCCCTCCTTTGTATATATTAATGTATGACACATCAGTTCAATTTAAATCATCTATAATAAGAATATTTAGGCAGAATGTCACTTATTTCAAATGCATTATATGTAGACCTCAAAATACTTATTTAAATATTAAAGTACACCTATTGTATTTATTAATTAAAGACTTTGACCTCTCCTTTGTATATATTAATGTCTAATGTTATATCAGTTCAATTTAAATCATCTATAATAAGAGTATTCTTGACAGAATGTCACCATTTTAAACGTATCATATTTCGACCTCAAAATACTTATTTAAATCATAATACACTTATTATATTTGTATATTAAAGACTTCGAGCCCACATTGTATATATTGATATCTAATGACATATCAGTCGATATTAAATTATCTGTAATAAGAATATTTTTGACAGAATGTCATCATTTTAAATGAATCATATTTAGACCTCAAATAACTGATTTAAATCATAAAATACACCTATTATATTTCTTTATTAAATACTTGGATCCCTCCTTTGTATATATTAAAATCTAATGGCATATCAATGCAACTTGAATCAACTGTAATAAGAATATTTTTTACAGAATGTCCCTATTTTAAATGCATCATATTTAGAACCCAAAATACTTATTTAAATCATAATATCCATTTATTATATTTGCTTATTAAAGACACAGAGCCCTCCTTTGTATATATTAACGTCTAATGACATATCAGTTCAATTTAAATCATCTATAATAAGAATATTCTTGGCAGAATGTCACTATTTAAAATGCATCATATGTAGACCTCAAAATACTTATTTAAATATTAAAGTACACCTATTGTATTTATTTATTAAATACTTGGACTTCTCCTTTGTATATATTAATGTCTAATGATATATATATCAGTTCAATTTAAATCATCTGTAATAAGAATATTTTTGAAATAATGTCATCAATTTAAATGCATCATAGGTTTGAACTCAAAATACTTATTTAAATCATAAAGTACACCTATTGTATTTATTTATTAAAGACTTCGAGCCCACTTAAAATATATATTATTATCTAATGACATATCAGTGCAATTTAAATTGTCTTTAATAAGAATATTCTTGACAAAATGCCATCATATTAAATGCATCATATTTAGTGCTCACTGTTCTTATTTTAATCATACAATACACTCATTATATTTGTTTATTAAAGACTCAGGAGCCCTCGTTTGTATATATGAATGTATAATGACATATCAGTGCAATTTAAACCAACTGTAATAAAAATAATCTTGACAGAATGTCACTATTTTAAATTCATCATAGGTCAGAACTCAAAATACTTATTTAAATCATAAAATACAATTATTATACTTATTAATTAAAGACTAGGACCTCTCCTTTGTATATATTAATGTATGACACATCAGTTCAATTTAAATCATCTATAATAAGAATATTTAGGCAGAATGTCACTTATTTAAAATGCATTATATGTAGACCTCAAAATACTTATTTAAATATTAAAGTACACCTATTGTATTTATTAATTAAAGACTTTGACCTCTCCTTTGTATATATTAATGTCTAATGTTATATCAGTTCAATTTAAATCATCTATAATAAGAGTATTCTTGACAGAATGTCACCATTTTAAACGTATCATATTTCGACCTCAAAATACTTATTTAAATCATAATACACTTATTATATTTGTATATTAAAGACTTCGAGCCCACATTGTATATATTGATATCTAATGACATATCAGTCGATATTAAATTATCTGTAATAAGAATATTTTTGACAGAATGTCATCATTTTAAATGAATCATATTTAGACCTCAAATAACTGATTTAAATCATAAAATACACCTATTATATTTCTTTATTAAATACTTGGATCCCTCCTTTGTATATATTAAAATCTAATGGCATATAAATGCAATTTAAATCAACTGTAATAAGAATATTTTTTACAGAATGTCCCTATTTTAAATGCATCATATTTAGAACCCAAAATACTTATTTAAATCATAATATCCATTTATTATATTTGCTTATTAAAGACACAGAGCCCTCCTTTGTATATATTAACGTCTAATGACATATCAGTTCAATTTAAATCATCTATAATAAGAATATTCTTGGCAGAATGTCACTATTTAAAATGCATCATATGTAGACCTCAAAATACTTATTTAAATATTAAAGTACACCTATTGTATTTATTTATTAAATACTTGGACTTCTCCTTTGTATATATTAATGTCTAATGATATATATATCAGTTCAATTTAAATCATCTGTAATAAGAATATTTTTGAAATAATGTCATCAATTTAAATGCATCATAGGTTTGAACTCAAAATACTTATTTAAATCATAAAGTACACCTATTGTATTTATTTATTAAAGACTGGGACCCCTCCTTTGTATATATTAATGTCTAATGATATATAAGCTCAGTTTAAATCATCTGTAATAAGACTATTCTTGGCAGAATGTCTTCATTTGAAATCTTATTATATTTGTTTATAAAAGACTCAGAGCTCTCCTATGTATATATTAATGTCTAATGATGTATCATTTCAATTTAAATCATCTGTAATAAGAATATTTTTGACAAAATGTCAATATATATATATATATATATATAAAAATAATATTGTATGTTTTTATGTGATCCGATTTGGCGCCACAAATTGTTTACACGAATAAAAATTCGAAGTCATAACAAATAATGATGCAATAGCTGTCCTTGGGATGCCTTAATACGTTATGACGTATGTTGTTCGCTTCTCCTTTTCTCTTACAGTGTGACATCGATTTATCTCCGTCTACAGTTCTTGCTGATGCAGTGATTATATGAACATTCATGCTTCTGTGCTACTGAAAGTATGCTACATTGTAGTTTATCACCGACAATTTGTTTTTTTAGAGCGGGGTGAGGCGTTGTGTTCATCGGTCGGTCGTGCTAGGTCACGGTTTAGTCTTGAAATCTTCAATTAAAATGTAAGTAAGTTATAAACAATATATACGTACGTATATGTATGTGAATATATAGTTCTCGTCTGGCCCAAAACAGCATTCAAATGTCGTTCATAAATTCAATGACATTTATAACCGATACCTTTCATTAAATCATAATTACTTCAATTGAAAAGCTACAAGTATGTTTTGGTGCATATATGTAGGGTTGTGTTTCCTTTCAATTAAAACTTTTTTTTATTAAAGATAAATGTATGTATATATGTTGTCTCTCCCCCTTCTTCATCCTCTACAGTAATAATTAAGCATTAGACGTATCACGGTGGACTGCCGGAGACCAGAGATAAGTGTGTGTGTGTTTATATATATATATATTAATGAGATTTTAGTCTGAATATTTGGTCATAATTTCGTCTTGAAATCTTCAATTAAAATGAAAGGAAGTTATAAACAATATATGTATATATATGTAATGTATGTGAATATATAGTTCTTGTCTGGCCCAAAACGGCATTCAAATATTGTTCATAAATTCAATTACATTTATAACTGATACCTTTCATTAAATCATAATTACTTCAATTGAAAAGCTACAAGTATGTTTTGGTGCATATATGTAGGGTTGTGTTTCCTTTTAATTTAAACTTTTTATTTTATTAAAGATGTATATATATATATATATATATATATTGTAAGTATATATATATATACATACACATATGTGTGTATGCGCGCGTGTGTTCATTCTCCACAGCAATAATTAAGCGTTAATTAGGTGTAACAATTCTTTCTATTTGTGTTATCACTAGGTAATCAATAATGTCTGAAACATGTTCTAAATTTGTTAAATCACATAAAATCCGTCAATTAATAATGTATTTACTTATGTTTGTTGCGAGTGAAAACCTAACTTTGGCCATGTTCCACAGTAATAATTATGCGTTAATTTTGCGTTTAGGCGTTAATTTTATGTTAATAAAAAACTAAATCCTCCTACGTATGGTTTCGTTCAGGATCGACAGTTCCATCGGTCTCAGTAATCGTAGTAAAAGTTATCTAACATGAACATTTAACGCATCATACTCGGTAACACCGAGGCAAGGACGCCATTACATTCGTGGAATCGGCGGTCGCGCGTCAAGCCGAAGTCAAGTTTGCAGGTGTGGAGGTAGGGCACGTACGCGTATAGGTTATATTCGAAGGTAACAATAACATACAAATGAAAGAATATTTAAAGTGGGAATCATTGCAAGTATAAGCTTTTTAAATATATTTTAAAGTTATAATCATATATTTAAAATCTGAATGCCAGTTTAACACCCATTTTGATTTTAGGTGTGGAGGTAGTGCACATACACATATAGGTTATATCCGAAGATAACAACAACACATACAAATGAATGAATATTTAAAGTGGAAATCAAGGGAAGTATAATTTTTTTAAATATATTTTTAAAGTTATAATCATGTCGAAAGACCGATCGCTAGTTTGTTAACACCGGATTTGATTTCGGGTGCGGAGGTAGTCCACGCACGCGTATAGGTTATATTCGAAGGTAACGACACCGTACAAACGAAAGATAATTTAAAGCGGGCATCATCGCAAGTATAATTTTTTTAAATATATTTTTAAGGTTATAATCGTATCGAAAGTCTGATTGCTAGTTCGTTAACACCCGATTTGATTTCGGGTGTGGAGTAAGCGTACGTACGTGCATAGGTTATATTCGAAGATAACAACAACACATACAAACGAATGAATATTTAAAGTGGAAATCGAGGGAAGTATAATTTTTTTAAATATATTTCGAAGGTTATAATCATGTTGAAAGTCCGATCGCTAGTTTGTTAACGACCGATTTGATTTTAGGTACGGAGGTAACGTACGAACGCATATAGGTCATATTCGAAGATAACGACGACTTACAAACGAATGAATATTTAAAGTGGAAATCGTCGCAAGTATAAATTTTTTAAATATATTCTTTAGGGTTATAAACATACATTAAAACTCCGATCGCTAGTTTGTTAACACCCGATTTGATTTTAGGTGCGGAGGTAGTGTACGTACGCACGCATATAGGTTATATTCGAAGATAACAACAACGACATAAACGAATGAATATTTAAAGAGGAAGTCATCGCAAGTATAAACTTTTTAAATATATTTTTTAAGGTTATAGTCATATTGAAAGTCCGATTGCTAGTTTGTTAACACCGAATTTGATTTTAGGTGCGGCGGTAGTGTACGAACGCATATAGCTTATATTCGAAGATAACAACGACTTACAAACGAATGAATATTTAAAGTGGAAATCGTCGCGAGTATAAATTTTTTAAATATATTCTTTAGGGTTATAAACATACATTAAAACTCCGATCGCTAGTTCGTTAACACCCGATTTGATTTTAGGTGTGGAGGTAGTGTACAAACGCATATAGGTTATATTCGAAGATAACAACAACGACATAAACGAATGAATATTTAAAGAGGAAGTCATTGCAAGTATAAACTTTTTAAATATATTTTTTAAGGTTATAATCATATATTTAAAATCCGAATGCTAGTTTGTTAACACCTGATTTGATTTTAGGTGTGGAGGTGGTGCACGTACGCGCATAGGTTATATTCGAAGATAACAACAACATGTACAAATGAATGAATATTTAAAGTGAAAATCAAGGGAAGTAACATTTTTTTTATATATATTTTTAAGGTTACAATCATGTTGAAAGTCTGATCGCTAGTTTAACACCCGATTTGATTTTAGGTGTGGAGGTAGTGTACGAACGCATATAGGTTATATTCGAAGATAACAACAACTTACAAAAGAATGAATATTTGAAGTGGAAATCGTCGCAAGTATAAATTTGTTCAATATATTCTTTAGGGTTATAGTCATATATTTAAACTCTGATTGCTAGTTTGTTAACACTGAATTTGATTTTAGGTGTGGAGGTAGTGTACGAACGCATATAGGTAATATTCGAAGATAACAACATGTACAAATGGATGAATATTTAAAGTGGAAATCAAGGGAAGTAAAATTTTTTTAAATATATTTTTAAGGTTACAATCATGTTGAAAGTCTGATTGCTAGTTTAACACCCAATTTGATTTTAGGTGTGGAGGTAGTGTACGAACGCATATAGGTAATATTCGAAGATAACAACAACAACATAAATGAATGAATATTTAAAGTGGAAGTCATTGCAAGTATAAACTTTTTAAAAATATTTTTTAAGGTTACAATCATGTTGAAAGTCTGATTGCTAGTTTAACACCCGATTTGATTTTAGGTGTGGAGGTAGTGTACGAACACATATAGGTAATATTCGAAGGTAACAACAACTTACAAAAGAATGAATATTTAAAGTGAAAATCGTCGCAAGTATAAATTTTTTAAATATATTCTTTAGGGTTATAATCATATATTTAAACTCTGATTGCTAGTTTGTTAACACTGAATTTGATTTTAGGTGCGGCGGTAGCGTACGAACGCATATAGCTTATATTCGAAGATAACAACGACTTACAAACGAATGAATATTTAAAGTGGAAATCGTCGCAAGTATAAATTTTTTAAATATATTCTTTAGGGTTATAAACATACATTAAAACTCTGATCGCTAGTTTGTTAACACCCGATTTGATTTTAGTTGTGGAGGTAGTGTACGTACGCATATAGGTTATATTCGAAGATAACAACAACAACATAAACGAATGAATATTTAAAGAGGAAGTCATTGCAAGTATAAACTTTTTAAATATATTTTTTAAGGTTATAATCATATTGAAAGTCTGATTGCTAGTTTGTTAACACCGAATTTGATTTTAGGTGCGGCGGTAGTGTACGAACGCATATAGCTTATATTCGAAGATAACAACGACTTACAAACGAATGAATATTTAAAGTGGAAATCATGGAAAGTATAATTTTTTTAAATATATTTTTTAAGGTTATAATCATATGTTTCAAATCCGAATGGTAGTTTGTTAACACCCGTTTTGATTTTAGGTGTGGAGGTAGTGTACGAACGCATATAGGTAATATTCGAAGGTAACAACAACTTACAAAAGAATGAATAAAGTGGAAATCATGGTAAGTATAATGTTTTTAAATATATTTTTAAGGTTATAATCATTTTGAAAGTCTGATTGCTAGTTTGTTAACACCCATTTTGATTTTAGGTGTGGAGGTAGTGCTCATACGCATATAGGTTATATCCGAAGATAACAACAACATACAAACGAACGAATATTTAATGTGGAAATCATTGCAAGTATAATTTTTTTAAGGTTTTAATCATATATTTATACTCTGGTGCTAGTTTGTTAACACACAATTCGGTTTTAGATAGGGAGAACGTTCACGTACGCTTACCAGTTATATCCGAAGGTAACAGCAACATACAAACGAATGAATATTTAATGTGGAAATCATCGCGAGTATAATTTTTTAAATAAACTTTCGATCGTTATAATCATATATTTACTGTCCGATGCTAAATCGTTAACACCCAATCTGATTTTAGGTACGGATGAAGTGCACGGACGCATACGCATATAGATATTCGAAGGGAACAACAAGAACAGGCAAACGAATGAATATTTAAAGTGGAAATCATGTAAGTATACATTTTTTAAATATATATATATTAATGTTATAATCACATATCTACTTTCTGACGCTACTTTGACACCCAATTTGATTTTAGGTGAGGAGATAGTGCACGTAAGCAAATAGGTTATATTCGAAGATAACATACAAACGAATGAATATTTGAACTGGAAATCAATGTAAGTTTAAATTTTCTATATATTTTTTTAAGGTTATAATCATATATCTTCTATCTGATGCTAGTTTGTTAACACCCATTTTGATTTTAGGTACGGAGGAAGTGGACGTACGCATATAGGTTATATTCGAAGGGAACAAAAAGAACAGGCAAACGATTGAATAGTTATAGTGGAAATAATGGCAAGTTTAAATTTTCTATATATTTTTTTTAGGTTATAATCATATATCTACTATGTGATGCTAGTTTGTTAACACCCAATTTGATTTTAGGTACGGAGGAAGTGGACGTACGCATATAGGTTATATTCGAAGGGAACAAAAAGAACAGGCAAATGAATGAATAATTATAGTGGAAATAATGGCAAGTTTAAATTTTCTATATATTTTTATTAGGTTATAATCATATATCTACTATGTGATGCTAGTTTGTTAACACCCAATTTGATTTTAGGTACGGAGGAAGTGGACGTTCGCATATAGGTTATATTCGAAAGGAACAAAAAGAACAGGCAAATGAATGAATAATTATAGTGGAAATAATGGCAAGTTTAAATTTTCTATATATTTTTTTAGGTTATAATCATATATCTTCTATCTGATGCTAGTTTAACACCCAATTTGATTTTAGTTACGGAGGAAGTGGACGTACGCATATAAGTTATATTCGAAGGGAACAAAAAGAACAGGCAAATGAATGAATAATTATAGTGGAAATAATGGCAAGTTAAAATTTTCTATATATTTTTATTAGGTTATAATCATATATCTACTATGTGATGCTAGTTTGTTAACACCCAATTTGATTTTAGTTACGGAGGAAGTGGACGTACGCATATAAGTTATATTCGAAGGGAACAAAAAGAACAGGCAAATGAATGAATAATTATAGTGGAAATAATGGCAAGTTTAAATTTTCTATATATTTTTTTAGGTTATAATCATATATCTTCTATCTGATGCTAGTTTGTTAACACACAATTTGATTTTAGGTACAGAGGTAGTGCATGTACGCATAGAGGGTATATTCGAACATAAAAACAACATACAAATGAACTAATATTTAAAGAGGAAGTCATTGTAAGTATAATACTTTTAAATGTATTTTTTAAGGTTATAATCATAAATCTACTGTCTGATGCTACTTTGTTAATATACAATTAGATTTTAAATAGAGTGTTTGTGCACGTACGCATACAGGGTATAATCGAATATAACAACATACAAATGAACGAATATATAAATTGGAAGTCATTGAAAGTGTAAAATTTTTAAATGTATTTTTTAAGGTTATATTCATATATTTAAGTTTGAAAGTAGTTAGTTAACACACAACATGATTTTAGCTACAGGGAATATATAATTTTAATTATAACTTTTTTATTAAAGATAAATGCATGTATATATATATATATATATATATATATATATATATATATATATATATATATATATATATATATATATTAATAATTGAGCGTTAAGTAGGTTTAAGAGAATTCGTTTAGCTTGTATTATCACTTGATATATAATAATGTCTGTAACACGTTGTAAATGGGTTAAACCTTGCAGTTTTCAATTAATAAAGTATTTGCTCATATGTTTGTTCAGAATGAAAACCTCTCTGATTATGTTTCCCAGCAATAATTAAGCGGTAATTTAGCGGGTAAGCTTTAATAAAAATCTTGGATTCCTGATTTATATGTTTTTGTATAACATCGACAGTGCCATCGAACTCAGTATATGCAACAGGTATATATATATATGTAGTGTCATCTGTGTGAGAAGCTGCTGTGAATTTTTTTTTACAAGTACGCGACAATGTAGTAATACTCGATTAAAACGATAGTAATACCGTTCAACGGCCGGTTCGTCAAGACGATGACTGTATACATACAGTGGTAGAGGCACGTTGTCGACGTTATTTATATTGTTCACCTTAGCGGGGACTTTGTCGATCAAGTTTGGCGCGAGTCACCCGGCTTGCGTTGATTCATCGGACTCTGCGGATCGCCGGAGACCGGCGGTCCGCATGGAACACGTTCTAAATAGGTTGAACCTTGCAGTCACGTCAATTAATAAAATATTTGCTCATATGTTTGTTCAGAATGAAAAAATGCGTATCACGCTTTGTTTTTGCTCCTTGCATTCAATTCCCCTGTCAGAACAGTTCTATTTTGAATGTTGTTAATCGCAAGCATGAACGACCGGACTAAAGAAACATATATTTTGTATAGTAACCATCTTGCCCCTGTTCTAAGATTATGACATTGTACGAACAGCAGAATGCGATTCTTTTTTTGAATTGTAATATTTTCTGTTTAACAATTTAATAACATGCAGATTTTTACTGTCGTTGAATATATACCTGTTGCAGTTTTCAACTTTATTTATTAAGTCATATGTATATAGAAATATTTGTTGGCACGTTGACGACATCATTTATATTGTTCACCTTAGCGGGGACTTTGTCGATGAAGTCTGGCGCGAGTCACCCGGCTTGCGTTGATTCATCGGACTCTGCGGACCGCCAGAGACCGGCGGTCCGTATGGAACACGTTCTAAATAGGTTGAACCTTGCAGACCTGTGAATTAATAAGTATTTGTTCATAATGAAAATTCGTTCGCAATGCCACTTTTTCTTCTACGTGCAATATTTTCTGATTATTAATATGCTCATATGTACATTTTTTTTACAAATTAGAATCATATATATATATAAAATAAATGCACATGTGTATTAGTGATTCTCTCTTCCCTCTTGCCTATGCAAGTGAACATTTCAATACCCCTCTTCGACGACGATGACACATTGTACGAACAGCAGAATGCGATTCTTTTTTTGAATTGTAATATTTTCTGTTTAACAATTTAATAACATGCAGATTTTTACTGTCCTTGAATATATACCTGTTGCAGTTTTCAACTTTATTTATTAAGTCATATGTATATTGAAATATTTGTTGGCACGTTGACGACATCATTTATATTGTTCACCTTAGCGGGGACTTTGTCGATGAAGTCTGGCGCGAGTCACCCGGCTTGCGTTGATTCATCGGACTCTGCGGACCGCCAGAGACCGGCGGTCCGCATGGAACACGTTCTAAATAGGTTGAACCTTGCAGAACTGTGAATTAATAAGTATTTGTTCATAATGAAAATTCGTTCGCAATGCCACTTTTTCTTCTACGTGCAATATTTTCTGATTATTAATATGCTCATATGTACATTTTTTTTACAAATTAGAATCATATATATATAAAATAAATGCACATGTGTATTAGTGATTCTCTCTTCCCTCTTGCCTATGCAAGTGAACATTTCAATACCCCTCTTCGACGACGATGACACATTGTACGAACAGCAGAATGCGATTCTTTTTTAGAATTGTAATATTTTCTGTTTAATATTTATTAAAATGTACATTTTTAATAACTTTGAATGTATGCTTATTATTAAGTCATATGTATTTTGAAATATTTGATTGATGATTAGAACCTGTAAGCATATGTATCCAATTTGTATGTGAAAGTAAATTTGGATAATTTACAAATCAGAATCACACATATTTATAAATACAATAATATATAATGCATATATGTGTGTATAGAGATCCTCTCTTTTCCCTTGGCAACGTGTGAACATTGTACGAACACCTGGGCGAGTTGTGAGTCATTGAAACTGTTACAAAG